>NMRB01000282.1:220239-323408 GCA_002633025.1 Notospermus geniculatus
CCCCCCCCCCCCCAAGGTACATGTGAAGATACTGTACACCAGGAAAATTTCGTGTGCAGAATATTTTTATCACCACTCCGTTGCTCAACTGCCTGCTGTCTTGGAGGATCAGCATTTGTTCCTTATCATCATTACCTCCCATCTATTACAGTCCCAGAGGTCCCTATTGGAGAGGGGACAAGAGGGGTAAGGGGGACATGAGGGGTAGGGGGAGATGAAGGGCAAGGGGGACACGAAGGGTAAGCGAGGGACATGAGTGGCATAAGCATGGTAAGCAACACTGCCAACTGAATATCACATTGTCAACTGAAACTCAAAATGTTAAATGTAAAACATTTCAAAAAGTAACGTAAGAAATCCTCACCCACCAAATGACAAGCTCTCCTTGTTGCTGTTCTTTCTGACCAAGTCCTGTCAAGCCATCATGACACCAGGGAAAATCCACCATATTTCTATAGCCTTGTTGTCTTTGTGAAGGTATTTTCCTTTCATGCTTCCCGCCATGATATCAAAGAAATCTTTGAAAATCACTCCACTCTGAAAAGAGGATAATTTTATGAGTAAAATATTTCTAACAAGTTTATTGTTGATGCAGAATGGGAAGAATGCACTCAGAAATTTCATTTCATTCTCGAATAGAACAACAGTGAAGTACCGGTAGTTTCTTGGTGAAAGTTCTTAACTTCAAACCCTAGAAAGTAAGTGGCCCTCAACTAAATATGAAAATGTTGCAATGATGCTGGACTCTGTGGGAACATTTGGGAGACTTACTTGATAAAATCCTCCTCCACCAAATTACAAGATCTCCTAGTTCTCTTTCTGAGGGAGTGAGTCTTCTGTTCTTCCTTACCATCATTTTACCAGGGAAAACTTTGAAAACCACTTCTGTCTGAAAAGAGGGCACTTTTTGGTTAGCAAAATGTTTGGTATTAGGGCCCAGTACCATAAATGCAGACGGGAATACGCCACAGATCAAGTTGTCATCATATTCACTTTTGAGAAGTTCTGACATAGGAGACTCGGGCAGAGAGGAATGCCATCTCGGTCAAAGATAGGCCTACCCAAGCTCTCTCTCAAATTTAGAACTTTTCATTTTCTCATCAGAAAAGGAATTCTGTCAACAGATGATGGTTTAAACTAGGCCAGGGGGGTCTGTTTCATCAAGTGACTTTAAGCTAATGGTACCATTAACTCAATGCATTTTCCATTTGGTTGTAGGTAGGCCTACAATTTGCCTAAAGTCACTTTATGAAACAGGCCCCTGGTGTTTTTCAAATTGGTAAAACACAGCCAAAATCACAAGATGAATCAAGAAATCAGCATGGGCCTACCAGTACATGAGTAGGCCTAATTTCATATTTTCAAGCACAAAATTATGCCCCGAACAGCGGGGAATAAACTGAAATGAATCTGGAGAAGCCGAGGGAATCAAACCCATCGGTATCAACCCTTCCCTCATCAGATCCTGGACGGGCAAATTGCGCGCCCTCCCTCGCACGCTGGCTCGCCGCCATCTTGCGTAATACATTGTATACGCTTATGCACTGTTACGCAAGTGCGCGTCAGACGCCGGCGAGACGCTGCAATTAACACGCTTAAAAACAATTATCTCTTTGATTTCTTTGATTTCGGGGGAAATGAACATGTTATGCGGGACCTATGGATACTTTGGAAAAGAATAACCGCCAGTTCACATAGTTTACCTTGTCCTTTGTTTAGGTTTAAGCGGCTTTTTTCGCCAATAATTTCAGATATCGCCCATTATTTTTTTCTGATGTGCGGGCAGACGGGCGTGCCTGAGAAATTCGGCCTGTATCATTGCGCACCCCGCATCTCTTTTAATCAAATGTGTTGCTCATTTCACACGCAAGGATCCTAGAAATAAGTAAAAAAACGCTGGCCTACTTTTATAACTGACTTTGATACTTTGTTCACAAATATTTCCGTTATTTGGGAACTATAATATCCGCGGAGAGATAAAATCCATCAATGCGTGAGTTGGCGTGGACTTTTCTAACACCATATTTGGAAACAGCGTGAGATTTTCACAACCTCACCACTCACCATGACCACGTACGGGGGAAATTCATTCTTTGCGGGTTTTTTTCGAGTATCTTCCCAAACAGTCAAATTAATTTAGGGGCCTACTTATTTTCATGTAGTCACATGGAAACTTTTGGCGGGAGAGCGCGCGAAAGTTTTAAATTTCCCGCACTGGAATATTGTGGCCTTGACCTTGGGGACGAGGTTCCGATAATGCGGTACCCTCGACGGAAAGACCCGAAGTGTTCCGAATGGATTATCGGGATGCGTGTGTATCTATTTTTAGACTGTCCACGTGGAACTTGGCGGGAAACTGTCAGCAACAGGGCGGAGCCGCATCTTTTTAATGTTCCTTCTAGATTTTCGATTCTTTAGGGCCTTAGCTAGCTTTTTTATCTTGTGGAGGGGGGTTTGGCTCTTTTGCGGCGAAACTGCAGTTATTCAGTGTTTTTTTCAGCAGAAATCTGAATGAAAACAGGGCCGTATTTAGCTTTTTGGTCCGGGGTACAGGGTCTGGGTGAAATTTGAGTGTAACGTTTACTAGTGTCGCCCGAAACTCAGTGTTTCCATACAAAAGTCGCCATGAACTGTTTCGTGGGGTCATTCCGTCATAGGATTGCGGACAGGACAGCGTCACGCTTTCCAAGGGGGGGGGACGATTTCTCCTTTTACACTCTCCACCCGAAGATCTTATACACGCAGTGAACTTTCTTCAATGAAAAGGCGGGGTAATTAGACCCAGAGCTTTACGGGCGAGGGATGCAAGGGGGAAAACGTGGGAGTTGAGAATTCGGTAGTGGAGATCGGTAATGTGGATCCGGAACTGGAGGAAAAAAGATTACCAGCTGAAAGAATTTTTTCGGAATGGAGGGATGAATGCGACACATATTTGCGATTTTAATAATATGCCATGCATCCCCTCCATTCCAAAATAAACGGCTACCGCTAGGCTACCTACGGCAGCCTAGCGGTAGCCCGCTTAGCTATGGCATTATTGATTAGGACCAATGGGAAAATTCCACAGCAGCACTGAAATCCCGTGAATGAAAAAAAGTATTTGTCGGCTAATCCAAGTCATTCACAGGCCCAAAAAGAAACATCATATTCGTGGATATTTATTCACTTATTCCAGCAATCGGTACCCAAGCACACTTGTCACAAAAGCACGTGATCGACGTGCTGAACTGGCGGTGGGATATAGAGAACTACATGTCGGCATGAATTAGGCAAAGCAGACAAAGAACTCTGTTACTAAGGCATATTTTTGACAATGGCTTGTGCTGATTGAATGGCCGATTACGCTGTTAATGGGCATGATTTCTTATCTGCACGGGGTGGTAGACAGTGAAGCGAACATTCGACTTCGGCTTGGCCTATAAGCAGAAAGCAGACGACCACCATAAAATGCCGAATTTTCGTGTTATTTTCGGTGATATTGTATCCATTCATATATATTACTGACTACGGATATCTTTCGTGGAAACAGTACCGCTAAGCACAACTAATACGGCCTGTTCTCGCGATGGGAGACAAAAATGCACATTCTTGAAAAATCTACTATGAGGCATTCTACTCGCTGGTTCGACAAAGCAATTCGCTGGCTACGCCGTTTTTCCGCCTGGCGGCGGGCCCGGGAACCATTGCGTCCAGCCCAGGCATATTTGTCTCGATGGTTGACTCGCATGAAAAGAAGGCTGATGTCGGATTTCACTGTTTTTGTGCCCTTGGCAGTGGCGCGTTGCGACAAGAGTTGCGTAATTCTTGCTGGCGTGACTGGACGCACATGTTTGGCCATAGGCCGACTCAGACGGCTGACCAACTTGAAAAGGAAGGAATGTCTTGGCTTTGAAATCGATTGGACGAACCGTCTGACACTTGAATGGTTTCCGAGACTCAAAGCCACTGGTTGGGTGGGGATTGAAAGGATGAATTTTAATCTTCTCCTAATCTGGTCATATTTAAAAGGGTTACTTCTACATGTCTATTTAGAACCAAATCACGGGATTGGCGGAAAGCTTATGTCGTATTACATTGTTTTCGTGGTCTTGGTCACGGCAGGTGCGCCGAGTTACGTATGTTCACTCTATAAATTGAGCCGCCAGGTCGCCCTCTGCCATTTCGGAGCTGCCTTTCACCGTGGACGGACACAAGGACGTTGGTTTGCTGCAGATTTCTTCCCGCCTTTGCCGACATTCATTTTGTCGATTCGTGCTGCTTTTCACAGTGTTTTTGCTTTTTCGTTTCAGAAGACTGGTCGGTCCTCGCCCGAGGAATTCCCGTGCACCGTGCTGAAGCCGTTTGGACCATCCCTGACCGGCCTTGGCGGCGTCCCTGCAAACCTTTTTGAAACCTGCCCGGTGAATTCCCGTGCACCGTGTTTTAAGCAGTTTGGACCATCCCTGACTGGCCTCGGCGGCGTCCCTGCAAACGTTTTTTGAAACCTGCTCCAACCATGCCAACTCTGCACACCTAATACCGAGGACACCATCCTTGATCATTTTGGCCTACGCCACGGTACGTCAATGGCGGGTTGCCGTCGCTCTCGGGTGGTAGTGATAGATCGTAATAAGTGGACCACCAAACGGGGGCCTTGCTCACGAAGCCGCCGTCATAACTAGAGGCCACGCAAATCCTTCGCGGGGTTGGTAGTAAGGTACCAAACACTGTTTTTCCTCAAATTTTGTTCGATTTGGAAACTGCTCCACCGAAACTATGCGCTTGTCGCAACCGAACGGGATCAGCATGCACAAAGCCTACTTTGGCGCTGGTTCACAAGTGGGGAAGGAGTGGTCAGTTTACGTGAACTGACCGATTATCCTTGCGACAAGCGACCGTTTTGCTCGAATGGCTCGCATATACGGAAATCTCGTTACCATGCCGTATTTCTGGAATTGCGTCGTAAATTTTGTGCCACGATGACATTACATAATGTTAAAATGCTTTTCTTACAATTTATATCTTCCATTTCTTTCAGAACCCAAAGCCGTCCCTCACCTTGGTTGCCGGGCTTGGTTGACACCGATGAAACGAACTTTACCGAGATGGCAGGAACGGTTACGACATTTGCCGAGATGAAACGAACTTTACCGAGATGGCACGAACGGTTACGGACTTTGCCGAGATGGCACGAACGTCTACGAACTTTGCCGAGATGTCACGAACGTCTACGACATTTGCCGAGATCAAACGAACGGTTACCGAGACGGAACGAACTTTGCCGAGATGTCACGGACGTTTACGAACTTTGCCGAGATGTCACGAACGTTTACGAACTTTGCCGAGATGAAACGAACGTTACTAGCAAGGATTTGGACTTCTATTTTGTGTCGGATGTATCTTCTCGTCAACTGGTCAATTCGTCGGAATACTAGTCGGTAATCTATCGTTTGCCTTTGTGTCGTTTTGTGATCCGGCTGTTAGACTCGTCGTCCTGAGATGTCTCAGTCCGTTGACATAGATCTGCTCTTGGAGGAATTATACTGTTAGTATAATTCCTTCAAGACCGGCTCAACGGACTTGGACATTCTACAGTTTGTGTTAACAGCTTTGCCCTTGTTGGAGATACTCCTTCCCTTGGGCATTAGGCCTAACCCCCTTCCTCCCTTCGACTGGACTTTAACCCTTTCCTCTTCCATCGGACTTCAACTGGACTTGGAAAGGATCAAGGAAACAAATCAATTGACAAATAACTTTTATTTGTTGATTGATAACTACAGAGAAAAGGAAGAAACAAGAAGAAAAAGCGGCTTCAACATCAGGAATGGAATCTGAAATAGAAAAAAGAAATAAAATAATAGAAAAAAGAAATAAAATAATAAAAAAATAAGAAAAATAATAGAAAAACTGCAAAAATAAGCAGAAAAACGGCGAAAATAAGCCGAAAAATGGCGAAAATAAGCCAAAATTGCCTAAAAAATGCCCAAAAAACCCCTAAAAAATGCTCTAAGTCCAACAAAAATTTTTTTAGTTCCACCCCTAGCTCCGAAACTTTGAGACGGTCAGGAGTAATCTCCCCTGCTGCTGAGACGAAATTCCTTTTCTATGTACATCACTACTTCATCAATAATAGAAGTAGTGATGTACATGAAAAGAAATTTCGACAGCCTCAAGAGGGAGTGAAATCGGCAAATCGGTGTAATACTTACCAAGGATGTTGTTCCACAATGCGTACAAGAACCTGCAACATAAGAAAAAATGGAGATAGTTTATTTTTTGAACCCTTCCACTGGAGTTTTTTGGAGACAGTTTATTTTTCAACTTCTCCTTCCCATGCCCCTTTCATTGAACATTAACCCCCTTCCCGTTCTTCAAACTGGAAAAATGGAGATAGTTTATTTTTTTCGAACCCAAAATGGAGATAGTTTATTTTTCGAACCCTTCCACTGGACGTTTTTGGAGATAGTTTATTTTTCAACTTTTCCATTTTCATTAAACATTAACCCTTTCCTGTTCTTCGAACTGGAAAAATGGAGATAGTTCATTTTTCAACTTTTCCTACCCAGCCACTTTCACTGAACATTAACCCCTTCCTTCTCACCAAACAGGAAAAATGGAGATAGTTTATTTTTCAACTTTCCCTCCCCAGCCACTTTCATTAAACATTAACCTTTTCCTGTTGTTCTTCGAACTGGAAAAATGGAGATAGTTTATTTTTCAACTTTCCCTCCCCAGTCACTTTCATTAAACATTAACCCTTTCCTGTTCTTCGAACTGGAAAAATGGAGATAGTTTATTTTTCAACTTTTCCTACCCAGCCACTTTCATTGAACATTAACCCCTTCCTGTTCTTCGAACTGGAAAAATGGAGATAGATAGTTTATTTTTCAACTTCCCTTCCCATGGCCCTTTCAGTGGATATTAACCCCTTCCTATTAGTGGAACTGGAAAAATGGAGATAATTTATTTTTCGACTTTCCCTTCCCATGCCCCTTTCATTAAACATTAACCCCTTCTTGTTCTTCGAACTGGAAAAATGGAGATAGTTTATTTTTCGAATTTCCCTTCCCATGCCCCTTTCATTAAACATTAACCCCCTTCCTTCTCCCCAAACAGAAAAAATGGACATGCTAACGTCTGCGAAATCGTAAACTCCCTACACATGTGTGTAGTACCCCCTTCGGTTTACTGGCTCCCCACAATTGCTTCACTGTGTACAAGTTGCCGCATTTGGTCAACAGGTGGCATCAGGGCCTGGCACAGGTTTTACATGTATATCCTATCGGCACGCTGCTTTCAGAACTCTTTGGCCTGTTGGCAACGGATGTTCTTGTGCTACCATGGCTACTAGATCACATGATCCATTCAGCCAATGAAAAAGTGTCTCAGGCCAGTTTGGTTACAGATTGCTCGGCACTCTCATTGGCCGACTCCCCAGTGCCATCTGTTGACCAAATACGGCAAATTTTACGAAGTGAAGCACTTGTGGAGAGCAGGTAAACCGAAGGGGGCGTAGCTTACAACTGCAAAGGGCCCAGAGTCTAGTGAAATCGAGGAATACGGGAAATCGATTATATACTCACCAAGGATATTCTCTGCTTTATTATAGGAGCATGAGTTAGAAGGCAGTCAGGATTTGTCTGTCCCATAGCCTAACATGTGGTTGCATATTCCTCTGGAAAAAGGCTCCTTTGACGATAAGGCTGCAATATACAATAGAAAACTTGTGATTAGAATTAAAATGTAATTCAACATCATTTAAAGGAGCACAGTAAAGTCTGGCAACATCTATCTTTGACCTAATGGAATGCGGAAGCTAGGAAATTGATCGTTGGATTTTCCACGGACCTTTAATCACACGCGGCTATTGAATGACCGGTGGACAACGCGAACAATCGGGGAACGACCACAAGTGATCGACAGGCATGATTATAAACCGCAAAGCTCTGTCACATTACATGACTTCCGCATTCCATTAGGTCGAAGATAGATGTTGCCAGACTTTATGCGATCTCTTACTGGTATTCTGACTGCCGACGTAGAGGAAGCCACCTAGCTGCAGCAATAAGAACTACACAAAAACATTACAAAATGTATGTAGAACATAGGGTCCATTTGCCGACAATGTAGTTTCTCCCTGGTGTTGGACCTAGAGAGTGGTGCACATGGTGATGGTGGCGCCGGTTCATCCCCATTTCGCCTACTACTCGTTTCGCTTACTCAGCAATCTGGGTCAAGTCATTCCCGAGTTAGAGGACTTTGATGATTTTTGGGTTACTCCACCTGGCGGCAATACTGGATGTCAGATCAGGCCAAAACTCACTACATAAAGGTCATCTAGAGAGAGCCATGTATCGAATTTGAGCAGTCCAGGTCAAGTCATTCCTGAGTTATAACTTATAGCAGTTTGATGATTTGGGGGTTACGCCACCTGGTGGCCGTATTGGATGTATGATCGGGCCAAAACTTTAGGTGCACGTGTAGATTATCTAGAGGGAGCCACATATCGAATTTGAGCAGAGTAGTTCACGTCATTCCTGAGTTATACCACTTTGATGATTTTCGGGTTATGCCACTTGGTGGCCATATTGGATTTTGGAAGTCAAATCAGGCGGAAAGTTGACGCCACACAAAATGTCATCTAGATGGAGGTATGTTTCAGCACTCTGGGTTAAGCCGTTCCTAAGTTATAGCACTTAGATGATTTTAACCTGGTGGCCATACTGGAAGTCCAATTGCGCCGAAATTCGGTATTTTCGAAGGTACCCCTCTAATAGTAATACACAGTTAAATGCAAGATATGAACTTGCTCAGTGAAATAATGGCAAACTGAGGCAGGTTCGTTACTTTTGTACAACTTTGACCTAGTGACCTTGAAAAGTAGGTCAGATCAAAAACCCGTTATATGCCATGTATCCTAATTGGATACACCTATGCAGATGATCCAGTTGTTAGTTCAGGACTTTTTGTGTTTTTGGTTTTGACCATCTGGTGGCCAAGCCAAGAATCAAATCGGACCGAAACTTAGTGTCATAGGTCGTCTGACCTAGGGGTATGTATGTACCAAGTTTCAGATCAATAGCCCCAGCGGTTACGAAACGTGCCCTGCTAACGGACGACGATGGACAATGACGGACACCGCAGGACAATAAAAGCTCACGGGTGAGCTAAAAATGTGACTACTTACCAAATCATCTTCATCTTAGGCCTTCTCCTGTGTATTTGTATCAGAACAGAAGTTAAACAGCACTTTTGATTCAAGTTCAGGAGTCCCATTATTTCCAAATAGCCTAAGAGCAATCAGCACGAATTATCCTTTTTCCAATTTGAAAAGTACTTGACGCTGGGTCCCAGATCCTTGAAATCAGCAATCGGCATGAACTGTCCTTTTCCAATTTGGAGGAATATTTGACCATGGGTCCAATTAGGTCCCCGAATGAGCAATCACTATGAATTTTCCTTTCCAAGTTGAGAAATGTACTCTGGTTCGAATCCTGGTTATGGCATTTCATTTCTTTACCCCAGGCCCAGGGCCCAGTTGAGCTTTGCCAGTAAAGTGGGGTCCATTCCTACATGGATGAGTGAAGGGTCCACAATCCAAGTTGCCGCAGTTGTCCGCTGATCCCAATGAAGCTCCGACTAAGCACCCGAGTCGGAAATGAAGGTTCGTAGCGGAAAGGCAGGCATACCCTCTCCCGTAGAGGCCGGGCAGCATACAATTCGCAGCAACTCCGCCCAACATCCAGTTGCACAAGAGTTGGCTACAGAACAATCATGGATCGCTAACGAACAACGGGCCCAGTCATCCACTACTCACCGAAGTAAGACTACCGCGAGAGGAGGAGGTGCAAAGGTAGAAGGAATGGAAAAGCCTACTTACTAGGTCCGCTCAACTAAGTTTCCCAGAATTTGGGGGAAGAAAATTCATAACACAACCAAAGAAAAGAAGATAGAGTACATTCACTCCATGTTCAAACTGTATTCTTCACTGTGATGTTGGTCGAAGTCCATTTGAAGATAGCTGACTGTTGGCCATAGTTGAGTTCAAATAGCAGCTGCTATTATCGTTTACGACATACGAGCTGAAGTCCAGTTTTTGATATGCTGTGGTGGGTCTCAAAGCTCATCATGCATAGAAACCAATCCCAGTTACCGTATACGCAAATATTCCACAGCTAAAATATTTAGCGGTTGGGTGACGAAAAGGACAAAACTAGGAAGCGAATTGACTCCTTGATGGCTGTTCTTCCACGAGAAATGTCCACTCCAAAGCCGGTTACGTCATAGATGAAGAGGAAGGTCTCACCTGGAAAGAAAAACCAAGACAGAGATAAAAATAATGTACAGTGTTCAAATTAAAACATGGAGTTAATCTCATGCGTTGAACATTGCAGTTAACCCTTTCGTTACGTGGGACCCGGTCACCGGGTCATCCAAACCCCCACGAAATTTACATACATGTAGGACCCGGTCACGGGTCCTGTTGGAAGGTTTAAGTTAGAACAGATTTTTGTTAAAACAGTTTAGGGATAAAACAGTTTTGAAAATATGGGCCTCCGTAAGCTGGTGACCATACATGACAGTAACGAAAGGGTTAAACTGCACGCACACGTCATGAAAACAGCATGAGCAGACGACTTGCCCAAATTGAAAGAAAGAAGGCAAAATCTTAGTCAAAGTCAAGTAATGAGGCCCCCAGCTCACTACTCAATGGGTCCTATGAATAAAGACTAGCAAATGCTTTTCCTTCAGATTTGTAGAGCATTGTCTGGTGCATTTGTATTGCAAAATTCAAGTAAAAGCATTTACTATTTCTTTATAAAAGGCATCCAATGTACAGGATCTAGTTTCAGTGTGTGCTGGCCGTTTTTTGGAATGCAACACAAAACACCAACATTTCTAATTGTATACTACGTGTAATTTTGCTGCAATTTCATCAGGCGCAAGGCTGTCCAAGGATTGTTGTTTTAAAAACTGTTGAAGTCATATAATACCAAACACAATGAAATGGTCCGTGGACCATGTGCTCACCAGACGTTAGTTTAGGAATTATCTGGTGGCCTAGTAACATAGTTAAGCATCAAATCAGACCGAAACTTGGTGTCAGAGGTCATCTGACCTAGTGGTATATATGTACCAAGTTCAAGATCAATAGCTCCAGCGTTTACGAAACGTGCCCTGCTAACGGACGACAACAACGGACGCTGCACCATCGTAATAGCTCACCGGCGAGCTAGTATTGAATGCGAGTACCGGTAGTGATATTTGGCGATTCATTCATGGACTTATACAGTACCTTTCACTGCTTATGGTCTCTCTGGGGAATGGCAACTGGCTGATGTCAGGAGTACGAAGTTTGTACCAAAACCTGAAAACATGAAGACCTTTATTCTCGACGTCAAAAGCACAGATCGCAGATCATGGCATACATAACGTGATGTTGTTGAATGTACGGTAGCCAAATGTTGTCAGTTCAACTGTAAATACAAAACATGGACCTTGTCTTACAGAGGTGCAAATAATAAACATGATAAACAACACATGAGACTTGCTCCAATAACAATGAAACCAGTGTGACATCGCAACTGCCACACCACACAGTGGCGCCATCTATGCTTTGATAGACAAACGAACCGACAGCATCCACACTGCCGTTTTACCTCAAATATGAACTAATTATAAAATGACACCTCCAGTTTCAGCATTTATCTCATGCTACGTACATTAATTTGTGCCCTCACGCACCAGTCACACAGATTGACCACAGTTTTGGGCTCGAAATCTTGCTTTTAGGCAAATAAATCTGCACATGTGGAATTGAAAACAACGAAAAAAGTAAACCGATTCGACCAATTCCGGCCCGGCCGTGAAGATAGGCCCTTGACGTCGTCTTCGGCTGGCGACGCGACACTGCTGCGAATGGCTCCAGGACAATTCGTCCCTGGACAACTCGTCCCATAGGAAAATTCGTTCCCATGGACAGTTTGTCACTGGACAATGCGTCCCTTAGGACAATTCATCCCTTTGTTGTAGCGGGGAATCACCGCTGTTTTTAGTCTTGGGGTCCCACAGACAAGGACAGATTAAGCAAGAAACCTAAACATGCACTCAACACTTACCAATTGATTTCATGTGTGATGTTGTTTTTATGTAGACTAAAGAGTCCCAGCTTCAGATCCCCCCTCCATTCTGGATGGATTGAAAACAGAAGGTGTACCCCCAAGACTAAAGAGCCTGGCCTTGGACTCCCTTCCCCCCCCCCCCAAAAAAAAATACCCACCTCTGAAGATTGAAACAGGTCAACTCAATTCAGCGGAGACAAATAATTGTCCTAAGGGACGAATTGTCCTGAGGGACAAATTGACCCAGGACAAATTGTCTGGGGGTGAACTGTCCTTGGGGACGAATTGTCTGGCACGTTGGCAATGGGGAACTTTCCTGCCATCAGAGGCCACCACGAATTAGCGCAGTCCAAGAACGTCATGAAATTTGACATCACAGGGCAGAAATGCACGCCGTCCATAATGCAACATCGTCCATAATGACGTGGAGGCCGTGGCTCACGTCTTGGACGTTCTAGGACCGCTAACAGGCGGCCTCTAACAGCAGGAGTCTCCCATTGGCTCAGGGGCCATATTTATGAAGACTTCGCAACTTTGCGTTCACGCAAATCTATTGTAAGGCAGTCAGTGAACAATAGGGCAAGTGCAGCCAAACAATAGATTTGCATAAACGCAAAGTTGTGAAGGCTTCATAAATACGGCCCCTGGACTGTTGGGAAAATATTTTTTGAGGATTATTCTGGACAGCCATTGCAACCTGATTGCCGTTACTTATTCAAAATAATACAGCTAGATGCCACTACCATCGAGTCCTCCTCCTCGAAATCATCCAATTAGAGGCTGGAGACAGATTTGTCAACAAATTTGCCTTCCTGGAATTGAAGTCTTCTTGGGAACTGATCTTCTGCTTCAGCTTGGGTTTACAAACGATATCACTCCAAAAGAGCGCAGCACCTGACACGACTCGAAAAAATCCACTTGTTTCAGCGATCATGACATCATCTCACATCAGGATGTCATGGAATGTAGTATGGGACATCGTGATGCTCCAGTGACACTGTACGTACAATCAGGTGCTGCGCTCTTTTGGAATGGTAGAGTCAACTTTTTTATATATGGTGGCACCGCGATCGGTTGCACCTACGACAACGTCGGAGGCCCATATTCTAGAACCCTTCTTAACTCTAAGGTGCACTTCAAGCTTTTGTATTCTGCCCTGCAAACAACAGCTTAGAGTTGAGGAAGGTTCCAGAATATGGCCCAGTCAAATGCCGCATCACAACGTCGTCGAAGCAGTCAAAGGAAAGGTACAACCACTCACATCACAAGTACCGGTAGTAGGAGTCCAGGCCCCATATTCATAAAACTACTGAAGTCTAAGTATGACACTTATCCTTTGTTCAACACAAAAGATAAGTATCACACTTAGACTTAAGTAGTTTTATGAATACGGTGCCAGGGGTTGGATCCAGAATCATGGGAAAGAGGGGACACAGCCAGCACACATCATGGAAAACCTCAGTCAAATTTTAACATCTTTTCAAAATTTCCCAGTGAATTTTAAAGGTTTACCACAAAATGGATGGGGCAATGGCAGGGTGTGTCCCCCCCCTGGATCCGCGCCTGGAGTTAGCAAGTTCCACATTCAGAACCTTTGATTACACTGAAGACACGGAAAAAGCATTGGTACATTCTAAAGAGACACTCTTGTTCTTTAAAATTGGAAAAGTGCACACATTTATTCAAATAGATTATGATACGTAGGAAACATAATGTGCGCTCTGTACAATTATTGATTCAACAGGACTCGGATGCATGGAATTACAAGTACATGTAATAAGTCAGTGCTGGAGAACACAGCCTGATTTCACACATACTTCACAGTCACATACTCCTATGCATGCACATTTGCATGAAATAGTTCACAGACTCTCGTGGTGAGAGGCGTCCCAAAATTAAAATAGCTAATCTCCTAAAGGCTAAAATCTAACCGATGATGAAATGAACATCTGACTCAATGACGTGGCGAAAATATGCACAGGATGACTGACATGACAATGTACCATGGTAACTAACTATACAAATCTGTCTTATGATGCATTAGCTATACAATAATCATAGTTCTAGAAAAGTTCATGTTTTATATATATATTATTTACCAAGTAAGTGACATTCCTCTCGAAGATGATTTACTCTAGCCAGTTTTTATAAAATAAAAGATTATTAATAAAAACATACTCCATTTCCTTTCCAAAAAAATCTTATAGAATTTGTTCTGAAAACACAATCTTATATTATAAAGGCCCAATCTCTATATATTTATAATTTATACACTATATTCAGTCTTGAATTGTGCCATCACTATAATGTCTCCACGAAGCGCGAGAGTTGGTCCTGTGGCGTTAGAGGTGCAACAACTTCTGACGTTTCCGTGGGTCGGCCCAAGTCCTTATTCATCGGACTCTGCAACTGATTCACCTGGCCCTGCTGGGCTTGTAACTGAGGAAGCATAACCTGATCAGAGTTCATTTGATTTTGGTCGGCAGGTCCACCTACGTGTGGATGTGGGGAATGCGATTGAGTAATATGATGTGGCGAGGGTTGTGGTTGTCTCGGTGACGGGTCAGACTGTGGAGTTAGCTGTTGCCGTGGTGAAGGCGTTGGTTGCGGTGACCGTACTGCCTGTGCCATGGAGGTAGGTGGAGAACGAACTTGCTGCATAATTTGTTGTGGGGATGGAGTGGGCTGTTGACCCATAATCTGCTGTTGCGGACTGACAGGCTGCTGTCCCACCATCTGGTGCTTCAACTGGGCTTGCTGCTGTCGGACCTGGATCATCTGTTGTTGCTGCTGGAACTGTAGTTGCCCATCGCCTTGGAAAGATTGCTGTGTAAAGTTGAGCTGGTTTCGTTGTGGCTGTGAGTAGGGTGGTGCTTGGGGTTGCTGGAACTGCGACGCCTGCTGTCCCTGCTGCTGTTGCTGTTGCTGCTGTCTCTGCTGCAACTGCTGCTGTACATGTAGATGCTGGAACCGCTGTTGCCACTGTTGTTGCTGCTGCTGTTGCAGCTGTTGTTGTTGAGGTGCAGCAAGCTGTTGTTGCAACTGCTGTTGCTGCAGTTGTTGTTGCCCTTGGATCTGCATCTGCTGCTGGCCTTGCATCTGCGGTCCAGCCTGGGACTGCATGGGCTGTTGTCCTTGCATGGGTGCAGCGCCAGCCTGTGTTCCCTGCATCTGTTGCTGTTGTTGCTGCTTCTGCATCTGCTGTTGATGCTGTGATCGGTAACGTATAATGGCCGCCATCAGTTGAGGATTTGACTTGATGAAGTTGAGGGCTTGTTGCTGTTGTTGTGGCGAGGCAGGAGATTTCAAATTCTGTAACAGTTGCTGGAATGATGCTTGATGTTGGGCTGCTGGGCGTTGAGGCGGATTCATGTTCGGATTCACATTCATATTTGGCTGTGGTTGCTGCAGCATACCTTGGGCAGGCCCGATCTGTCGTTGAGGCTGAGGTTGTTGAGGTGGGGCCTGTGGCATCGGTTTTGCTTGAACACCTGGTTGATTTGGTGGAAACATATCATTCCGTGACATATCCTGCCACCGTTGCAAAGAGGGCAAGACCCCTCCTCGGTTTGGATTCGGGGGCAACTGCATTTGATTGATCGGTTTCTGTGATGGTACCTGAATTGGTTGCGGCGGAGGCATAGCCGCCTGGGCCTGTGGTTTGCTATACGTAGCTTGTCTCTGAGCTGCCATTTGAGCTTGCTGCGCTGCCTGTAATGCCGCTTGTGGAGGGGCAGGCTTTTTCCCCACAAACTGCGGCTGCGGTTTACTAGCAGCAGGTGGTTGCGGCTGTTGAACTGGTTGAACAGAATTTGATGCCGGTGTAGGGGTCGATGCCCCAGAGTTCGGAACAGTTGCTCCTCTCTGCTGCATAGCAGCCATACGTCTTCGGAGCATCTGTGCTTGCTGCAACCGCTGCTGGAGCTGTTGCTGGCGTAGTTTATGTTTAATGTTCAGACAGAATGGCACAGGACACTTAGTCTCTTGGCAATGTTTGGCATGATAACAGCACAATGCGATCAACTGCTTGCAAATAGGGCAGCCACCGTTCGTTTTCCGTTTACAACTCTTCGTATGAGCAACGACACGTTTCATCTTCTGACAACTTGGCAGACGACAGTTCGCATCCCGACACTGACAAGCGTGCACAAGTGACTGAATGCACCGTTGAATCGATAAACGACGAGATTCCTGTGGGTTTTGTTGTTTATCCTCGGCCACGGAGCCATCATCCAGATCGAAGCCGAGTCGCTCCATCTTGTGACGGTGTCCCTCTTTCTCATAACAAGGTACACAGAGATCAAAGTCCTGAAACGATAAATGAAGTGGGTGTTTAAGACACTGGTATTGAATAAGACATCAATGCAACCACACCAGCAAAATCCCTTAGTATAAATGACAACTTCTTCTGTATTTCATCTGAAGTACCGAATTCAAACCCACGCCTTCACATAAGGCAACACCACCAGCATTGAGGGAAAGCATGCACACCACTGTGCTAAATCCCCATCTTCGAAAAAAGATGGTTCAATAGCCAGCATTATGCATGGAATCCCTCAATACCGTGGACCTGTGGTGACACCTTTTATCTGACCAGCATTTCTGTATTTTATCTGTACAGTGTCACCAGTTGGTTTTCTCTTCTTGGCTAATGTCAAGGGTCAAGAATTACTTCACATGAAGCAGTGGAATACTTACATCACATACTGTACAATGGTATCTTGTTTCGACATGGGACTTGCAACTATTACACGTATATACAAAATCGCCACGACCTTGGTTGTGCAACTCGTACAGCAGCGCCATGGTAGAAAACATGGCACGCCGCAGGGATGAGAACTCGTAATGTTTATCTCGTGCAATCGTGAGAAAGGCATCACGTCCGTCCATGAGCTCACAGCTGACGTACGGATCGGGATCCTGGATCGTAGGGATGGCAGCAGCAGTCTGAGCAGAATGAAGACGGATCACAAAGAACACCTGCGAAACAAATGGTACAAGATTAGTTTTAAAAGTTAAAGTTTGGGTTTATAGTCTGATATCAACAACAGTAGAGGTGTCATCCGACTACACTTTCACCCCGGTCTATCCTGAAACCTTTCAGTAGAACTCGGATGAGCTGCTCATTCAGCGCTACAATCCGAGCATTTCTGACCGGTACCCATTTATAAACCTGGGTGGAGAGGCCAGTGAGGCAAAGAGACTTGCCCCAAGTCTCACGCCCAGTGGGATTCAAAACCGGGACCCTCTGACCCCTAGTCGGACACCCGAACCACCACACCACCGTGGCTCCTCAAATTAGACCAAGGTGAACATGCAAAACAACCAGTAACTGTCCACTTCAATAAATTTTGTGGCGCAACATTTCGGCAATCGAATACACAAAGTAGCTCTACATCAGCCATGAGAGAATCAACACTCAATACTAGCAGCAGCATTTAGATATAACTCCGGGTTGCCCACATTTTCCAAATGTTGCGAAGTCACAATTATGAACTGAGAGGTACACAGTAACAGCTTTGGCATGTGACTGTGTTCAGCTGGACAAGAAGTAACAGCAAAATTCCCCTCACCTCCTTGTGTTTTTCCATAGTCATGTACAACTTTGATAACAGATCATTTCCTCCACCAGGAAAGTTTGGCTTTTTACTATTTTTCTTCTGAATGCTATTCTTTTTATTGGCTTTCTTATTGCGACCACTTTTCTGTCCCTTTTTCTTGCCCTTGCAACCCTGAAATAGAAGGTACAGGTATAAGGATTTTTTTTCAAATTTCATCAATGATCAAAATGCACTCATCAATCAATACAGATAAATGGTCATGGTTTGATTCAACACTCTACAAAGTTATGATTTGACCAAGTAAACTTTTTGATCTTAACCGGGGGAGCAGTGCCCTGGTTTTCGGAGATGTCCCCCATCCTCGGCTATGTAAATCCAACACATCTTCCAACTTACATCAGGCCCTTCATCTGCGTCTGCTACCTCCATGCTTTCCTCAGCAGCAGTCGCTGCGGCAGCTGCCGCCTCGGCCTCCTCCCGTTTTCGTTTTTCCTCCTCCTCCTGTTCGAGCTCCTTGATACTCTCCTCTAGCACATTTGGCCAAAAGTCCCCCTCGAAGTATGGCAGCTCTGCAGGACTTGACAAGTTGTTGTCAATGGCATCTTTCAAGATGTCCTACAAAATTCAGAGGAAGACAAAGCGTGTACTCAATTATCGAATAAACATACTGATATTTGTATCTGTATTAAGATTTTACCATCAGGGCCGAAGGCATAGCATTATTGGTCCTGGTAAGTACGGAAGAGGCCATCTCAAGCTACTTGTGTTCCTCACCTTGATGGGGCCTTTCACTTGCCCTTGCAAAGACACAAGTTTCAAGGCACCACGGCTTACTGTCCCATGCGACGGACATGAAGGGCCGGGAATGAAATCCCATATGGCCCGGGCTGGATTCGAACCCAGGACCTACCGCCTGCTGAGCGGACATGATAACCACTCAGCTACCACGGCTCCTCTGGACTAAACACACTAGTAGAAGACAGGATCAAACATGATCACTGCTGACATCATCAAATCATTATCCTATCATTCTTACCTTATAGTCAATGACTACTCTTTCTATTATGGCTTTATCCAACATTTTCTTGTACCAGTCCTGTAACCGTTTGGGCTTGGGAATTTTCTGTTCTGGTGGATGGCAGTGAAATATGTAATCATCTCCTTCACTCGGAGGGCAGGCCCAGATATGTGCCATTGTGTAACTGGAACAGAAGTGTAAATCAGAATTGAATTCTAGAGGTCATATGACTACACTAACGAATATAACCCTAACATTAACTTGTACATGTATCAGGCACAGAAATGCTTATTCCAAATCCATTACATGTATTTCTTGAACAGAACTCCAACAGACCCTAGCGTTTTCAAAAATTATTTTGAAATATCAAGGGGTCAATTTGCTTCATGAACTGGCGCCAAAAAGTCACTCACCCTAGCTGCTTGGCATACTCTAGATAACCAATGAGGATTTCATGATATACAGCTGTTCTAAAATGCCTTGGCTGGAAGAAGTGGACGCTGTCCAAATATGATATATACACACGCCTGGAAAATAAAAATATGAATACATAAACGCCATCTCCTTACCTTCAACAAATAATGGTCGCATACTTGGCCACCCTAAGTGCTCTCCTTGGTCGTGTTGGACAAGGACAGGATTTCCCAAGGCCAAGGAATTATATGAACATCATTTGACAAATCAGAATTTCAGCAAAAACTACAGTTATGTTGCGAGTAGTGAGAAGTAAGAGTCCTGTAGCTTCTTCTCACACTCACAGTACTGAGAAGTAAGAGTCCTGTAGCCTCTTCTCACACTCACACACTAACTCAGGATAGAACCTGAGGTATGGCCAGAGCAGCAAGGAACAGGTAATCACACACCTTCAAAACCAACACCGATAGAAATGTAAGCAATCCAACAGTACATGAAACTTGACTTACTTCGTATTAGGCTGCTTCACATACGATCCATACTCCTGTACATGCATACCAAAGAAACACACATCCACACCATTGATCTCCTCAAAGGCAAACATGGCTTTCGACCGGTAAGGAAAGGAGGCAGGCATCTCATGAGTATCCACATACCTGTCAAACGAAGGAAGGAATTGGGTTTAGTGACATGTACTTGTAAGAATTAGTGCCAGATCTGACTTTGCATAGACACCCCAGGTAGCATGAGAGACATGGATTCCTGGCATAAAACAACCATGATGAAATGCTGCATTTATTTGTCCAATAAATGAGTTTTGCTAGTTAGTCACTCTGGAAGATAATTCCCATGGTGATGACCTAATTTTGGCAAGGTGGCTGCCAGCACAACTCATCTGTATTTTCAGTGCAGCTGTTAATTCCATCCTCGACTCCATATTATCAAGATTCTGCGTTCCGACTCACCGAGTCTTCATGCCCGGCTTGACCTCCACATCCTTATCTGTACATGACAAAACACGTATCGTCACCTCACCAGCACCACTATCTTTCTTCTTCAAGAATGAATTCACTCTATTTTCTAAGTATGTACCCAACTTCGTCGTCGGAAGTCCTGGAATTGGAAAGATGCAATAGAATAAAACAACCATTTTGGTAAAACACTGGCTCAAACAAATGTCAAGTACAATGTACTTCTATACAATTTGACCGTTCCTTTACATTTTCAACATTTCAAACAAGGAATGTTACCAACATGCCTTGAATGAGGACTTCTATTTTTTTGGTTTTGAAATTGGCCCAAATGTGAGTTAATACCCTAATCATTCAATGTTACAACTTACGTTTTGCACCATATTTATTTTCTTTCTTCTTGAGTCCCTTTGCCTTGAGACAATTATCACAAGTGAAGCTGAAATAGACAATCAAAAATATTGCAAATATTTTTTTTCTATGAACATGTATGGCCTGGGCTTGATCAAATAACCAAGTTCTTTATAAAAGATTTTGAAGCAAAGACGTTCTCCTCAAGGCATCATAAAATATACAACAAAGAATGAGCCAGTATTCAGCAAAGCCAAAACTCTCTGACTTCAGAAGGTCAAAACTTCTTGTAACTGTAATAAGTCATTTAGTGCTTTGACAGTCAAAGACGTTCAGAAGATTTACTCACCCTTGGGGCCAAATTGGATCAAAATGTAAAGCACATATCTGATGCAGCTTCCTACCGCACTCCAGACATTCAACAAACCTGGAAAATGGGAGAGCTTAGGTAAAACATTGGCAGAAATTCAAGATTTGTTGTTTTGTACCACAAGTACAGACAGAGTTTCTGTCCGGTCCCCATCCTCATCTCATGATTGGTATGACTGGGCTGTCAGAGTGGTGCAGTGGAAACAGCAGCACCTGTCATCGTTGAGGTTCCAGGTTCAACCCCTTGGTGGGACCCGTTGTTCATGTGATAGAGATGGCAACTGTTTGACAGTGCAGGCTTTCTCTGGGCACTTGGTTTCCTCTATCTCAGGGTTCTGTTTTTGGCGCCTGGCCCTCCTTGGTATCGCTAGTAGTAGTACCATGGGCAAGACTTCCCCACCTCTACCAATCTCAAACTACCCTTCACCATGGCTACACTTTAACAGATGAGTACCCCACATTTCTGAGATGAGATGTGAATTCTTAAATGACGAACATTCATAGGTCACCGAACCTCAGGAGAAAGATGAAATCACTGAATGAGGTTCAGTTTTTATCAGCAGTATTGAGCAATATATCAGGCTGGTATTGGTCTGACCTAGGGTAGGTTAACGAAACGATGCAAGTAAGTCAGGATGGTATGTACAACACTACCGTTAGTAGCAACTGCCACACTTACTCGATTAATAATAAAACATGGACATGAAGACTACAGTTCTGGGTCTAACACAGAGGACTGTGCATGTGGCCATCATCAAACTTAGCGCGCGATTTGTGGACATTACTATGAGCACTATGAAACTAATACGTCACGAAGAAGTGCGAGAATCGAAAACGGACGTCGTTAAAAGAATAACGAATGGTGTGGATGGATGGCATTGGATGAATATGCCGTCACAAAGCAGACAAGGGAAATAACACCCAAGAATGACCAAGGTAATTTCCAAATCCAAATACTTGATCCTAAATCAGTGACTTCCCTAATACTTTACCAATTATACCAACCAGCCCATGACTTCTCAAAATCAGCCCGAGATGGCTTTTTGGACGACAAGAATTGGATTTAAGAGCATGAAAAGAAGACATCGGTAGAAAATTTCTAACTTACGGTTCATAGTCTACTTGGTCATTCTTCTCCCTAGTAAACTGATCTTTCTTGATTTTACTAGAAGAGAAAACCAAGCACAAAGGCCGGATTGAAAATACCGAAAAAAAATTCTAAGTCTACAAGATCACTGAAACTGCAAAGAGCTGGTACCAACAGCAAGCTTGATGCAACCAGCGCTCACCCATAACTTCAAACCTTGGATGCTATGCAAGATAGAGACATACTAAGAGGTATTGGACGGTGCGAAAGGGAACTATTCAACATGCTAAAATTAGATTTTTTTCTCATAGATCGTGTGAGAAATGGACAAGTGTAGAACATGCCAACACGAAGGAAAATTCAAAATGCAGTCGACAAATACAACACGTGATATTTCATAGCGCTGCTTTTTTTATTTCGCTACTGCGCAGGCGCAGGTTCGGTCTACTGAAGTTGTGTAGGGTGAGCACTAATGTTACAAGACAAGCTAGTAAAACATGATCAGTGTGTTCAGGTTGTAGCAGTCTTTTGCAGCAAAATCTTAGTATTTCAGAATTTCATCGCTTTGTGATGGAAAATTTTAATCAGTACAGCATTGTGTTGAAAACACTTCATGAAGTCATCATTTCTGAACAGTCCAGAATCTGTAAGAAGAGGCTCAGAATCGAGTAGATATAAGAGTATGGGTACGTATCATTGCAGTGTCCGATGAAGACAGTGAGACAAGCACTAACACAGAAATGTTTCTAAGTGTTGCTGGTGCAGAAAGACAGAAGAAGGGAAAGGAAATTTACACATAACCACGCTGCCAAGACTGCTATAGAACTCGGAACTAAAACTGATCATGTAAAACCAAGATAGTGGCCCAACAGCTGTCAAACCGCACCAGTGCGCGGGAGTGCCAACTTACGGTTCAGGCTCAAGGTGATCATTTCGCATTTTCACGAACTGATCTTTCTTTATTCGACTGGAAAGAAACAGTGAATGAGGACGAGAGTTACCAATAGAGTTTCAAACTTTCATCATTCTCACAAAACCTGGGCACATTTTGCCTTTTTTAAACAGTTTTTTATGTATGATACATGTAATATCATTTAATTTTTGATGAAATTACGAAATTGAAAATGTTTTGAGAGAGTATAGATGAAAATATTCAAACCCGTTTCAATAACATATTGCTCAAGTCCATATTCTGATTTCTGATAATTTCTTGTTCATATCAGCTGAAAAAACGAATCAGCTGAAAGTCGAAAATTTCATAAAAAGACATTTTCCAGTTATGCATGAAATGAAAGTTCTCTGGAAGACACTGTTCCATGCAGTGTAGGATTCTAAGAAACTGGTTGGATGTGATGGCAGGTTGTGCAATCAACTGCAAGGACTTCAGTCTATGTTTTAAAATTGAAATGCTTTCATATTCATATTCATATTCATATCCATATCATATCATATCCCTATTTTTCCAAAACCTTTACACAGCCAGTCCTGGACCTGGGTTCACTTGAGCCCCAGTTCAACAGGATATGGCAGAACTTTCATTTCACTACTAATATGGACTGACTTGAGTCAACATCACAAAAGCACATATCGAATAGAACAGTAGATCTGCTCAAATCAGGATGACACAATTCTCATGAACAGCTTGCTCCACAGAACTTCATTGCTTGCTATTCAGCTAAGTGCTATTGATACCACATAAGCAATGATTTGCAACGAAGTTCTGTGAATTGGAGAAGAAAGTTTTAGCAATTTGAGCAGACTTCACGTCTGTACAAATGTGATAAAGGCATAGGAAAACCTGTCGGATGACTCCGGATGATCAAGAAGGGCTGGCAGAATTACTCTGCACTGACCTGCTACTGGTTCATTTCAGCCATTGAAATGTGCAGGTTCAACAAGGCCATTAACAGTTTTTCCTTACAAATGCAACATCCGACAGTTTTTCCTACGCAGCCTCACAAACGTAATGACAAATACATATCTAATTCTAATTACATGGAAAGGAATCTTCATCAGTGAGCCCTATGGATTTTATGAAGATAATGCCTATAAACATTCGACACCACAACATCTTGTGCAATTACTGCCTTGGAATCTTAACTTGACCTAAATTCTGACAGTCTAACAGATCCTGAACTAAATGAAGAGATTAAGTTCCCCTGGTGTCGGTTTTCATGGTTATCAATCCAGTCTCTTATATCCTAATCTAGCAACTCAACTCTTCATGAAATATTAAGCATCTAATTAATAAGAAATGAAAATGACAAATACTTACGTCGAGGGTTGCGTGGGGTCGTCCGCCAACTCCACCTCGTCGCCCTGGATATCGTTGAAGCACTTCTCGCAGTAGACATACCTGTCGGCGAGAAGACCGTGGGCCCTTGTACTGTATTTGCAATGATGGGTCAACGATGAGGAGACGACACACACATCACACCGATAATGAAAGGGGAAAACAAAAGCAAAAGCGAAAAGCATTAGCAGGTGTGTGACAAAAAAAAAGATGATGAAACATGCACTTGGTTGTAACCTCTTCTGGAATTTGAATATCTTTGTTTTCCATGCCCAGAAACAACTGATTTTTTCTTCTTGAATGGAGAAAGTTCTACTCCAAGATACTTGTATCGTCGAGTTTTGTTCATTTACAGGCAAATTCCAGGTACCAGGCTACAACTGTGGCAGACCTAGGGAGGAAAGCTAGACAACTAGGAAAATGGCAAAAATTAGTAGCAAAGGGAATACTGCAATCCAGATATTTTTGCAGATTCGCAACTTTTTCTGGAATTCAAAATTCAAAAGCATCGCAAGATCTAGTTTTGAAATTGTTCCCCCATGGACTTTTGTCAATTCTGATTTTCAGCATTATGATTTTCATATTTTTCAGCAAAAATTGAAGGATTACAGTTGAATTACAACTACAATGTACCCATGAACAATTTGCAAATCAACAAGTCAAACCGAAATAAAACGATAAATTCAAAGGAGGTAAGTCTAATGTCAAATGATGGAAGAATCTCAACTGCATGTGTATCTTTCTGACAAGTAATGGGCTGGTATTCATAAAAGTTAGCAAATGCTTTTACTTAAGATTTGCACATCGAGGTCCAATGTAAATGTACTGCAAAACTTGGAAGTAAAAGCATTTGCTAGCTTTTATGAATATCAACCATGGTTTGCAGGGGCTGTGGATTTCTAGGGCAGAACTATGCAGTGGAACGGAGTACACTATTACACTTGATATCACAGGAAAACACTGCACAACATCGGGACACCACCGCACAAATTAATCGTAAGGAAGGTGAATGATTTCATTCCATTTGAGTTCATTCCAAACACGAAGAGTCACTTTGCTCCACCAGTATTCACGCACTTACTGGCTATGTGTATTTAAAGAGGTTTATTGGCAGTTGAGGGCACATAATTTGGTCTTTCTTGAAGAAATGAATTGTGCACAAGCAGCTAAGATGACCAGAGGAATCTTCGACGAATCACACATGAAAGTGGACATATGCTTCTCCAAGATTTTCAACGTCATTTATCATTGTTTTCTCTTGAAGCAATGATTAAACAACAAATGAGAACGAATAGTTGAGAATTTGTCAAAGTCTTGGAGAAGTATTGGATGAGATATTAACACCAAAGAAACAAATGGATCAAATGAAAAGAAGGAACATCCTCACAATACACACAATGATTTGCAAATGATGAATGAAGTGACGCAATACGAGTATGACGAATATTCCTTAAAATCTAGATCGACTCTGATACACAAAACTTGGCATCTAGGCCGTGTATCCATAGGCTGTTCTCTTGTGGCATGTTTTCTTGTTAGGCACAAGGCCAGGTCTTATTGTCCTAACGGCTCAAGTCCACGGAACAAGGGAACACGCCACAAGCACACAGTCTATGGATACACAGCCTTAGATAACCTATGAAATGCCATTTCAACAACAGTTTGTTTGCAGACAAAGTACACACTGTACATTTCATCCCGAAGAGGAATTGTGGAAGGGAGCAAGCCAACCCAGGTTCTCACACAGGTCCAGCACTTCAACAGTTCGCCATCATCATTTTACCCAGAAGAAGCCTTGGGCAAATTTCCACATTTTTTCCCTCCTTGTTTATTTCAAATTATTCATTCTCACTTCAAATTATTCATTCTCACAAGTTTAGCATGACAGATAATCGAACACACTCACCTGTTTTGGTAGCTGTAGTACATTGCATCTCTGGGAATTGTACAGAGCTGTTTGCCATAACAACACAGAACCTGAGGATGGAACACGTATTTCCTCCCGCAGCAGTAGCCCAACAACTGCATCACACTGTCGATTTCTCCTTCGAACACCTCAGCAAGCTGAAATCAAACAGTCGTGCAGTGACTAGATTATTCATTGCAGATGAAGTAAAAAAATTTGGGAAAAAAGTGAGCCACAGTGGTGTAGTGGCTCGTGTCTCCGACTGGCAGTCCGAAGGTCCCAGGTTTGAATTCCACTGTGGCGTGCGATTTTGGGCAAGTCTCTTTGCCTTACTGGCCTCTCACCACCCAGGTGTATAAATGAGTACCAGTCTGAAATGCTCAGATTGTAGCGCTGAATGAGCAGCACATCTGGGTTCCACTGAAAGGTTTCAGCAAAGACCGAGGTTAAAGTGTTGTGTCAGATGACACCTCTACTGTTGTTGATATCCGACTATAGACACAGACTTTACCTTTTTAACTCATCGCAGTAAGTTGAGGGATCCCAAATGACAAAAGATCCCAAAGGCAGAAGTATTTTCCACAGGAACAATCTTAATAAAAGAGGTTTTAATTATGATTTACCTTTGTGCAATACTTGTAAACCCTCGATGTTTTTCTATTGTACAACCAAGCATTGTCGAACATTAACCACACATCATCCACATATTCCCACGGATCCTTATACTGCCCCGTATCCAGTTTCCGTTTTATTGAAGCCAAGTCCATTGGCTTCTTTACTATATCGAAGTAATCCTGAAAAGAGGAATTAGAACTTGGGAGTAAATTTTTGAGTTGATTGGCATGATTTCAGGAGTAAAGTATGCACAAATCATGAAGCCTTGCCTGCTCAATGGCAAACAGAACACAGAAGCTCGAGTTTAGTGGAATGACAGTTCAATGGTGTGGAGACGAGTTTTTACCTACATTTGGAAAAGCATGAAACTAATTTTGGACTTACGGGAATTTGCAGCACAAGTGGGTCAACAGGCTGTCGGAAAGGCAAAGATTCCGGGTCCTGTTTATACAATTTCTCCAACGTTGGCATGAGCGCTTGCCGCAGTTCATCCGGCGTGAAGACTGCAAGAAAAAGGCAGGAAAAAGTGAATTCGGTGCAGTGGATTTCCATACTTCGTATTCAGTCTGTACCCAAAAATCCATCATACCTGACAAGAAATGACAATGTGCCACACACTCGCAAGATCTACCTATGGAAATTTACCTTTCTTCTGTCTGGGTGCATCTTTTTCGGGTTTCGGCGTCAAAGCACCATTTGATGGAACTTTGGCATCGCCGCTACCATTCTCACCGCCTTTACCAGTACTCGTCGTTGACTGTGGCGAAGTCGGTTCCTCTTTCACAGAAGACGTATCCATCTCCTGTTTGATCTCCTTCTTCTCCGACGACACTGATGTTGGCTCTGACTTTCCACCACCTTTCCCACCAGAATTATGAGACATAGGAAACAGACCTGGCTCAGTCTTGATTTCAGTTTTTATATCTTTTACATCCTTCATGTCTTTGCTAGCCACATCCATCGACGAATGAGTTGAAGTCGGCGTCAGAAGCGACGTCTGCGACTGAGGCTGTGGCGTCATCTGTTGTTGGGTTGGCTGTGGTGTTAGCGCTTGCTGCATTGCCCCAGGCGACTTCTGGTTCGGAAGGTGCTTGCCCGAATGTTGCTGGGATTGGTTGACTTGCGGGATTTGTGCTTGTGGTGTAGGAGGCTGCTGCGGTGTGGGAGGTCCCTTCTGAGAAACCGGTTGATTTGACTGTGGCAATTGTTGCGAATGTTGCTGTTCCATTCGCTTCAAAGCCTCCTGGAATTGTAGTTGCGACTCTTTCAATGCTGCACTTTGACTCGTAGGGTTTGGATTAGGCGGTACCAACTGACCACCTAAATTGGGTGGTGATGCAGTCCGTGGGCCAACAGAATTCTGTCCGGGTAACTGTGGCCGTTGCACTGGAGCACTAAGTGGTGTTGGTGGTATAAGAGCATAAGGATCATTTGGTGCAGTCAAGTTCGCCGCTGGTAACCGAGGGTTCGTTGATGGCAGTAACGGTCCATCTGCATGTAGAGAAATCAAAATATTACGAACAGGCATACGTCAATTTTAGGTGGCAATGATATTATTACAAAGGGAACCAAGTGAGAGCCAAATGCAATGTTTATTTTGTATCACTTTGTGACTTGGCAAGAAATGAGCAAGGACAACCAAGGGTATATTGCACGGAACGTTCGCAGGGTAATGAGGTTATGAATGTGGCAGGCAGGTTAAATGCCTGGAGTGCAAATCACTGACACTGTATCTCGCAGCCAGTATCTCATTTTCCACAATACCACCACAGACGCAGCGAGACATAAGATAAGACAGGATCCAAGATTCTCTACTCACTTGAATTGATGGGCCGCACAGGTTGTCCAGCCTGGGTAGCAGGAAGTCCCCCAGCCCCGGTTTTTTGTTGTTCCTTGAGTCGATTCATTCTCTTCTCCTCAAGCTCTTTTTGAATTTTATAAATTTTCTCCGCAAGTAAGTGATAATACTCTTCCTGTAAATACACATACAACATCCAAGTTTAGGAAATGTGAATGACCAAGCCAAACCACCAACAGTGCATAAAATCACCAGCATTGTTTGTCATACAATTCAAACTCAAAGTATCTCCACCGATGACTGCATAACACCAAAATGAGCTACCTACCCTACTGTTTGCAGTATTATACATGTCCCCTTCGACCTTACGAGCGTATGCGACTAGATTATTCATTCTCTTGTCTTTAAATGCGGTTCGATCAGGAGTAGGAAATATTGCCTGAACTCTGAAAAGGAGTAAATAAACTTGCATTAGTTACACATACAGCCATCTCCACTTCAGGGGAATTTGGGAGTAAATGCGTGGTTCAGAGACCGGGAGATTAAGTTTGTCCATCACAATCGTCCAGCAGTTTTCCAAGGGATTCAGAAGTAAGGGTCCTACTATCCATTCCAGTTCCGATTGGCGCGAGGTTTATCAACGATAGCTCCTCAACGGCTGGGCCGATTTTGATGAAACATACGTCAATCGACTTGTCTTTCTTGGCGGTACAGCCATCATCACTGTCATTTTCTCGAAAAACGTGACAGAAAAAAGTTCTTTCACAAATCACAGTTCCTGTTTACGGCCGAAATGGCGGCCATTTGAAATGACGCAATGCATCATGTACCTGTAAACTGCACTGAACAGCATAGCGAAATGAAATGGGTTTTGAGAAAGGGATCCGTTATGCAGACCTTACGGGAAAAATGAAGATAGCAGAAAGATACCGGCAAGAAAGACAAGTTAATAGATGTATGGTATGTTGAATTTGACCCAGCCGTTGCGGAGATATCGGCTGAAAACCTCGCGCCACTGGGATTTGGAATGAACTGTAAGCGTTTAGACCAAACCCCAGAAATACATCGAAGTGGCACCCAGAACACTTACAGTTTGTGCACTAAGTGGTTCCTCAGATCCTGCGTCACGTGCTGGTGCCAATCTTTCGTGCCACGATTAGTCTGTGCAATATTTTGGCCATCAGATGGCATTATGTTAGCTAGACCTAGGTCAGCTGTGAGACGATTCCCCACTCCGAGATCCGCAAGATTTCCAGGCAACCGGTTACCTAAGCCGGATGGTGGCCGCACCTGAAAACGATGTATCAATATTTAATGGTAGGTGGAGAAGATATAGATGATTCTCGCATTCACAGATCTGCACAGTTCTGTCAAAATCGCAACCACAACCTCGATCTGAAACCAGCTGACATGACGCAATCCATGATTCAGCAATAGTCGGCTCTGATGCATTGTTGTCATCAAAGTCACTGTTGTGGGGTTCTCTGCGTCACGTCATTCAGTTTCAGACCGAGGTTGTGTTTGCAATTTCGGCAGAAGTGCGCAGATCTTTCTCATTTACGTCAATTTGGGATTTGTCTATTGGACTCAAACCAACATCTTATCGTCCTTCCTGATATTACTGAACTGAACAAGGCCAAAGTTACTGCTCTGAACGAATCAAAACCGCACACACAATGACTACATACCGGTTGAATTTGCTGTACAGGACTTTGAGGAGGAACTAATGACTGTGGATTTTGATTAGATGGGTTCATGGGTGGGGATATCAGTCCACTAGTATTTACTTGGCCTGTAAAATACAAGAAAGGATCTATTTAGGTATAAACTATGAAATGTAGTTGGGCTGTCAACGTGGCGCAATGGAAACATCGGCGCCTGTCAGCTCTGAGGTCCCAAGTTCGATTCCCGATCGGACCCGGTACTCATGTGACAGAGAAGGGAACTCTCTGAGACAGTTTCGGTTTCCTCCGGGTGCTCTGGTTTCCTCCTACGTTACATCAAATTGCCCAATATTCCTTGAGAGCTGATAATGAGCCAAGCTAGAGCTCATGGTCCTAGACTCAATCTTTTTTTAAAATGTAGTGTATGACATGAATTTTTCAGGAAATACTGAAATAAAATTGGCGAATTTCACTATTTTTTCCATCTTTCCAGCAAGTGATTTGCCAAATAAAAAATTATCAACACAAACAAAATACATATCATGGTATGTCATGACAAATAACTCCATGCCCTCTACTCTGAAAAGGAAGATGTCTAAAGAATAATGGGAAGAAGTGAGGTGCAGGGTGATCAGCACAATTTCAGGGACACTGAACTTCACACGGCCTCAAAAGTCAAACCAATGACTTCAGAAGGACTGAAAAGACGAAACAGGGTTAATAATACTGATAAAACCTACCTATACCTCCCGGTGAGACGTTTAAGGATGCAGGGTTGACAGCAGCCCCTCCAGCTCCAGTCCCACCTCCGCCCACTGTTACAGCACCAGCATTGGTGCTTCCTGCCGTGCCTCCCGATGCCACAGGTAGGCCAGTGGGCGGCAAACCTAATGCCTGATATGCTCTCTGGATATCAATGGGTGCTGGTCCCGCGGTGGGGGCCTGATTTCCAACTCGCGGCTGAGCAGCCGGTGGCTGCAGCCCGCCTGCAAAGAGTAATTGCGTAACTAGAGCAGTGAGCGTCGCTCACAAGACTGTCAAAGGTAAGGCAAAAGCAAAACAAACATGGCAAAAAAGGACCGACAAGTGGGCAATGGATGTACTTCATGACATAGTATGTAGGACCTTCATAAGAAACCCTTGCCATTCCCTTGGCAACGATAGTCATATCCTGTAATTATATCAGTTGTATGCAAAGCCCCCCAATTCAATTACTAGCCCAATCAGAGAAACATTTGGCTGGAGAAATTGAAGAATTACCTCCAATCACAGTTTAACATCATGTTTTTTTATTGTCTTATTTTCTTAACAACTCTGGTTATAAAATATTGTCACAAAAAAGCCACACTTTTAAAACAATCCGATAACTGAAACGTCTGAAAATCAGGAGCCACCAAAATCAGGGATACCAAAATTAGGTAAGGGATGGGGCAACTTGGAAAGATAACATTGCTCCCTGGCCTTATAAACTCACCCGCTGAATTCCGCCGATCTGAAGCATGTTTGAGTGGTAAACAAACCGGGCAGTCATTCCGCGTACAATTCTTCCAATGTGATATTATTTGTCTAGATGAAGCACAGTGAGCAACTGCAGAAAGAAAAGAGATGGACATGATTTCTAAGTTAATGGTTACAGTATTTGTTACCTGTAGTCAGGGTTCTGCCGCTGCTGGTCGGCGCCAGACGCCCCCGTCCACAATGCAGAAATGCCGACCAGCACTCGGCCTAAAGAGTACTTTCCAACCACCAGAACTGACGAAGTGTGCCATGAGAGATGCCCGCCACGCACACTTCCGAATTTCCTTCTGTTCCCATTCACCAAATGTGCTTCCCGGCAGGCTTCCTGACACAATTCTGACCAACAACAACGACAACGGCGGGCTGCCTAAGTTGCAATAGAGTGGATCGGGGTCATTTTGACGCCAAATGAGCTCATTATTTCGACTCTCAGGTGCCAGGAAATTGCATTTCAGCAAGTCCAGATTGCAAATTTTTCTGGGGGAGGGCCAGACCCCCCCGTTCCGACCAGCACTCGTTCAGTCCCGGGCAGAACCCTGTGTAGTTGTAAGATGTGACAAGACATTTATTGCCTAGAGGCCATCCGACTGTGGCTCAAAACTTACTGATATCAGCAGAATAAGTACTAAAACTCATGGCAATGATTTTTGCCAGAACCAGGAAGTTTTTTAATTACAACTGACAGAACAGAGCTTGTGCAGTGGCTCATTGTGACTTCACTTTTGACCTGCGGTCCACCAAGTTGACGTCGACGACAAAGTGTGCCACGTGTAGATCACGTCATGGTTGAAGTCACACACACACTCCACTTGCACCGACAACTGAGTGCACCACATGGGTTGACGATGTCATATGACGTCAATTTGACTGTCAAGATGGTGGATTTTTCTGTGATGATGTCATCTGCACAAGCTCTATAGTCCTCAGCAGAAACCGCTTACAGAATGGTTGCAAACAAACAAGTTTTCTTACCTGGACAGGATTTTCCTGCATTACATGTGGTCATGTGGTTGAGTACATTTTTCATTGTTCGGCAGTGTGGTAATGAGCATCGTGGGGTTTCTCCATTGGCCTGCTCTCGTCGCTGACATTTGTGTGCATGCAGCAAGAGCACCAATTGTTGTTGTATTAGCTTCCGCTTTTCTGGATCAGCAGCAGGTTGCTGGTTCAAGCCAGGCTGACCAGGCGTCTAAAAAGAAAGAGAAATAATCAATGAGTGAGACTGGCAGAGAAAGGTGTGGAAACAAAAAGAACCACAGAATAGTTTCTTTATTTTAGACAAACTGGTCGTCAGGGGCGGATCGAGGATTTGGGAAACGAGGGGGCCCCCTTGGAACATTGAAATGCCAAATTCCAGAATTTCATGGTTTGTTTTACATATTTGTTGGCCAAAAGGGGAGGCACACGCCCGGGCCATCCCCCTCTGGATCCACGCGAGTTGACGTTCTCAACATTGTCACCACAAGGACTGATACGGATAGGTTATGGAATATGGCAGGGACGACCGTACGTCTCAGCCCCTCAATTCAAGGAAATCCTGTTATCAGACCTCTTGAACATACCGGTAAGGGTCGATGATAACCAATGCTGATGCTGAAATTGAACTGGACATCGAACACAATCTCAAGGTTTTCCATAAAGACATGAACTGAATACTAAGTTGAATAAACCCACAAGTCTGTGTGAAGTGTCACTTGTGAGAATATTTTTTCTGGTGATGCCAACCCAAGAAGAATCCACTTTTCTGAGAGAATCTAGTGAGACTAAACTTTGAGCACATAATATTGTGCCATGCGATGATCTTTTTTGGGAGATCATTCCTCACCATCTCATCACAAGCACTAGGCCTACCTTTGTAGACTACCAACTTTGATATCATCAGGTAGGTTCAGATGCTCCTTCAAAAGGACCTTGAAATCTTTTGAAACTGACAGTCATCAGCAAATCAATGGAAAGAAACTACAAAACAGTCGGATCAGAAAATGTGAAACAGATCAACGCCCAAGGGTGCAAAATCCTGGGTGGAATCAACAATCCAGATCCTCTCATTAATAAAGAATAAAAGGTCAAGCAATGCACTCAACCATCACAACAAAGCTTTGCACAGTGGGATTATAAAACAAAAACATTCTCAGGTGAAGTCTGTCTAGCCACAACATTATTCTGGCAGTAAGCCAAGTAGTATACCAGGCCTAGCACACTTCACTTCAATCCGTCCAGATCAAAACAATACCTGCATATCGGCAGCACTAGATAAGAAATGTTCAGGGGTAGTAGGCATTTTGGAGGAAGCGAAGAATCAGCAATGTTATGACAAAGTGACATCCATATCAATACTAGATTGTGTCATAAACAGGTTAAAAATACAGCCAACACTGGCCTACTTTCACTTTCCCCTCAGTCATGTGTCAGACTGACACAGGTGCTACCATGCATTGTACAATCCACAGAAGGAAACATATGGCTTCAGCACTTATGAACCGAGACAACTAGTCTCTAGTAACAGAAGCCACTGAAATGAGGAAGTGCAGATATCTTGCAACATGTGGAATGGATGGTGGGCAAACAGGCTAACTTGTGACAACTTACGGGAAAGTAAGGAAGCAAGAGCACAACCATGTCTGAAATCTCTTTAAAGCCTTGGATTCTGGGGACAGACTAGATGAAAATGTGCGATCCACACAATACTACCACGATTCAACAATCTACAGACCATACAAAACCACTTTTTATGTTGCCATGGCAACCCACAGCGAGTAAATGGACCTAATGATACCATTACTGAAATGCACACTGCCTTAGTGATACGCGCGTATGCATCAAAATCTGTATCTTATAAACTGAAGGAAATTTTGACTGCCATACTTCAGGCACCTACAGACCAATGGATATCACGTGTGTGGACAGGCAGTGGATAGTGCTGCACAGTCAATGTATCAAAAATTTGCCACTTGCTTTCGAATTTTTCAAGGGTTATTTATACTTATTACCTTGTCTACCTCTTGACTGCAAGTTATGCAGGACAAAGTAAACACTAAGATCAGCATGTGAGCAGATTCCACTATCACTATCACATCAGTACTTCACATATCACTAGACTACAAGAAACAGCTCCACAGACCAATCCATGTCAATCTTACCAAACCACTGTGGTAACAAGGAAATGGCCTGGTATTTAGACTACATCACTGAACTAGATCATTCAAGGTTTGTTTACTATGGAATGACCTGACTGCTACTACAGTCATTGATAGCCAATACAAATCACTCATACAAATCACTCAAACAACTGACGGTGTGCTATAGTGTGAGTAATTGGATGTGAATGAAATGGCCATCATGAATGATCTTGATGACTACCGAGCTGCATCTGGCATTCACAGAGGTAGACTAACTGACATGACTGAGGGTCGTCTCTTTTTCTGCAACTATTTCAACAGGAGAAGGCTTCTCATGGATTGTAAGAAGAATAAGAGTTATTCATCAGACTTATTTCTGTATCAGAGACTGACAATCACATGAATTTCAAGAGAATGACATGTCATGTGGATCAGCATAAGACATACTACAGGATGCAATGTGAAGTGTAATTGGTAATATGCGTATGTAACTTTAATAGTTCTGAACGAATATTTTTCTTTCTCCCCTCATACAATGGGGTACATAGTACAGAAAAAAAGATCAAGAGTCATTCCTCCTGCATCAGTTAGGCCTAGGACCTGCTTCATGTCATTTTACACATAATTACATGAGTACCTGACCCAATACAGGGTTCTCCACAGGGTTTGAAACAGACCGGGCGCTGGTGGCATCACACGGGTACTGATATCGGAAGTCNGGAATGTAAATCAGCTCTTGTCGGTGCTTGGAAAACCTCAGTGTTATTTAAAGTGAATAATTTTGACCGGGCGGTGATTTTTTTTGACCGGGCGGCAGATTTTTAGACCGGGCGCTAAGGTCAATCCTGCATTTTAGAACGGGCGCCGCGCCCGTTCTGTTACACTAGTGGAGAACCCTGCAATACAGGCGAGAAGCTCAACCTGCATTTTAAACCCAGGGTAACAATTTTAAGCAAACCGTGAAGTACATGTACATGTACATTGTAGGAGTTCTTGAGCTGAACCTGGTCTTTGGCAGTTCCAAAGCAATTGTTACTCAGCATTTGATGCAGCATTCCCCTTCAAAATGAAAATGACCCTTTGCAAGAAGAAGCCATTTGTTGTTTGATGGGTGCACATTTGAAAGTTGTGTATTCCAAGGGAGATGGCCTCCAAACAAATGTCACTGGGTGATGGGAAAAGTGTCCTCTTCTGTGAAGTCTGTGGTCATTCTTACCCCATGCCATTTCAATCCTGACCAGTGGCTTCACTGTGCGTCCAAAAATGTAGCACTATTTATCTAAGATGTAAATCGACAACATTTTGAAGAGGTTACAGTTGACACATTGAGCATGCAAGCAAATCCATCGCGTCTCAACTTACCTTTATAAGTTGTGCCTGTTGGCCCTGTCCTGCAGTCATGTTTAAGCCTCCCATCTGCGGTGATCCTAAGGAGTTCACCAACATACTGCCCTGCGACATGCCAGTAGTCGACACAGGAATACCCACAGTTGGTCTATTACCAACAGTAGGCAATGGTCCGTTAGCTATTTGTTGCATTCCTCCTGAACTGGTATTCAATGTTTGTGTCCTACTATACACTCCTGTCATGCCTACCATTTGAGAACTTGTAGTGCAATTTGTACTACTTGCTAAATTCCCAAGAGAAGCACTACTTAAACTATTCAAGTCATTGCTTAATGATATTGTCGTTTGTTTGTTTGTGATATTTGAAGGTGATAAATTATTTGTCAGTGGACTTTTCACCGCACTATTCAAACTATTCACTACCGCCGGACTCAGCTGAGACGGCATAGTCTGTGATCCTGATAATGCATGTGAACTTGCGATACTGGAAGGAGTCGATACACTGGATAATAACTGAGATAATCCTGGATGATGGTTCTGAGTAGAGCTGTCAATCTGTGGCTGTTGATTTGGATTCTCAGCTGAACCATTCTGGTTTCCATCAGTCCCACCTCCTCCCATCAATTCATCTGGGAGTAGTTCCATCAAATGAAACTTTCCTAAGTCTGCAAAAGAGAAAAATAAAACACTCTCAACAAACATTCATTTCCTCTTATCTTATACCATTCATGGCCACATGCATCACTGACAAATGCAGATGCTTGCTACTACTACAAAGTACGTGACGAAGATGATACATCAAAGGAAGACACACACACACACCTGTAGAGAAATGAAGCAAGAAAAAATTACGAAGCCAACATGAAGAAAGGTGAAGAGGAAAGTCTCCACTAATGTCACAATCGATTTTTGAAAATNATTGATTGGGCAGTAGCTTGGTCGGATTAATTTGACCGAATTCCGGAATGTTCCGAGAAGTGACGAAAGTTGCAACACGGAATCTTGGGAATAATTAAATACCCACAGTGACCTTGTACATTCACCATGCAGTGTGCGTGCAATTTGATGGGAGTCGGCTTGTTTCCCATTTCTTTGCACCCATTGACTGGGAATATGACACAATTGTCGCGCGGCGGGCTATTGTACTCTGTCGGCTTCCCTCTCTGTGACTGTGCGCTCATTTGATTTATCAGCTGCTGTTAAAGAATGCAAATACCTTTGAACATGTATTTTGCTGAGGCACTTTTGAACTCTCCGCGCGCGCGTCTGACGTCTGACATTTGTGATGATAAGGGGATACTTAGTTGCATCCGCCGGGGTTCCATATTATAGCCTACAACGCTACAAGTGATGGAACAGGGGGAAAAATGCTTTCAGGCAGAAAGGAACATGTGGATGCGTTTTCTTATTATCGTTTCGACTGTGGTCAGGGCCGCCCCTTACCATGTGGGACACGGACCACCAGGGGGCTTCCCTTTACCGGCATCTCTGTAGAAGTTCCTGCAAGATGTAAATTTTGAAATAAAAACTGAAAAAAATGTACCTACATTGTTGAGTCTCCCTTCTTAAACCGAGTCTATACCCTGACTTTCTCGCCATCTTTCAGCTATCTGTGTGATCGAATCAAGGCCTCCCCTCCATTAGGATGCCCCCCCCCCCCCNCCCCCCCCCCAGCAATGCTTTAATTCCGTGACAAATCAGGGAAGAAAGTCGGAGGCATTTCGATTCTATTACACAGTGAACCGAGAATTCCACCCGATGCCTTACATGCCTTATTCCGCCAATGTTGGAAGGCATTGGAAACGCTCGGACAATGAAAAGTATTACACTGGTGTAACAGCTGTAGTTGTTCCCGTCTGCTAGTGTTTCCCTCACAACAGACAGACTAAGCTGCCGTTAATGAGGGCCTAGGGACACACTCGCTGACGTGAATGTAAATCTGTTTTCAAGCATTTACCCAACGTGGGGGGCACTGAGCGATAGACACTAATACGGACAACGGGACAAACGTCACACCGGTCTCGATGCGTTTTGTCGCTGACGGGTTGTGACAGTCCCGCTGTCACGCGCCACACTCTCCCATAGTGCAAACCCGGGAGTGCAAACCAGTCTTCGAAGGCGCTTTATATGATGTGACACCATCACCTCTCTGTAGGCCTACGTGGTAACGGTCACTAATGGGCAATGGGTTGTCAATCGTTGAAACGTCGCACTGGATGTGCTTTTTTGTCTCTGACGGGTTGTGATCAGTCTCCGCTGCCACACACCACCTCCCAGTCTCCGTCTTCTAATGATGGTGACATGTCGAACTTACGTTGTCGTTCTAAATGTTGCATTGTTACTGACACCTGATGACATGGATGATGGTGGCACTTGTACACTTTCCATTACTTGATGCTGGAGCTCGTCCCCGGCGCGTCTGCGACTGTATACGTCCATGCAGGTAACTGGAAATTGTCTCTGGCCAAAGTTATTCACGTGTCTCTCTGTCTGTCATTTTTATATGAGTCCTTGTGACAATGTGATCGTTTCCAACCACAAATGTGACAGTTGTGACGACAACAACAATAGGGAGGTTTAAAAATCAAGTCCTCTGATGACTGACGTGACCTGGTAGGAATTGGTAGTCTCTGATTGTGACTGTCTTTCATCAGATCAAAATGTTGCATTTCTACTGGTCTTGCGATTAGCTGTCTCACTTTTCAATCATTTTTCACAAATTAATTATTTGGCGTGTCACTTGGTCTACTGACGATGATGCTATAAGACTCACCTGTCTCTTCCCTCCACACATGTGATTGAACTATGATGATCTCTAACTCGCCACTGCAGGATGTGATATTCTTGTGGTGGGAAATGTAACACTGTTGCTTTTCTCTTCAATCACATGGGACAATTAGCGGCATAGTCACAATATTTGAATCACAGATCTATTTAGAGAGATTACTGTCCTTTTTAAACACAATCACAAAGTTCTAAATTACATTTTTTCAGCCATTTTGTGGTTTGACTCTTCTCCGGTCTACTGATGACGAAGCTAGACTAACCTGTCTCTTCCCTTTACACAACAGTGACATGTGATTGAACTTTCTCCATATCTACTCGCCACTGCAGGATGTGATATTCTTGTGGTGGGATATGTAACATTGGTTACTTCTCTCTTCAATCACATGGGACAATTAATGACATTTATCACAGTATTTGAGTCACAATTCTATAAGAAAGATTACTCTCCTTTCAAACACAATATACATTTTTCAGTCATTTTGTGGTATGGGTCATCTCCAATCTACTGATGATGAAGTTAGACAAATTACCTCTTCCCTTTACACAGAGACATGTGATTGAACTCTGGTATAGTTCACAATATATCTCAACTCAGGACTGGATGTGATAGTCTCAATGCTACTCTCTTCAATCACATGTATCTTCAATAACATGCATGACAATTAGTGACATTCATCACATTTGAATCACAGATCACAAATCACAGTGAATATTTTCCTTTTTTTATCACAATCACAAATAAGTGTTCTATTTCATTTTTGTTTCAATTTGACACTTTCTCTTATCTACTGATGATGGTACTGAATTAAACTTGTCTCTGCCTTTCTATCTCTGTCTGTCTCCAACTATAATGTGAAAGTCTTGACAACAGTGTGCGACTATTTGTGATTCTCTTCAAAACCACATGAGATAATTTTAATAGACAATTGTAATGGTATTAATCACAATACTTGAATCACAGTTCAATTAAAGATACTGTCCTTTTTAATCACAATCACAAGGAGTGTCCCATTACATTTTTTCAGTTATTCTGTGGTACAACACTTCTCTGGTCTTTCCTTTATATATAGTCCATTCACATGCATCCTCCCATAGCAGGGCTTTGGTCTTGCTCCTCTTCATACACTCATGTGAGTGGATGAAGATGAGCGAGGTAAAACACCTTGCTATGGGAGGATGATCACATGTCTCTCTATACTCAGAACTGGATGTGATAATCTCATGATGGAAGTAGTGTAAGACTGGTTGCTACTCTTTCAATCACATGACAATTAGTGGCATTTATCAAAATATTTGAATCACAGTTCTATTAGAGTGTGATTAGAGTGTGATTAGGTCCCGTAAACCAAGTAATAAAAAAACAAAAGTGTTCTATATTACACATTTTTTTCAGTTATTCTGTGGTCTGATGATGCAGCTAGAAACTGTTTCTGCCCCAGTTCAATAACATGTTTCACTCTCTGTAATCTAGGTAGGCCCCTATGAAAATACAACCATAAACGAGATTTTCATTTTATTCTATGATATACTCTTTTTATTGATGCCCCAGTTCAATAACGTGTCTCTCTCTCTCTCTGTAATTTAGGTGAAAAGACAACCATAAACAAGATTTTCATTTTATTCTATGATATACTCTTTTTATTGATGCTCCAGTTCAACAAACTACACTCAAGCTATCTATCAAGCATTCACCATCTAGGGAGCGCTGTTCTACGCCACACCCGGGCGCGGTAATTGCCACAGTGATCGAAGCGAGGCACTTCATTCCATATAAACAGTCAACAGGATTACCTCTGACTGATGATGATGATGATGATGATGAACAACATGTCTCTCTCTCTGTAATTTAGGTGAAATACAACCATAAACGAGATTTTCATTTTATTCTATGATATACTCTTTTTATTGATGCCCCAGTTCAATAACATGTCTCTCTCTCTGTAATTTAGGTGAAAATACAGCCATAAACGAGGTTTTCATTTTATTCTATGATATACTCTTTTTATTGGTGCCCCAGTTCAATAACGTGTCTCTCTCTCTCTCTCTGTAATTTAGGTGAAAATACAACCATAAACGAGATTTTCGTTTTATTCTATGATATACTCTTTTTATTGATGCCCCAGTTCAATAACATGACTCTCTCTCTCTCTGTAATTTAGGTGAAAATACAATCATAAACGATGATGGGTACTCTTTTTATTGATTCCCCAGTTCAATAACATGTCTCTCTCTCTGTAATTTAGGTGAAAATACAACCATAAACGAGATTTTCATTTTTATTCTATGATATACTCTTTTTATTGATGAATAAAATGTTACATCTACAGAGATATAAGCTTCAGCTAAAGTAAGTTGTAAAAAACAACATATTTACAGGAGGTATTCAAACTAACAGATTGATAAAAAATCACTGGTTCAAGGAAGGCAAAAATAAAATTTCAACGTTTCTTGGAGACAGCATAGAGATTCTCTCCTAGAAGTAATGTAATAATTTTCTGTCACCAATTTTTCATCGCAAAGAGTTCAGGAGGGGGTCATTTTCCAAAATGCTGATTCATGGGCGACTTGAAAGATATTCTCAGCTGGGGGATTTCTTGGTCAAATTCAAAAACTTTTCAAAAGGAGCCGTCTACACCCCCTCCTCATCCCCTGAAGTGACACCTACACTTTTGAACTTTGCATTAGCTGCGCTGCAATTCGAGTTCACGTGTTGTACTTTCCCGTCTTCGAGTACCCACAAGACGAGCACACACGAACAAGAATGAAGAAAGTGACAGTGAATTACTTCTACACTCATTGAAGAAACAACTGACAGGGGTGGATCCACGATTTCAGAAAAGAGGGGGTGCACTGTGCTTGAAACATTGAAATCTGCGGTGAATTTCAATGATTTGCTCCAAATTTCAGAATTTCACGGTCGATTTTACGGATTTGTTGGCCAAAAGGGGGCATGCGCCAGTTGCGCCCCCTTGGATCCGCGCCTGACTGATGTGATTTACAAAGACTTCTGTTACAGAGGATAGAGTAAAAACACGGCCTTTTTGACTCAGAAGCATGATGATGATGACAATGGAAATTCAACAGACAAACTGTACATAGAGAATAAACCTTTGGAAAATTAACAAATTGGATAGTTTACAAAGACTGACAGAATGAGAAAACACATTCATACATTTATACTCCAGGATCTTGTGAATTTTGGTACACACACAATGGATTTTTTTCCGTGCAAACATTAGATAAAGTGCTACTGGCTATCACAGATCATAGCAGAGCATGTTTCTTCAGACATAGACAGAACATAAGGCAACCAACGAAAAGTTACCAGTGCAACTGAAGCAGCTCTTTGAAGGTACCTCCTTATGGTCACAGCAAGGGTGAATGTATTCAAAATTACCATGTAGTTAACCTAAGATACTGGCATCTTATCTCAGAGGCAGGGCAAAAATGATCTTGGCCTAAAGGCCTAAATATGCCATCCAATATTATTGCACAACATGGGGCCCAAAATGGGGTCATGTGCTTCTGGCATGATGGGGAGAAGAAAGATTGGCAATAATATTGCCCATTTTGATCCTATATTGTGCAATAATATTGCACACATGGTGGCCCATGCACATCCAATCTGCACAATACGAGACCCAAAATAGGGGCATGTGCTTCTAGCATGAAGGGTAGAAGAAAGATTGGCAATAATATTGCCACATTTTGATCCTCATATTGTGCAATAATATTGCAATGTGTGGGCTGCTTTATTTTTTTCTCTCCAAAAAACAAACGTAGGTTGTCCCTGTTGCTGTATTATGCACATTTTATGAATCTACTGAGTGTAAAGAAGCAACTTGTGACACTAACCCATCATGAGGCATTATTAAATTGGGGTTTGTCATTTCTCCCTCAGGAACAAGCACAAAGAACCCTTGATCCCCACAGGGATGATACAAACCACAAATGAACAGTTAAATGTTCAAACTTGTCCTTCAGTAATTGCAGTTACATCTACTATAAGCAATCGGTTCTATTCAGTTCAGTTCTATTTACATGTATATCCTACTCATATCAACAAAGCCTGTAGGCCTATTCCAACCTCAATGACACACACCTGCCCCAAAGAGCAATGTAACATTTCCCTAAAATTTGTCATTCAAAAATGGCACCATTAAGTTCCTACCGGTATAAACTCGTGCATTTTGACTTTCGTTGAAGTTAGTCGTATAATGTGCTTGTACAGATATACACTATTTTTGCATTACACATCAGTGGCACATAGAGATGACTGTCCTGGAAGCTATACTTGCACAAAAGTTTAGAACCATTTTATGATCAACAACACCGCTCATATTATAATTTCATCATGATGAATGAAAATATGAAAATCTTTTTTGAGACGTACTCTATGATGTACACAAGAATCCCATTCATGATTTAAACACTCAGTTCATCCACATTGTAACAACACAATTACTGGTTTATTGGTATTTACATGAAAGATATTGAGTTTAGAAAAATATCATATTTCACCCCAAAACATGGTTCCAGTTGCTGCTTCTCTTCAAAACCCATTATACCCACATTGACTTTTAAAACTTTAAACCCATATTTCAGGAAATTTCCCTTACAGATGAATTTGCTAGCAGCCATCTTGCCAAAATTAGGTCATCACCATGGGAATTTCTTCCAGAGTGACAGATGATGATTGGTTCTCCCATCCCTGGTATGGGAAATCCCCATGACGATGACCTACTTTTGAAAGATGGCTGCTAGTGAAACTCATCTATATTGAGCAACTTTAAAGTTGCTATCATTTTTTTATCAGCTCAATGCTTTTTTCCTCTTATACAAAAGAAGACCTTAAAAATCATCTATTTACTCTCCTAAATATCTAAAGGAGAATTTTCAAAATTCTATCCTACTATGACAGATTAACAATATTACTCTTCATTCCACATCCAATTGGCGTGAGGTTTATGGCCAATATCTCCCAACGGCTGGGTCAAATTTGACATACCATACATCAATCGATTTGTCTTTTTTGCTGCTACAGGCATCACCACTGTCATTTTCCCTATAAACGTGACAGAAAAAGTTCTTTCACCAATCACAGCTCGTGTTATTAGGGCCGAAATGGCAGCCATTTTGAAATGACGCAATGCATCGCGCATGTGTAAACTGCACTGAACACCATGGCGAAATGAAATGGTTTTGAGAAAGGGATCCGTTATGTCGGCCTTACACAAAAAATGAAGATAGCAGAAAGATACCGGCAAGAAAGACAAGTCAATTGATGTATGTTATGTCAAATTTGACTCAGCCGTTGCAGAGATATCGGCTGAAAACCTCCTGCCAATCGGATGTGGAATGAAGTGTACTAGTTGATACTTGACCTAAATATGAAGTCACTATCACATGAACTTTTAGCAGCGGCAAATTAATCTACACCTGATTACACAGGCTGTTCTTCCTATCATTTACAAACCTACTACAATGTATCATCACACAACAGAAATTAGCTTTCTACCATCGAAAGCAGTTAGGACAGATCTCAAATCTATTATACCAGCAGGGTATGTGATTTTTTGAGTGACAGGAGTTTTTTAAAACTCAATTTTAGGTCGTTGAATCCAAATTGTAACACCAGTAAAGTACAGAAGCATCTCAGTCATCTACATCCTGCACAACAATCCCTTATGGTTTCTTTACAATCAGTGCACACTGGTTTATCTACATGTACAACAAGTTCCACTTACTTGTACAGTTGCTTCTTTTATGTACAATCAGTTAACACTGGTTCAAGTACAACAAGTAGTGTAATGTACAACCGGTGCACACCGGTTCATATGCATTACAACAAGTCAGTCGTTTTGCACAACTGCTTCTGGTAACCAACGCACACTGTCAGTGTGATTTTGTACAATTGCCTCTGGCATATCTACATATCCCCACACTTCTGTTTATGTACTGTCAGTGCACACTGGCTGATGGAAACAACTTCATTCTGGTTAACACACAAAGACAACCAATCCACACTCTCTCGTGTAAAACAAGTCAGGCTGGTCTGAATAACTTATTTATAATCTGCGCATTCTGGTTACCGGTAATGTACAAGTAGGCCTCCATTCTGGTTTAGACAATACAACCCATTATATCTGCATCAAAACATTAACAGCTTCAACAGAGAAAATCTTTTATCATTTTGTACATGATTGTTGTCCATCTATCCTCACGATAGAATACATGGTGTTAGTCTAGTTATCAAAATACTCTTTACATCTTCAAACAACTATGATACATCTCTAACAAATATTCAAACACTTATGGCATAAAAGAACAACTATGCCTAGTCTATAGATGAGTTTCGCTTGCAGCCATCTTGCCAAAATTAGATCATCACCGGGGCAATTCCACGGTCTCGGACGTGACATTCTTTCACACGTTTGATGTCACATCCGTGACGCAACTAATTAGCAAATAGTGCACTAATTATGAATCACAACGAACTTAATTCATACGCAGGGGCATAGAAGGACAAGAGACTGACATGATGCAGGGTATTACAATTTACATCTTTCTGTTGTTCCAAAAGTTGCAGAAACAGCACTGAATAAGTGAAAGAATGTCACGTCCGAGACCGTGGCATTGCCCACCATGGGAGTGATAGATGATTGGGTCACTTATCCCCCCCCCCCCACGTGGGTGAAATCCCCATGATGATGAATTAATTTTGGTAAGGTGGCTGTTAGCGAAATTCATCTATGAATAACCACAAATAAAAGAACTGAAGTCCAAATTCAGGAATAAACTCATTCAGGACCCTTTTACCACAAGCGAAGATCAACATTTAGGCCCTGAACCAGCTTATTCACTGCATGAGGGTAAAAAATCTCCAAGAGTTGGGCCCTCGGGATCCACAGATTGGCAAATCGATGATGTTATTCAGGTTTCCGTGGTAAAAATATGTCACCGACTCTCAAATTAGCTGGAAGTCAATTTACGAGAAAAAATTCATCCACACATCACATTTACTTTGGTATTTTTAATTCAGAGTACCAGTAGGCTATTCCTCAGATTTCTGTTCTTGGGTGTGATCAGGTTTGAAGTATTCTAGTTGTGATATTATGACAATAAAGAAAGAGCTTCCTTGGATGGAAAAAAGATTTTGGACCTCATCATGTTCGTAACATTAGGATTTACACCTACTCCTAAATGCCCTAGGTTTTCAGCTATTAGTGAGCTTTCGCAAGCGCCCGGTTAGGCCATACGACTACGTTTATCTATTGTTTGGGTGCACTCACACAATAGATAAACGTCGTCGTAGGGCCTAACCGGGCGCTTGCGAAAGCTCACTATTATGAAGAACTGCACTGCTTAGGATAGATGCATAAATATACCAAAGTTTCTAAAATTAACCTGATTATTTACAATCTACAACATAATAGTTTCACATTCAGTAGGCTACTGGTTACGTATCAGCCCATGAAGTATCTCGATGCTATTAGTTTTACAATAAATGAGAATAAAATGCCAAGAATTTCCAATCAAGAAATCTTTGCTTTTGGCTATTTTATGCCAATTAATTAGCAAAGATGAACAGCTGACAACTGTTTTCTGAGGAAAATTTATGGAATGCTATGCTGGTTAATTAGCAAAGATTTTTTAAGTGAAAAGTGTTTTATGGTGGTCATAAAATCCAAGGATCGGTGTGCTTGATATTTGTCGCATTTCAGACATTGTAATTCACAAGAAAGGCATGAAAACCACCCACACCAACTTCTTTCATAGATTACGATGGAAAATTATGGCTGATTTTGTCTATGTTAGCATGTCATGGTGAAATGGTTGAGGATTATGCATTATGTCACTGTAGGTACTATAGGGCCTACCCATAGAAATTTGTCTTAAAACGGTTCCAGTTTCTCATAGAAATGTCTTTAAAACTGGTGGATAGGTCACAAGTGAGTTAAAGTCTAAAAATAACATCTTTTGTCAACAAATATTCGGTGAAACATCTACAAAATCATCGCCATCGTTAATCCCAATACGCATCGTCCTTCTTTTTCACCATCAGGTATGTTTCTAAGTCACCTTTGCCCTTGACAAAGGTCGTGCCGCGGTATTCGAATTCAAACATCTCAGACAGCTGCTTGGAGACGTCGGCCGTTACCTGAATACGCCATTGACATCCGGTGGAGTACATCCTGCTCGCTACGTTGACCGTGTCGCCCCAGATGTCGAAGAGAAGTTTCGTTGTTCCGATAACGCCAGCGGTGACCTCTCCAGTGTTGTAACCGATCTTCATGATGAAATCAAAGTTGAAGATACTCTCGTTGAATCTTCCCATGACCTTCAACATGTCGTCGGAAAATTCCATCAGCGCGTACAGATGACAGAGCTCGTTCTTATTCTGTGCTCTGCTCTGGACGTTCAAACCAGATGCAGCCATGAACGTGCTGCTGATGGTCTTGATCTTTTCCACATCCTTGTACTTCTGCAGATTCAGCAACTCCTCGAAATCGGCAACCAACTCGTTGAGAACACGGAGAAACTCCAACCCACCTTCAAACGATTCATCATACATTTCATCGAAATTTGTTATGCACGCAAAAATTACTCCAACATCTTTATGATTACGAGAATACTTGGATGTCAGTTTCAGCTGATCAGACACGTGCTCTGGGATGATATTATGCAGGAGCCAATCAGCTTGCTCCTTTTCCTCCATCATTTTCCGACGATCGTTGGCAGCTTCCACATCACCGTGGAAACCGAGACGATACGTGATCTCGAATTCACGATTCAGGAACCACACGAGTAGCAAGATCAGAACCATATCCAGGATTGCTTCGTAGCGAAGGGCGTGTTGACCGTGGAAAAGCATATCCATCACAGCTGTTGTGTTATCTCCCACCGGGATGTAGGTGGGAACCGGGGTCGTCAGGTTAGTGACGTTAACATTAGAAACCGGCGCCACTTTACAGACGCCAATGCCCAGGAGAATCACAAGAATAACGCCCGCAATAGTAGCCAACACAGATTTCATCCACATGCTGTACATGGTGAAGTTACAGTAGTGCAACAATGCCGTGATGATCAAGTAGCAGAAGAAGGTCTGTGTGATGGACCACTTCGTGAACATGACACACGAGAAGTTAGAATAGACGGCGGCGATAGGAATCGAAGAGATGAGGATTCCGAGAATGTGGCGTGGATACCAGTTGGAGAGAAATTGTGCAAATTTGCTTTCGAAACTCAGCTTTCCAGGGAAGCATATATGGAGGATCAACGGCGTGACGCACAGCAGTTCCAAGATCAACGACAACACAAACACGACGATCCACGGAATCTGAACATCAAATCCAATGAAACAGCAGATAGTTATCAGAATGAAAATGAGGCAGGAGACAATCATGTCGAGCATCGCACTGAATCTCGGTGCGGCCAACATTTTCGTATCCATGTCATCCTCTAAGTAGTGATCACGGTATTCCCATTCGAGATCTGGGTCGAGGAAATTAAGCGTGCACTGGTTGATCGGTGGTTTGTAGAAATACTCCTGCGATGTTGTGTCCTCTTCGATGCATTTGATCAGCTGTTTGTCAGTCTGGTCGTTCATCTCGTGCAACTGTTTCATGACGTTAGGCATCATCACCCCACCATTTTCTTGCGCATCTGAAAAGATGGGAAATGGATAATCTATGGCCCCTGATTTTGAAGAAGAGTATGGGCAGTTATATCCGCTAATAAATATGCTACAAAATATACAACCTATACAGAACATGATAATTGCCGATTCAGCAAATTATCAGACCATGAAATACCTTGATGTTCTTGATGCTACCAATTTTACCATAAAATGCCAAGATCAAATTTCAAATCAACAAATTTAGGCTTTTTGCTATTCTGTGTCAGTTAATTAGCAAAGGTGCAAAGCTGACAACTGTTTTCCGAGGAAAATTTAAGGAATGCTATGCTGGTTAATTAGCAAACGTTTTTTAAGTGAAAATTGTTATAGAGGCTTTGCAAATGACGTCACAAGCCGCTGTGCTGGAGGGCACATGCTGCAGAGGCGCAGCGAAATGAGCCGTGCATGCCCCAATGACATTACATCAAACAGTGGCATGGTGCACTTCACACAAGTCACATCACAGTCGGCTCACACCTCTGCACCCTGTGCCTTCCAGAATGGCCAGGAGGATGACGTCATTTCAAGGCCTCTATACTGGGTCGTAAAGATGATCTGGAGTTGCAGCAGATTTCTTCTATTTGTAACGTCTGTTACATGACTTGAAGTCATCCTGATGATGGCAGCAAAGCCGTACTTCTTTCTCAGCTATGACTTTAGATAATGATCTATGTCTTTCTTTGCGATTATGGGCCTAACTATCCATACAAGGATTTTAAAACGGTCACATACACAGTGCTGCTTACGCACTTCAAGTACCGGTAATATCTGTTCAAGAATGCAGAACAAGCGGTTTCAAGAAAATGAGCATGAACATGCTGCACATTCTGCGGTTTCTGCCCAAATTTAGGCAGATTTCTAATTAACTAGCATAGCATTCCATAAATTTTCCTTGGAAAACAGTTGTCAGCTGAGCACATTTGCTAATTAACTATGTAGCATATCGAATAGCCAAAATCCAAAATTTGTTGATTCGAAATTTAATCTTGGCATTGTTGTTCTTTTCCTCACCTTTCTGGTCATTAGCCAGTGCTTCATCACTTCCATACTCACTCCCTCGACGGTGAAGCAGAGCAGCCGCATTTTCGTTGTTGGGTTCACCCTGAAACAGGCCAGAAAGGAGACGTCAATGTGTAATAACAGCAACAGTTTGATTCAGCATTTGGAAAGTACATGTAATTCAGATTCGAAATTACACAGTTTCATGCTAAATTCTCCAACTTGTGGCAGGTTTGTATTTATACTTAGGGAAGACGTCGATATCACAAGACTCATGGATATGAACATCAGATATCCTATGGTATATCACTTATTGTGCTGCCCCACATGTGGCAGAAGCAACAATTACTGACACCTCAACAATATATTGGCAACGTTTGGCCATCACGGCTTTGCTGCTGCAGAGATCTTTTGAAAACATACAGGCAGCAGTCCAATGTTAATTAGTTATTGAAAGGAATGGTATTGTTCAGGTCCACTAGTGCCACCTATTGGCAATAAAGTCCCTCATTTCAGTCGGTAACATTTCCGCTCCAATGCCTGAAGGGATGTTAGTACCAACGTCAATTAAATGAGAAGAGATAGCTACTATCAATTTTTTTTTATTCCTGCACATTTTTATTTGATTGGTGGCCATTTTTTTTATTCATGCTGTTATTTTCAGAAGAAATGCCAAACTTTATTGAAGTATTATGAGCTGATTAAACAATACCGTGACTTCAACTGCTCCAGTCACCATCTTAGGTTTCACGATGAAGCCTTGAATATGGCAGTCATGTCTCAGACTCAGCCATTATAGTCTGTTATACATTATGCTAATTAATCTCCTGTTTTCATGAATGGCGAACCCAGTGAACACAACAAATGGTGCTGCCATCTGGTATTCAACTTATGAACTATCCAGGACAGCTGCACTTCGAGGACAATTTATTCATAAATATTGGAATATTCCCAAGATAGAGCAGTTGTCAATATTCCCATGAGATTCAATGCTTTAGGTGAAAAATTAGATTTCATTACACAGACAATTAATGACCTTGAAAAATGCCTGGTCTTATCAAGAGAGAACCATGAGATTCACATCTTCAGTGCCTACGAATTCATGCAACGTGGGTTCATTCTCAAATTCAACTAAGTTTAAAACAAAATCGAACACATAAAAATTTGAAAACGTAAAATATGATCGAATAATGAACATAGAAAAAATAACCATGCAATATTCTGAATTTGCGTTTTGTAACACACGTTCCCATGATTGCATGAGGTAACAGAACTGCTAAAAATTTCGATTAACATGGCCATTTTCCCCACTATATACCATTTATTACTTCGCCATGAGTATTTGACATAAACTGGACCACTGTCAAGAAATGTATGAAGAGAAAAAATTTGTATGTGATTCAAAAAGTGCATGGATTTTGATTTTGTACTCAATATTTGAATTGAACGTCCCTCGTGCTTGCAAAGTGCATAAATTGTGCTCATTACCTGCGTCTCCATATGGTTTGTTATGATTTGGGTTCGGAGACTTGACTTTCTAACAGGCTCAGGACTTGGGACCTATAATTAATACTAAGCATTACAGTCTGCTAGGTGAAGAAGATGTGGAGTGTAACACCTAGCAAGTGAATTTGTAAGTAGGAGAGGTGAAGATATTTGAAAGTTAGTGCGAGTGGTTTTACGGTCTTCGTCCAATCAGAGTCTCGTGTATTGCATTTACATAAACAACAGTGGTAAAAATCATGAGACGTTTTTTTTACTCATTTTATGTAACATACCAGAAAATAAAGAGAGCGTGTAACCAAGCGCGGATCCAGAGGGGGGTTTTCCTGACCCCCCTGCTCTCTGCCACCTATTGCTTTTTTTCAATAATTTGCAAAAATAAGCAAAAACACGTAAAAATAAAGTTCAGATTTGATACTGAGATGCCAGGAAATCGCGTGTACGGCCTTCTAGAATTCAAATTTTTCTGGGGGCCGTCAGTGCAGGCACCTTTGGTGCCCCCACCTACATAGTTCGCCTTTGCCGGCCCTGACCTCCCTCTGCAAAAGATCCTGGATCTGCGCCTGGTAACTCTAAAAGTTGATCATTGGAGCAAATTCAACCCAACGGCAAACACGATACTTCGAGTGGACGGACCTCTCATGGTGCAAACTAAGCCCCGACCCTATGAGGTTTGCAACGCAAAAGCATTAAAGCTGACTTTCACCTTACTTGAAGCAAGAAACCTTTGTATTGTTATATCAAAATATACATAAGCCTTGGTTATAGTTAAGGTGAAACATACTGTATGTGAACCAATTACGGCTGGTGCAATTAAGAAGTGGTGCATGATTTCAATTCAATTCATTTCAAACCACACATTTGTTGTTTTTTGGCGGTACAATGTGAATGCTTATCATGAATTTCGGTTTTGAATATACCAATTTCTCACAATGAACTACTTCTCAGTACGTTCTTGAAAATGTTGTCGAACGGGCTCAAGACGTAGTGGCAACCTTTTACAGTCTTTTTACAAACTTCATGGATGGGTTCGGATGGGAAGGGTGCTCCAGCACTTCGAGGTATTATTTGGCCAACGTTACAGGTTTTTGCCCGTTTTCGAATTTTTTAGGATGGGGCAGGATGTTTTGAGAACTACGTGTACTTCAATGTGACAGTACCTTAAGACCGGGGACTATAGGATTGTAAGTCAAGACATGAGGACTAACAAACTGTGGAGGTATACACATGGGGATGGGGTGGCATCAGTTGGAAAGGACCTTTCTCCCCATTTTGACAGAGGGACTTTGACTTGGATTTGAACAACCCAGCCCAGCCTGGTAACAATTTTCAGGCTGTGGTCAACCCAGCCCAGCCTGGTAACAATTTTCAGGTTGTGGTAATGTCTCGCGGACCTTCACCAGGTAATTTGGGACAAAGTGGGATGGCTAGGCCTTATACCTCCTCAATTGAATATTCAGCTGGATGGTCTATAATCTGTGGAGAGTGGAGAGAATTGTAGACATTGATATCAAAGATGAAGAGTGCACAAATGTTGGGAATCTGCCCTCACAAGATATTCAGAGTAGGCCTATCTGCTGAAAACTGGGCCTGCATGCCAAAGGAGACAGTTCCATGTCCCATAAAATCTTCACTTAGTTCACCATCGACTGGTATCAAACTACACAAACATTACCAACAATGTGAATTTCTGTTTCACCAAGGGGCAACGTTAAGCACTAACTGCCCTCATTAATGGCAATTATCAGTGCAATCTTCAAACAAAATTCAATCCCCAATGATGTCTTTTGACTTGAAGACAAAATGCTGGTGCTGTGCATGCACTCTAATGATGTAAAACTTGAAGTCGACAGTTCATGGTGCAGTTTGTTAGGTTTTGTCATTTCAAGTTGAACCAGTTTGGAGAGGTGTTAAAGCACGCAATACGAATTCCCAACCCACAACAATGTCTGGTTAATGACCACAATTTTATTAAAGAATCTTTGGTAGAGATGTCATATTCCCAAATTTATGGATGTTAGTTCAGTGATATCAGCCCCTGTGTACACCCCATATTTGCTTGCAGTGAAGGCAACTGAAGCAACTACAAGACATGCAGATATGATCAATAGATATGGTGTAAAATAAGAGGGGTAGAGAAAATTTCACATTTGGAAGTGAGATAACCCTTTTGCTGCATCAGCACTTTTACGAGAAGCAGAGAGAAGGAATAACGAATCTAATTTTTGGCTACTCTCTCTAGAATTTATTTAACACAATGTTTCTACCAGTGTTCCCTGGTCATTGTCAAGTGTAAAACTGACAGATGTACACTTGACAACGACCAGGGAACACTGGTAGAAATGTTGTGTTGAATAACTTCTAGAAAGAGTAGCCAAAAATTGGATTAGTTATTTGAAACCTTCCTAAAAATGTCATTCAAGCAGTTCAGAGAAGGAATTCAAATACGCCAAATAAGTCGTTCTCTGAATGTAATATTCCAGATGTGAAGTTTTCTCCAACGACAGACGAATCAGGTGCATGCAACTAGACAGCTATAAATATTTGCAGTGGGAGTGTGTACAGATGGAGTAAGAACAAGTACATTCCAGGTAAAATAATCACAAGAGATAAATAAATGATGAAAAAATTCCCAAAGCGGACAGAAGAATGCAAGAAACACATGCAGCAAGACATGGTATCCAGTTGAAAATAGTCCCAAAGACAATTTCAGGCTATACTATGATTAGCGAAGGTGCACTTCTGGAATTCTCTGAGGTAATCTGCTATTTTTTCCATTTGATTAGTAAATGTATTGTTTTGCCAAGATACTGCTATTTATGGCAGTTAATTAGCAAATCCACACATCTGCAAATTATTCCAAGGAAAATCTTGTTGCTATTGTATGCCATTAATTAGTAAAGTCACACATCCGCAAATTGTTCCAAGGAAAATCTTGCTGCTATTTTTTGCCATAATTAGCAAAATAAGGCTATGCAATGAATCTTATTCAGTGAATTTTCCTAGTCAAAAGGCACATCTTGATTTAAAATGCACGCTTCACGGTCCGCCTTGGGAAAGGGAGTCTGTGGAACTGCCCTTTCCTGCATGGTGCTGCATTCTCGTAACTGGTGTTACAGTTTCTAGATGGCAGCACTGATAATGAAAGATGAATGCCCCAATGATTCATTCATCATAGTGGCCATCTTTTTAGTTTTCTCTCTAAACCCTGGCATACATCACTTGCGACTGGATTCAAGTAGTTGCCACTGAGCTATTGGCGACTGGGAGGATCCAGCTGGAACTGGAGGTGACTGATCAGTCGCCAGAAACAGTTGATGTACCCACCTGTGCGACTCGCTGGAACTGAGATTTTGCCAGTCGCCGCGAGTTGCACATGTTCAACTTTCTAGTGACTGGTTGTACCTAGTTTCATTCAGTCGCTGCGATGTACGCTAGTTTGCGACTGATCAGTGCCAATTTTCTGTAGTCTCGTCGAATCTCAACACCCCGGATGTTACCCGAGTCGCTGCTAGTCGCAAGTGTGATGTACACCTGGCTTTAGAGCAGCTCCACTAGACCATAACTGTCTATGATTGTCAAACGCATGCATGGTTCATGTCGTCCCAAGACAGGGAAAACGGTGGAATGGAATACAAACAATTTTGACAACAATTTCAAATTGCGCAGATTATTCTTCAGATTTTTGCTACCACTACTCTCCTCATGTCTGAAAGGTCTGAAGTGAATGGTACTAAAAAGGTGCTGCCCTTGCAGAGCGATACCATTAAGCTAATATGATAGATCAACGCAGGAATCTAGCAATGATAGATTATATTCTCTGCCTCCATAAGTGCAGGCTATAGGTCAGACTTCAGATACCAGTTGGGTGATAATGTCATTATTTTTATCCCCTAAAATCCCCCCCTTATCTGCACCAAGGCTAAATACATGTACATGTACATGTAATTCGCATTTTCCAAGTTTACTGAAAATTCTACAAAACAAGACAATCTGCTGGGCAAGTCCACGGTAAAATTTGGGATATTTTTTTATTTGTTCAGTGCAGTCTCTGTAACTCATGGCACCAAAGGACCATTAAGTACCATGCATCATGTCAGGCTTGTGTCCTTCTATGCCCCTGATATGAAATAAGTTCGTTGTGATTCATAATTAGTGTGCTGTTTGCTAATTAGTTGCATCACGGACATGACCTGTGTGATGTCACGTCTGTGATGCAACTAATTAGCAAACAGCGCACTAATTATGAATCACAATAAACTTAATTCATACCAGGGGCATAGAAGGACAAGAGCCTGACATGATGCAGGGTATTACATCTTTCTGTGGTTCCACAATTTGCAGAAACAGTACTGAATAAGTGAAAAAATTTCATGTCCGTGACCGTGGAATTGCCCTGCTTTATCATCCATCCAGTATCTGAAGCACTTGAAATAAGCATCGCTGGCTACGGTAGTCTGACTTCTTCATCAGGTTTCTCATATGCCGTACCTTGCCAGCCTCCGAACCATCCTCGCTAGCACTATCCTCATGGAAATCATCTTTCAAGGACTGAGGCCGGCTGTCGCTGGTTGAGTCAACTTTCTTCTTGCGCCCGATGATGAAGTACGTCTTGATGACTGAAATTTTGGAGACGGAGCGTTTGAAACATCAAAGAAGCACCTTTCACTAAAACTGTCCCTCCCGTCGGAACCGACAAAACTAACAATTGTGAAAATCAGATTAACTCCTGATGCCAGTTAATCAGGGAGACACTGACTCACGCCATGCTCCCTTTTTTGCGGTAGATGATAAACGCAATCACCTAGACGTACAAAACCTTTTTTTGCAGGTCATGTCATTCTGCAGCCACGAGGTGCTGCCATCTTTCAGTACACTACTGAACTACGCCATCAATTCTTCCTGTCAACAGGAAAGGGAGATATTCCCCAGTGTTCACATCAATCATTTTTCCTCATGAAAATGTTGGTTTTTTATGATTTATCATTATTGATGACTTAATTCCGTTCTCTGAACTCCGCCCATTGTTACACTGAATGTTTGTGCAGAAAATGACATCATCAGCTTCACTGGCAATTCCGCGATTCATTTTTCTTCTCTTAACCATGAAGAGGCAATTTCCAGAGTGTTTGCGAATTTTCGACCCCAACCGGGGTCTTCTTCAGGCTGGAACTTTACAATCCGAAACTCTAGAACAGTCTGTTCTAGAGTTTCGGATTGTAAAGTTCCAGCCTGAAGAAGACCCCGGTTGGGGTCGAAAATTCGCAAACACTCTGGAAATTGCCTTTTCATTTATCATATATTGTGTGTCAATTTTTGTGCTTTTCTCCTCTTTGGATTTTCGTGTGCACTTAACCATAAGGAGGATATACAGAGTGGCTCAATAAAAATGTTACACTTTCTCTCGATTAATTTGACACCAGCAGATTCAAAATCCTTCCATGGTTGACTGCACAGGACGGATTTTATTGACTCATGTGAAATCTGACTTGCGCCAACTTCTCAGTGGTTGAACAGGACAAGAATTAATGACCAATCCTTTCTTTACGCTATGCATAGTGAACATGAAATTCACATGGTTATTTCATCAGTTAAATGTCGATCTTCAACTGTGAATAAAATTAAATGTTAAAGGAATGCTTCCTCTTTGTCCTTTGTCCTGTTCAACCACTGAGAAGTTGGCGCAAGTCAGATTTCACATGAGTCAATAAAATCTATCCTGTGCAGTCAACCATGGAAGGATTTTGAATCTGCTGGTGTCAAATTAATGGAGAGAGCTTGCTCTTCAAGTACATACCCGGGTATGTATATTTTAGGGTAAATGCCAAAATTATTAAAGATATTGACCATTTTGTAAGTGTGACATTTTTATTGAGCCACTCTGTATTATATTTAGGTCATCGACCAAAGCTTCACCTTCACAGCATGCATAAAAAGTTTCCAGGCTATTTAACGATCTAATACAGCAAATTTCAGAACTTCTCTCAACAAGTTTTCCTGAACATCAGACTATCAATAACGCAATTGAAGCAAAATCTTGATGGCAATCACAGCCCTGATTGGATAATATCCAATCGGAAATTTCTTTACAGCCTCTTCCACTACACTTAACCACAGACTGATGGACATCCGTAAAGATTAAAGCTCAACAGTTCTGGTCTACTTAGGCTGAAATGCACACTCTCTTCATTATGAAGTACCCATTTGGTAATTTCTTGCCAATTCATTTGATCATCTCGCATTTCTAAAACTCTCTGGAAATCCTGCTGCTTTCATTATTGTTTATTTTACTAAGGAAAAACTCAACAAGAGAATAATATGAAATCTTTGGTATAGATTATCCAAACTGCCATAACAACGTCATTTTCTCCGTCAGAAAATCCACCCTTCTGCATTGCTCTTACCAAGGTCATCCTGTACGTGTCTGATGGTGTAGCGATTGGTCGATGCATCGTAATCTTCAGTCAGAACCTTCACAACGCGATCATCTGGAAGACAAGATTGTAGAAATAATGAGAAAGAGCCACTTTAATGAAGAGATAATCAGAGTTGGGAAGGTGAGCTATACAGCTGGAAAGATAATACCTGAAAACAATTTGAAGAAATGTCATTTCACAAACTCTTTCTCTTTCACAATCTCTATTTTCTGCTATTTTATATCAGTTAATTAGCAAAATACAGACATGATAATCATTCCAAGGAAAATCTGCAGCTATTTTATGCCAGTTAATTAGCAAATACATACATATGACAATCATTCCGAGGAAAATCTTCTGCTACTTAGGCCTAAAGCCAGTTAATTAGCAAATACAAGGAAAATCTTCTGCTACATATTTTGTGCTATTAATTAGCAGATAAATAAGGCTACGCTGTGAATCCTTATTCAGTAAATGTTTATTTGTCTCAAATCAGTTCTTGATTTAGAATGCACATCTCAAGGTCCTCCTTGGGACAGGAAATGGCTTAAAGGGACAGGGTCCCATGACAATGCTCAGCCAAGCTGCGCTCTTCTCCTCTGATCAATAGCTTGCTGCACTTCCAGTCAAAATTGACAGCATTAGAAGTCAAAGTAATGCATAATTCTACCTCCTCCCTGCCTCCCAAACGGCCTGGCAGGAAGATCAACTTTCCAGATCTTACAAACAGCACGCAATCAATCTTTTTCTTCCATAGTCGGATATTGTCTTCTAATTGTCATGGCAACGTAAAAATTTTCCAACCAAGTCCAATATTGCCACAGGACATTACTTAGATGACATAAACTCCAATAAATGCCACGCCACCATTATCTTTAGCAGTCTTAGACATCCGAGGATTCAGTTTTATATCAGTACTATGCACAAAATGAATTTCCCTCCAAAGTTTACCAATAAAATGGTGTGTACGGCATACATCAATTTGCGTAAATGTACTCTAAAATACTACTACGGTATACAACATTCAACAAATTGTTAAGAAGATTTTTTCAACAAAGTAGACAACAGTAACATACGTCTTTGCCAACTTCTACAGAACATTTTCAATCATCTAAGGCTCATGGGATTTGCAGTGTACAAATTCTATCTCCTTTAATCCAGCATTCTTTGATTTTCTGTCACTTGTAACATTTTAACATGGACCATGAAAACAGATCTGTTTCTAATGCAGATAAATCCAGATCCCCGTGGGTCCAGTTGTACTGCTTGTAAGAATTTCATAAGATTTTATATGTTTCTTCACTTTCACAAGGTCTAGATTCGTGCTACATGTATTCTTTTGAAGCAAACTCATCAGGAGCCCAACACCAATGACGGTACACGCATTCGTCAGCGATTGAAATGCTAATTGCTCCATCTACCACATCTTCTTGCATATCCATCAACACTTCCTACCCTCTATGCCACTTATCCTGGCTGACCATTCCCTCTAGTAATTGCTGAAACCAATATCCCATACCATCAATCAAACAGTATTGAATGATGAGAAGTATCAGAGTGGCCGTGAATATACTGGGAAGGAGGGAAAGCAGTCAAGGTCAGACAAACATTAATGGCCATATGGAAATTTCGTACTCTGGCAAAGAAGAGCTGTGAATGCCCATGTTCTATTAACGTGAAGAAAGTAGACCTGATGAAACAGATTTTCTGTGATCCAACTTTCCAAGGAGGAGTTGGGAGTATTTATTGATGTAGGACGAAGGAACGTCTGCTGTGGAAGATGTTCTGTGTTTTAATTTTGGTGGGGGAGCAGTTGGGATTTTAAATGGCAACAATCTATGTGAACGTTCTGTCATTCTTATTATTTCTTACACCCCATAGGTGGCATGACAACTGACTCTCAAATTCCTCTATGATGTTAGACGGCTTCAAACCTGCAGAGTCCATAAAAGCTTTTGTTATTACCACCTTGCCTTTAACAGACACAGAACCGAGCCTAAGTTTTCATAACCGAGCAGGTGGTAAGCTTGATAAGGAACTGCATGGTCTGTGATTGATAGGAGATAGTGTTGTGGTTGCAATGGCTTCCCTCAGGACAGACGAGGAAATAAGAGTATCGTGGATCAAGGTGGGTGGATCAGAGAGTGAGACAGGTAACAGATGGTGCTGGAGACATCTTTTAATCTGACGATAGTGAAAACTGTGCAAGAAAAGTTTAGAACCCTCAGAGCAACATGAAGAAGAGCAGCAGGCAATAGGAGCATGCAGTCAGCCGCCCTATTGCCAAAAGATGGCAGCAAAGTTCTAGCAGACCAATACACAGGAAAATCCAGGTGATTGGTGCTCAATCCAGAGTAAACGGAACCAGAATTCGAGAATTTGGCGTTGGCAATGTTATGCCTTTATTGGTGAAGATATAGCCTAAATCAATTTGGCCTAATGTTTGGAGGACGTGAGAATATTAAAGTCAGAAACAATGGTGTGTAACAACTATTTGCATCGGGTTTTTCAACGGCGATGATGAAAAACCCGATGCGAACCAACCGACGCGACGAAGTTTTGACGAACGTCAGGCCTAGTTGACGTCTCACTGGGCTTGGTGACGCCGCCCTGCCTTGATGACGCCACGCAGGAGAACTGCACTGGAGCACGACGGGAGGAAGCCTGATTATGACGTCATAATCATGCACAACGTTACTATGGTGTGCTTGGCGACATCAGGGCGAATACATCTACTTGACGACTGCGGTCAATTATGACGCCATCACCTCAGGTTTAATTTCATAAAATCCTCCTTAATTAATTACCTTTAAGTTCATTTTCCAAAAATTTCTAATTGTGGGCCATTAATTCAACCATATATTCATTCCACCAGTTGAAAGTGCTAAAAATTACACCGTATGTGAGATATTGAACACTGAAGTTAGACACGGCTGCCAGAACTATATAACGAAACGATGACGGTGTTCCACATCTGCTGTCTGCGTGCTGCGCATTGGCGCCGCTACGCGGCGTTCCGGGAACGTTGCGTCAAGAATGAATGGGTCCGCGATATGCATTGAATTGGGCCGTAGTGACACCTATTGGTCAACTCACTGACAACTGCTATTGAACACTACCGATAATGCAGAGCAAGAAGCATCCTCGACATCACTTTCTCCCAAATCTTATGACTTCTAAGGCCATCAACCTCTCTGCAAATCTTGTTTGGAAACCTGGGCAAACCAACACATCACTACGACAAAAACTGATTATAGGTCCAACATGGTGATGTACTCAAACAAAATCAAAGCTTCCAACAGGACGAGATTGCTGCCAAGGGTATCATGGAAATCATGCCATGAAATAAGCTTTGTTTGATCAGACTGAATTTCTTGACAGTCTATTCTGCGTCAGTGAACTTGTAGAGGTGTGATCAACCCTTGGTATTTCATTCCGTGTGAATGATGGGCCAAAGAGGAATCAAGGAAAGAGCCGAACGTTAGAAATATTGGGGCAACTTATTTGGATGCAGAGCTGTACGAGAAGATTGGCCGTGACATTTAAGAAGACCTCTTCACTCCCATAGGGAGTCGAGTCATCACTTGGCTCGGTTGTGGGATGGAACTTGCAGCATCTCTGAGACAGTTCTTTCATCCGCAGTGTTGAACTTCATCTCGAAGCAAAAATTTTAAATACATGTACACAGCCTCAAAACAGATTTTGTCGTTCTAATCACCAGACTCAACCCACGGCGTCTTCCATTGCACTCTGATTTGTTTAATGCCCTGTAAATCTAGAAAGCGTTTAAATCGGTTCAAGCTTAGATAGCATCAAAGTTGACTCAAAGGAAGCCATTTTTTGTCAAATTACATGTCAGCAGAGCAGACGCTGGGCAAAGAAAGACATGACATAAATGTCTGTAGTCTACATCACATAGTCAGTGTCTTCAAAATGTTCCATCGACTGCAAGGATAGGGTCGCTGTGACAAGACAAGCCAACAGGAAGTTACACATGCCTTAATTTCTTAGCAGTAATGTATTTTAATAGTTGCAAAATATGGACATTGTTAATATCAATTGTTTTAACCGACCATTTTGTACAGAGCTTCGAGATCTTTTTGATGGGAAGCGCTTTTAAGAATAAATTATCATTATTATTTTTATGCCCCTACCTTTGCTCTAGCAAGACGCAAGTCGTGTTACGGTCAGAGCCTAGTGTAGATGGCAGCAGCGATGGCGAGCCAGAATGAGTGCAGTTCAATGACATCGAACGATTCAAGGCACTAAGCCTTAATGACATGGAAATAGGACCAAGTCATAACAAACCCTCTCAAGTTTTAAAGTTCAATGAAAGTACATGTATTGTATCTCTTAAGTAAAGTCATCAAACATCGCCCCAGGCACCAACCATCCCTCTCTATCAAACGAGACCAACCTTTAATCATACGCAATCTAATTTTATTCCCAGCATATGATATCCTGGTATCAATTTCAATTAAATTCTCAGGGAACATAGCGACTTGGTAAATTGATATGTTCCACTGCTCGCACTGGGAAACGTGAACATCAAAGATGTGGTTCCTTCAGAAAACTGAGTACGAAGCCCGAGCAGAAAGAGGCAGGGAAGTCACAGGAAAGAGGAATAAAAAGACCCAGACAGATAGAGCAGTGTTCAATTTTTACACAAAGGGTTATCTGGCTTTTCATGTATCAATATAATGTTCAACTTTTTAGGTGTCTGGTTCTTTTGGAGGGCATGATCCAAATTTGCATTCCTCCCTGATGGTAATTCTCTGACAGACAGACTCACAAGGAAAGGGCCTTGTGTAATGCAATACAAAGCGCACCCATTCATGGTTGAGTGAGCACCAATCAGGCAAATTTTCTATTGTATTGGTCTGCTAGAACTTTGCTTCCATCTTTTGGCAATATAAGCATGGCTGAATGCTCCGACTGCACAGGATGGAGAAAATTAAATACAAATACAAATGGAGAAAATACTGCCATATAGCTGAGTTGTTGCAATTTAGCTGCAGAAAATAGGCCTAATGGCACTGCCGACCACTCCCACTTCCCATTTAGTGAATTAAAGTCTCATCATCCATTAGCAAGCATTAAGCATTTTTTTCTCTGCAGACTGTGGTTCTATAAACATGTAGTCTCAAATGAAATATCTTTGACATTGGAAATACAGTACTTCAACAGATGCCTTTACAATAATGCATTCTGAATCAAGCAGGAAGCTGACTATTTTAATGTCTAGACATGACATCAATGTGATATTCAAAGACTAATGAAGTCAGACCCTGCCAAGTGAGGGTAAATGTTTGTGTTCAGATTGATGGGTCCATTCAAGATTACCGACAACAAAAGCTCAAATGCTAAAATTGACATGGCGGGTTCATTCATGAAATGTCACCCAACTTCACGTAATTGCATAGCATATTGCCATGGTAACAAGGGTACACATCAATAGGCCCCACTTGACAGGAAGTCATGATAGATGTGACTAACCGGGTCCTTGCGTTGAACTGTGTTGAGAAAGATGCAGCCATAGAGATGCTGTGTTTGATTACAAAGGGAAGAATGGTGTAAAAGGAAATCCGTGTATCGATGTGTTCGGACGCCATCACCTGAAAAATGGCTCCATCAATCCTGTTCACAGCTATGCCACCAGCGATTCGAATTCAAAATGACTTTCAGGTTAGAGACTGAAGCCAAGACAATATCATAGTTCCTCACTACAGAGTGGCTCAATAAAAATGTTACACTTACAAAATGGTCAACATTTTATAATTTTGGCATTTGTGCAGTCAACCATGGAAGGATGTTGTATCTGCTGGTGTCAAATTAATCGAGAGAGCTTGCTCTTCAAGTACCGGGTACATATGTATATTTTAGGGTAAATGCCTAAATTATAAAAGACGTTGACCATTTTGTAAGTGTAACATTTTTACTGAGCCACTCTGTATATCCCATGCAAAAGAATTTATGACCATTTCTTATGAAAGGGTTACCATATCCCTTTGACCAATATCTCGTATTCCACTTGGTGTACCTTCCGATAGCTATTCCCAATGGTATCATTTCACCAGTCATCTCATTTATTATGCATGAGCAAAGCATCTTCATAGCCTCGTACATTTTGTTATACATTATTAGAGTACAAGCCACAAGCATGATGAGGTGCAACAGGTTGTACTTACAAATCGGGGAACTCAGTATTTTAGGGAGTGCCACTGCCTTATTTTTTTTTCAGTACTTTGATGTGCATACCAGTACACCTGGCTTTGGCAGTGACTATAAATGAGTTTCGCTAGCAGCCATCTTGCCAAAATTAGGTCATCGTCATGGGGATTTCCCCCACTGGGGAAGAGAACCAATCATCTGTCACCTGGAAGAAATTCCCATGGTGATGACCTAATTTTGGCAAGATGGCTGCTAACAAAACTCATCTTTACATTGCCACCACAGAACGCTGCTCCGCTGCGCAAAAAACCTGTCATCATGATGAAAAAGTCTCCATTTAACTAATGCTAAAGAGCCAAGACATTAAATTGGGGATTTAAATTACATTTTCACGAGCAAGAATCGATTTGCTGTTCTGAACTGATGGCTTAGTATAGATCTCTTCCAACATCTTAAGAGTGTTTTTATTCAAAATCACAATAGATCAAGTTTTTATAAATGCTGAATCTTCCAACTAAATTTTTTAGGGGGGAGGGGGCACTGTGGGAAGAGTCGTAGGTGATATTGGTCTGCATACTGACAACTGCAGATCTTGTCTTTGTACAGATAATTCCATACACCTTGGAGGAATTATATAATTCCTCCAAGCATACACATTGACAACTGCAGATCATGTCTTTGTACACTAATTCCATACACACTGACAACTGCAGATAACGTCTTTGTATAGATAATTCCATACACATTGACAACTGTAGATCATGTCTTTGTACACTAATTCCATACACACTGACAACTGTAGATCATGTCTTTGTACACTAATTCCATACACATTGACAACTGCAGATCATGTCTTTGTACAGATAATTCCATTTGGTTTATAAAACTACAGGCCTATTTTCATGAACTTTCCATTGCCAGCATTTTTGCCAGTCAGGGATTTCAAACTGATTACCACACGAGTCCAACTGTCAGCATACTTGGTAGGCATTGCCCAAAAATTATACTCAATCTGCCCATTACGAGCAGTCAAATGTCTGTTGCACGGCTCCATTTATTCCAGAATTTATGGAAGCATCAGAAACAGCCATAAAACCATTATGAGGAGTACTTTATTAACCACACAAAGGGAATTCACTGATTTATTTATCGATTTGTGGTTACAGCAGATTGTGTAAAAACCTTGAATGAATACTTATAAGCACGGAAAGGATAAAATATTTTTGTAGTGGATGCAAGTGAGAAGAACTGTGAGTGGGCATGTTCAGGTCTAAACAACAGAATTTTTGAGATGACCAACTGGAAATTTTCTGTTTTGGTGATAAGGTCATTGAGAAAGGGAGGTAGGGGTATTGTATTGTATCAGATTTTTCTGTCAGGGCCGAAGCCATAGCATTATTGGCCCTGGTAAGTACGGAAGAAGAGGCCACCTCAAGCTAATCATGTTCCTCACTTGCATGGGGTCTTCTACTTGCCCTTGCAAAGGCGCAAGGTAAGGCACCACGTCTTCCTGTCCCATGCGACGGACTGAAGAGCCAGGGATGATAATCCCAAATGCCCAGAATTCGAACCCGTGACCAGCCACTTGCTAAGCGGCCGTGATAACCACTAGGCTATCGAACCTAGGGAGGTAAGGATTATTTTGCAGTATGCAGTTGAATAATGGCAAGCAATGAATGCTGTCACACAGTATGCACAGAACTCTGCTGTTCCTTCCCACTGACAATCAAGAAGATGCAAGGCGTGGAAAAAATTCTCTTATCACATACCACATCCATTATCTTGAGTGGTATATAGCCTGATGCAGGGTGCGCTTGAGAGGGAACCGTTTATCCCCTCGGGGGCTGAGTGGGAACTCATCTTTGGCTGAAAGAACTGGCTCACAATTTAATTACCATCTAATGCATTTTCTATTAGGATGCCCTCCTTACATATAGATATTCAGAATTTCATCAATATAATGCATGTTGACTTGAAGAAAGGCTTATTCTTTAACTTGTTGTTGCGCATCGTTGTTGACAAATACTGGCTCCTTTTGCTCTGGGAATGGGATACTTCACAGTGGAATGCAACTGTACATACAGATACCTCCAAGTTGTGAGCTCAACAGCAGCACAACATGCGATGTCGCAAGCGATCTATCCCCACCGATCTTCTCGCCAGCCACCGCAGACTAGGAACACAGTCCCCCCTCGCACTATGAACCCTTCGGGGTCCAAGGGTTAAGTTTGTACTAACGCGGAGTTTGTAACAGCGAGGATTTACATACATGTGATGAAATTTTGGGAGCCAGAGGTTGGTTTCGTAATATACGGGAGTTCGTAAAGTCAAAGGGTGCACCGTACTTAGTATTGCTAATATTTGATAATCATCGATCTTTGCTGGTGAGAAGACTCCACACACCGTTGTCCAGCGCATGCTCACCTGGCGTCAATGACTTTGCTCGCTGGCGATATTGCCTGGTGTGCTGCTGACTTTAACACTGCAATCTACCTCATCAAACAAAAAGAAATTGCCAAGAAATGCACAGGCTGGCCAGAGCAGGGGGCACCATCAAATCTTCCAAACAGAATGGATGCAATCAATCAATTCCTTTCCTTTGATGAATGGTCACTTCTCAGCGTCGGAAGCAAAAAATGGCATCATCCATCAATATAGCTTAGTCCGCTCCTGTCAGAACCACCTCCGCTGATTGTAGGAAATATGCGGCTAACAAGCCCTTGGCCCCAGCAGTTAGTCGGCACTGACAGATTGATTGAGTTATAATAACATCATCAGTTGTGTGCTGCGACCAGACCCTGCGGCACAGAGGGTTGCGTCTTTTTCAACAGACGCTGCCCACATCAGATTCTTCCGCGGCGGGAAAAAACAGAAGTGAATCGACACAGCAGCTTACATCATTTCCCTTCTGGCATAATCATCAACGTACACTTAAAAATAATTTGCGATTATTTAGCTTCAAGGTTTTTAGGTAATTGCCATCATCAAAGCTGTTTTTTCCATACCTGGTAATCTTTCTGCTTTGCTGGAATGAGATACGGTGACCTGGAGTACATGTAGAGTATGTAAATCCATGAAAGAACTTATAAAGTCGAAGCAGAATACTCCTCGTCTGAGCTTGTTTTAAATCACTCCATTTTCATCAGTTTCAAGCAGCGCATTAAGACGGTGATTAAACTTCTCCAATTCGTTGTTCAAAGTAAAATTGTCAGCTTCTATAATTGACATCTTTATTTTCGTTCTCCCCACGTGACTCGTGGGTATTTTGATTCTAATTGGGAACAGAAACACACGATCTGGATTTGTATCTTGATTGGCTTAGTTAGGACCCGTCAATCATCCCGTTGAATATCAAAATAGGAGCCCAGTACTACCGGTGTACACGTGAAAGCAAAATCTGCAATTCAGTCAGAGGTTCTTGGGTTGGGATTGGATAGGCCCCCTACATTCTTTACTGACAATGTATAGGCCTACCTCGGAGTATACGTTGTCAGTGAAGTGTGTAGATCAGTAGGCCCTACAGTCCACTGACCACAAGAACCTGTGTTCAGAGATCTTGGATACCAACCTGGATTGTAGTACCCAAACAACCATTAACACCATGATTTTCAATGATGCGCCGTGAACCTAGAATCGGCAATGTTTGTAGAAACGCCCTTGAGATATCCAAAACAACCTTCATTCAGATAATTTTCCATAAAAACTTCCCACTTGACAGTATTTCCTACGAGACATGTCAACAACAAAATTTTGTTCAGTATTTTGTTACCTACATTCGTGACCGGCAAGGCACCATTTTGTTCAATGTGACGAAGGACCAGGGCCGTATAATCCTATCCCCCAGTACCTCCTCCTCATCAATAACTGTGGCAACCAAACTGTTCACGACAACTGCCAGACCCAGGATAAAATCCCCACGGTTGACGTCACATGGTATTATGGATCTCATTATTACTGACGTCAGAATTGCGGGAGATGAGAGTGATATTATTGAAAGGAAGGAAATTAACTCACTGAGCGGTGAATGGAAGCAGATGTTTTTCCTGATACAGGATTTTTAATCACCAGCATATTGCTTCAGATTTTAAGGCAAAAATTGTCACTTCGCAGACTTGCAAGTGATCAAGTAAAATTACTTAATACAGCATGCATAATCAACAGACTGATTGTTACTGCCTTCTCGAATAGAATGTTGCCAATCATTTAGGAATGCATAGCTTGATTTTGTGATGCCACAATGGGCTATGAATATTAGAAAAGATTTCTTTGTGCTTCCAACAACTAGCCTCAAAGCTAGGGTTGATAAAGTTTGAAATAATAAGCACATGTTGCTATTGTGCATCCTCCAACTGCATGATGATGATGATAACGACGATGCTTTGCAGCATCCAGTGAAGTGGTAAAGCCTGCCGCACACTGGAGCTATCTGCTGAGCAAGGCAGAAAACTCACCAAAAAATATGTGCACACGTGAGCTATCTGCTGAGCAAACGGTCTCAAATGATTTTTTGCTCAGCAGATAGCTCCAGTGTGCCGCAGGCTTAGGAGGCAAAAATTTTATAACTGTGAGGCGGTCTAGCAAAACCCGTCAGATGTCGCATTTGAGGAAAGTGTTATAATGGCCTTGGTGAACCCGCACATTTCAATAGCTGAAATGTACTACGTAACAGGTAAACAGTAGTAGATCAATGCACAGGCAACCTGACAGCCCTTGTTGATCATTCAGCGACATCCGACAGGTTTTCCTAGACCGCCACACAATTAGTTACAAAATTAAAAGAAGCTCTCATCCTGCGAAGAAAAAAAAATGTATATGTAGAACATGGAAATATTGGAATTGGGCTCAGGCACTATCTATCTTCAACTCGAAAGAGGATTATAGGTTTATAAAACCATGAGCAAAGCATTCGGGCAGCTTCAAAATATGATGCCAGAGCTATCGTTCTAATGGTTGGTGAATTTGATGGCGTCACTCTTGAGAGAGGGCGTCAAGGTTTTAAGTGTTGCTTTCTCAGAAAAGGCGATTGGCAGTTTTGAATAACTGATATCTCCCCTGAAGGCTGCGCGTGAAATGTGATATCAGTTCTGGGTTTTCTGCAATAATGAAGAGTGATACAGGAACATCAAGTAGCATCTAATTACTCCTCTCAAAGAAAACGGCACTTTTTCCCCTGAGGAATTCATAGGTTTTTGTTGCAATTACTAAGATATCTTTCCTATAAGCCATCAGAGACAATGATGAGACTGGTATTAAGTTTCTAGGCACCAAGAAAAAAACAATTTTTATTTTTGAAAGGCTGAAAGTTTGCCTTAGGTACTTGTGGATCTAAGGAAGGTCATGTTGGGCTTAGACATATGAGTGTGACTTTACCAGTTGAGATATTTTCATCAGCAAAGATCTGCAAGATTTTATCATCAACAGCAGTGGTCTTTTAGACAGAGATACTATCAACTGCTACTGACTGTCAGACTGAGAATGATTTGTCCAATTGAGATATTTTCAACAGAATTGGACAAATCATTGTTTTGTCAGACAGAGATACTATTAAACTGCCACTCACTGTCGGACTGAGAATGATTTGTCCAATTGAGATATTTTCAACAGAATTGGTAAGTGAGAACAAGATACTATGAACAGCAGTGTTTTGTCAGACAGAGATACTATCAAACTGCTACATCGTGTCAGATAGTGAGAGCGATTTGTCCAACTGAGATATTTTCAGCAGCAATGATCTGCAAGACTACGATACCATCAACAGCACTGGTTTGTCAGACAGAAATACACTTTCAACTGCTATGCCATGTCAGACTGAGAGTGATTCGTTGAGATATTTTCCTGAGATAAGTCAGTCAAGATACCATCAACAGGAGTGGTTTGTCAGACAGAGATACTGTCAAGTGCAACTCAATATCAGACAGAGTGATTTGTCCAATTGAGATATTTTCAACAGAAACACTAGTGAGAATAAGATACCATCAACAGCAGTGTTTTGTCAGACAGAATTACTATCAACTGCTACTCAATATCAGACTGAGAATGATTTGTCCAATTGAGATATTTTCAACAGAATTGGTAAGTAAGAACAAGATACTATGAACAGCAGTGTTTTGTCACACAGAGATACTATCAAACTGCTACATCGTGTCAGACTGAGAATGATTTGTCCAATTGAGATATTTTCAACAGCAATGATCTGCAAGACTACGATATCATCAACAGCACTGGTTTGTTAGACAGAAATACGTACTTTCAACTGCTATGCCATGTCAGACTGAGAGTGATTTGTTGATTTTTTTTTCACAGAACAAGTTCGTCAGATCAAGATACCGTCACCAGGAGTGGTTTGTCAGACAGAGATACTGTCAGGTGCAACTCAATATCAGACTGAGAATGATTTGTACATTTTAGAGATATCAGTGGTAAGTCAGACAGCAGCAGTTTTTCAGACTAAGATAGTATCATGAACAGCAGTACTTTGCCAACTGATACACGACATTCATATCGTCAACCCAATCATATCACAGACTGTAACTCCATTGATAGCAAAGAACTACCAAGCAAGTAGAGCAGACATCAACTCGTAATCAAACCACAGCCAACCTTTTCACGCATGATTACGATGTATCGTGCTGAGGTAAATTACTTCAGTCTCCAACTGATTGGACCGAGGGACAAAATGTCATATGCCAATCTCAGACGTTGACTTTCGTGGATCGATCAATCAGGCATTGAAACAGTTACAATCATGAAGAGTGAGATTGGTCCGTGTGTTCAGGGGAATTGAAAATTTGACCATGGCACGACAATATGCCATCAGGCAATAAAAATACTGTTTGATTCTTTTTAAGGCGGCCTTCCACCTGAAAGTTTTCTGTCGCAATTTTCCTTATGGAAACCTATGGAAAATTGTCAAACACTCTGTTGCAGGTGGTCCAAAATTTGCTCGTGTGTCTGTTGTTGAGGACTGCCGCATATTGTTCGAAAAGAATGCAGACATTTCTGGCGAGGAATAGAACATGTGCTATTCCAAGCAATAACTGTCGGACACTAAAATAACTGGCTGACATAATCTTTAAAGGCCTCTTCCACGCTACAGAAATTGATCACGCAACAGAGTGTCTGACAATTTTCTATAAGTTTACAAAAGGAAAATTGCGACAGAAAACTTTCAGGTGGAAGTCCGCCCTTAGATGTTGTTTCAGTGAAAACTGTCCACCAATAACGACATCAGGGCAAAAAAGTTACATGTTTCGAGTCAATAAGTCATAGCAGCATTTATTAGCTGTACAGTATTTAAAGGACCACGGTATTGCCACTTTTTCTCTACAGCCAGCACCGCCGCACCACTCTCCAACCCCAGGGACCAGCGTTGTCGCTAAGGATTTGGCCAGACGGGTATCGTTAATAAACAGCCGGTTACCAGGGCTTTCCATGTTTTGGAAAGTTTTCTGCCTATACTCCTGCCTATGCTCCTGCCTATACTCCTGCCTATGCTCCTGCCTATGCTCCTGCCTATACTCCTGCCTATACGCCTGCCTATACTAGTGCCTATGCTCCTGCCTATACCCCTGCCTATACGCAGCGTTGTTGCTAAGGATTTGGCCAGACAGGTCAACGGGTGGTCTGGGGGTCCTCCCCGAGAAATTTTTTTTCCAGAAGCCCTGAGATGCGATTTCCTGGCACCTGAGGCAGGATTTCGGCACCCCATCCACCTCAATTTTTTTCCGTCTTTTTCTGCACACATGCATCAATTAGGTGCGATATGGGGGAGCAATATCAAGTATGGAACACCACAAGTCAGCCAAAAAGCAGAAAACGTCGAATTGAATAAACAGTACACAATTAAGTCAACCAATTTCTTGTCTTTACATACTAACTTACCTAGCGAATGAATCAAACAGTTTCAATTGTTTGTATGGCATTGTCACGCCGACAGTGATCGTGCATATCGTGACTTGATAAAACCTTGGAGGAATTATACTGGAATTATAATTCCTCCAAGATAAAACCCACTTGCGATCGCAGAGCAGACGGTGTCCGATATTATTAAACTTGACCACGTGGGACTTTCAGATCAATAGAATACAACCAGTTTTGTTTACTCTGAAAACTTTTTTTGGTTCAGCTATTTTTTTCAGCCAGGTAGACAGATGTTATCAGCCGGGTATTTCACCCGGCTCCCGGCTATTAACGACAACGCTGAGGGACTAACTAACTAACGTTGTCAGCAAATTGACCCAATTTACTACGTACATTTTGTAATGTACTTTTGTAGTTCGTCTTACTGCCACTAGGTCGCTCCCTCTACTCAAACAACGCATTTGAAATCCAATACCGTGCTCCTTTAAATGATGATCAAAATTGTGAGAGCTTGGTACAGATAGCTACACTTGATTTAACTCTGCTGCTTAGCAGACCGAGGCAATCTCACTTTGCCAGACAAAGATAAAAACAGCAGCAGCAGTTTGTCAGACTGAGATAGTGTCAACTGCTACTTTATGTCAGACTGAGTGAGATTTGTCCAATTAGTTCTTTTCAACAGCACTGGTTTGTCAGACCCAGTAGTCTTGAACGTTAGTTGTGGTGTTGATATTTTTGGTGACTGGGAGGGGAATGTGGATTGTAGTCAGCTGCCCTGCATTCAGAGAGACTTTAGTGAAAAGTCTCTCTGAATGCAGGGCAGCTGACAGGGATCTGTGGTTATAAGTATTTATTAGCAAATGCAGATTTGTAGGGAAATGGAAGGGCTGGGGAGATATTCATGCTGCGAAAAAACGTTTTCAGCAAAAAAAATAAACAGAGAAATTGACACGTGAAAAAAATTAAAATTCCCATCGCAAGGCTCGAACCCGGCGCCCCGGATTCAGAGCCGGACGCTCCACGATGCGCCAGCCGGCCACGTCATGACGGTGGCTGCTCAATAAATGTTTATAAACATATCCCAGCTACTCAACATATTTTTATGTTAATTAAAAATGACGTTGCAAATCAGAATAATCTTCCAAAAATCGCATTTTACAACATCCACAGAGCAAGTCCCCAGCAAATCTGTCAGCGTATCGCTACATAATGTACCCATCTACGTTCACAGTCACTAAAAACGTGAACCAACCGTCCGGTATATTCCATCTGGACATTAGGTGCATATTTCCTATGAGTCCAGTTCTATTGATTGACCCGTGACAAGTCTTTGGCTAGCTTCGCTGTTGGCCGCTACGCAGCGCGTTGGGCCCTTGCGTCAAGAGGACATCAACAGCAGAAGTTAGACAGATTTACCATCAAGTATCCAACATACCTTACATTATCTGTTAGGGGAAAAATCACCATGCACCATCTTTTCAAAGCCAAGCTACTATCACCAATGCAATTCCTTTTTTTATCTTTATGCAGATACATTTTAACTAATGTTGAATGGCGAGCAAAATGCAGCAGAGGTTGGTAAAAATCCTTTGCTTTCTGCATATCTCCACAAAGAAAAGTCTCGGCATTTAGTTGGCAGGAGGCTCAAAAACGGCAAGCCTTACATCAAAGACTGCAAATATTATTCGCAGAATGTGAAGGTCCTGTAATAATAGAGGTCTGACTAAGAGGGTGGTGTATCGTTTTGCAGGACATTTCATCATGAGAGAGAAGCCAAGAGTACTACATCTCTACTGTTCTGTTGAGCTAGAGGTTGATGTTGATGTCATGAAGGGAGGCAGTGGAAATATGGCTCAACCACAGACTGCCATTCCTTGATAACGCTTGAGGAAATGGGTGACGTATTGCATAGCACATGCAGTTCACCAAAGAGCCAAGCTGAAGTATTTCTTCTTACTCCACTTATCTGCATAAAGTTTGTAGGCAGGACTTGAAAGTACATGAAGGTGAACATTTCCACATGAATGTGCTGCACCAGAGAGCCAAGCTGAAGTATTTCTTCTACACCACTTACATGTATCTGCATAATGCAGGCAAGACTTGAAAGGTGCAATGAATGGTTTCCATATGAATGTGCTGACCCATCCTAGTAAACATAAAGTCATCTCCGAATTTCGCAAATTTTCGACCCCAACCGGGGCCTTCCGCAGGCACTTTCTATCCCAGAAGTGAACGAGAATGAGCTGGATGAGAAGTGAACGAAAATGAGAATGAGAAGTGAATGACGATGAAGAATGAGAATGAAGTGACTGAGAAGTGAATGAGAACGAGCTGGAATCCAGCTCATTCACTTTTGGGATCTCTACTAGAAAGTGCCTGAGGAAGACCCCGGCTGGGATCGAAAATTTGTGAAATTCGGAGACGACTTTATGTTTAGTATCATATTGTGTCGTTTTTGTGCTCTGTGTCGGATATCTGACCCATCTAAAACAGTCCTCCGAGAGTATCACAACTACCTCATCACCCCATTTGCATGTTGTTTAACCTTTTTTTTTCTATTGGGCAAATACTGGTATCAGGTTGCCGTGTTTTCCTCGTCAACTGCTACAAAAAAATATCTCATCTGCTTCTTCTGAATGAAAACATGGAAAAACAGGAAACCAGACTGGTTATCATGAACCACTGAGGAAATAAAACATTACATCGTTCCCCTTCTCATTCTTGATGCTAGTCACCATGGCAACAGGATAACAAAACGGTTCTGGAAAAAGATACATGGTTCAAGTTTACAGCACCCTCATTCCATTAGCCGTGTACAGTACATAAAATCCCCGGGTTTTTCTGCGGTCACACCTATGATCTGCCGGGCTTCAAGAAACCCGTGTCTTTGAAACACGGCAAGGTTGCCGTGCTTTTCAAAATCCCCATGTTTTCATTAGTTCTTAGCACGGCTACAGATGGCGCAGCCATTAAGCAACGTCGTTTTCGCGCCGCCAACAATGTGTGCCAATACAGAAATGACCGAAGAGTCAGTGCAAGTAGCGCACCTGTCGCCGGGCTACTTAAAGCTAATCAAAAGCGGCCGGATTTTGTTTACATTTGAATGGTGTTTGTAAACAGAAAATTCAGCCAATCAGAATGCACGAAAATTTCTTTTGTTGACATTCTGGAGAAGTTTGTTTACATTTTTCCCGAAAATTCGTCCCCTTTCAAATTCTATTTCTAAATCAAATTTTTTCGCTTTTGATTCGCTTTAAATACAATGTAGTAGTGTGACCTCTCGCTGGGCTTTTCGTACACTGGGTTTGACACGGGCCTGGAAAAACACGGTATTTTCAACAGGTATAACCATAGCTATTGATTCCTTGTAGTGCATTACGTGCACTGACATGCATTGTCCATCCAGCTGAAAGCTGTTTCTTTCACTTTACAAATGGTCACAACCTAATCCTCCTCCTCATCTATCCGAATAAATAAAACAGTTAATGGCCTGCATAAATTGTTGCATAATGGACAAGAAGGCTGGGAGATGGGGATTTTATGCAACCGATGATGAAATAGTGCCCTGAATGTCGTTTGTTATGGCTTTTTCTACACTAAAAGCATCTTTCCATGATTTGGTTAGAATGGTTAGTCAATAGGCTCGAAGGCCTGGATTCCGTTTCATGGTCGTCAACAGTTGCAGAGCAGACAGTATTCAATCATCTTGCCCAACCAAGGCTTCCTGTCACTCCTACTATCGCTCCATCCACCCTTGCCGACCACCGTAGCATTTATCGCTCGCATTTGCCGCCCATGAGCGTGGCGGCTGAAGCAGCCAAACGTTACTGAAAGCGCGGTTTATGACGAAGATAGGAACATTGTGAGGTTTGGATCGATGAAAATCTCAATATGAAGAATAATCTAATACGTTAATGCATGTTTTATTCACAAAACATTGGATTACACGCATTTATCATTGACAGTGGTGGGGGGTGTGCGGTCCATGGAACGACCTGTCTGCGAGCAGGATGACAAACGGTGGTCGTCAAGGGTGAAGGGAGCGTAGTTCGAAGGGCGGAGTGACCGGAGGCCTTGATTAGTCAAGATGGTATTCAATATGATGATTACTTTCTCAGCTGATTGCTTACAAGTTGGTAATTCTGATAAAACCCATCGAATGCACCTTATCTTCAAATGCTGTTTTTTTTAGGCTGTACGTCATCCAGAATATTCTCGCAAAAAATGCGGTTTTATAGCACACAGTGCAGGGAGAGGCATCATTTTTCGAACATTTTTTCTGAAGTCATTTTGATGATTACTGGAGGCACCGATTTTCGTGCAAGATCCATTTTGACAAGTCAGATTGCGGGAATAACGATGGTGCGGAGAAAAAGTGTATGCCGAGTGTCAGCTTTGATTCACGAAGTCGAAGCAGTTTTCCACCAGGGATTTCACAGGAGAAGATCTTCTTTTTCGTATTAAAGGAGCCGTGGTGATCTGGTGGCTCGGGTATCTGGATAGCAGTGATGAAGTCCCTGATCGAATCCCACTATCGGTGTGAAACTGCGGGCAGATCTCTTGGCATTGCTTCCCTTGCCTCGAGGCTCTCCACCCAGGCATTGACAGGTGTATAAATGGGTCCCACAGGGTCTGAAATGCTCAGACTGCAGTGCTGAATGAGCAGCTCATCTGAGTTCTACTGAAAGGTTTCGGGATAGACTCGAGTTAAAGTGCGAAGTCGGATGACACCTCTACTGTAATGTTGATATCAGATATTAGGGAGGTTTGGAAATCAAACGATAAACATAAACGTTAACGACGTTATTTTTGTACCAAAAATGCAATATAAAAATCTGGTTAATGTGTAGTATGGAAAAATAACGTTGATGTAACGTTTATGTTTATCGTTTGATTTCTAAACCTCCCTAATAAACTGAAACTTTAACTTTTTAGAAATGAGGGGGATTTTCCACTGAAGTTATGGCAAGAACTTTCAACCTTCTAGTATCATTCAGTAATGTGACTCACAAACAGCAGAAGGAAAGAAGCAGCAGAGTAGGCTGAAATGTGACGAGTATCAGACATTTTTACAAACGGGCATATTTCTTGGGGAATTCAGCAGAACATTTTGTTTAATCAAATCAGTAAAGAAATGTACAGAATGCATTTATAAAATGTGATGTTACCTTTTGCCTTTACAAAATGTCACAGTAGGCAGCATTATCCATCCAAATATTTTCTCCCCAGACATTGTTTATCTGCTTTTGTTCAGCAATTTTTCCACAGAAAATATGAAAAGTGAATGAATGGTACATTCTTGTCTGCTTGTCTGCACTGAAACACATGAACACGTCAACGTAGTGTGGAATAATGGCAAGAATACGTCGTCTGCAGTTGCTATTGGCAATCGATCTTTACGTTATAAACTTATAGTATTAGTAATTTCTCCAAATTACTATATTGACTCAAAGTGGGTGGTAGGTAAGTATTGGGATCTATAATAAATGATTGGTGTGTCATCGCGGGCGTTTAGCTTGGTGCTACAGGGAACTGATCTTTCGCGTGTATATAGCAAAGGTGAGTGGGATAGTAAATCCATTTAGGTGAAAGTGTGTGGGGTAAACACCCATTTTCAACATTCCTGCATAAACAGATTGTTCTGCATGGAAAACAGAGACATTGAAACTGCCAATGATAAATGTAATGATGAATTTGGTAAAGCATGAGAACCACTGTCCACAGAATGCCTACGCACTTCCCAATTTTCCCAACAACTTTTGTTCCCAAGTATAATTTGTATAGTTTGTATTTCATTTCTTCCATCAGGGCCGATGCTAGCATTATTGGCCCTGGTAAGTACCGAGGAGGCCTTCACAAGCTACTCATGAATTCCTCACTTGTCTTTTACTTGCCCTTGTAAAAGACACAAGGTACAAGGCACCACAGCTTACTGTCCCATGCGACGAACTGAAAGAGCCGGGAATGAAATCCCGTATGGCCCGGGTCGGATGCAGGATTCGAACCCGGGACCTGCTGCTTGCAAAGCGGACGTGATAACCACTCGGCTGTCAGGTACCCAAGTCTCGCAGACCCATCAAAATTCTGCAAATGAGGACATACCACTGCCAAAAGGGTTCAAAGCGTAATACAGAAGCAAATTCTCTGTTCAATTTGTCAGCACTATTTGATTCCACTGAAGAACAATACCAATACAGGTTCATTGTATTGGCACAACAAACCAAACAGACAGAAATAGATTTGAGACGTTATTTCCACGAGTAAGACTTTGATATCAGTGATCAAAGGGTTGGAAATGTCAATAAAATCAGCAGTTAGCACTGTCGGCTATAACAATTTCATGAGCGAGAATGGATATGGGAAATTCGGTTGAGTTGTTTCTGCGACCATCTCCGAATAAACTTTTGGTGATTGGTTGAACAGATTTTAAAGCTTTTTTGATGGCAGTGACATTAACCATTTTATATACTCGATCACAGCACATGCTGTTCTGTGCATGTGCATGGCCGGCCTGTGCAGTATACATGTAGATGAGTTTCACTGGCAGCCATGTTGCCAAAATTAGGTCATCACCATGGGAATATTCTTCCAGAGAGATGTATGATTGGTTCTCCCATTCCCCAGTGGGGAAATCTCCATGACGATGACCTAATTTTGGCAAGACGGCTGCTCCTGAAACTCATCTTCAGTCATGATTTAGACAAGTAATACAGGTAAACTTCTGAGCAATCTTTGGAATTAAGCCACTTTACACCATATCACACCATATTACACCATACACCATATTACACCATATCACAGGTTGTAAGTATGCCATTATTTTCCCATTTATATAACTTCCCCATACCTAAAATGTCACCAATACTTTTAGGATCATCCAATGTATCCAAGCAAAGCCAACAATCTCATCTAACAGCCAACTAGACACCTGAGGCTTAGAGTTTGGATCAGCCAGTCGTATTAGCATTGGAAAACAATACGGGGCAGACCCTGGACGGCCAACACATTAACAGAATCGAGGCAATAACTCTGGATAAGCAAATATTGCCCTTTGCCTAAACCAAATGGATTTCCTGTGAGGTGGGGCATCCGTGATCGTGAATGACTTCATAAGGTTACTGTCAACAATCACCAGCAAGGCTGTTTCATCAAAATGTTGATAAAACCTTACTAAAGTATTGTATTTGTAGGTAGCTGCAGAGGCCAGAGTCCGTTCAATGGGGTAGTGACCTTGTGAGGTCACTGTCAGCATGTCAAGGTCAAAGGGAAATGTTCAATTTTGAATAACCTTGTAAGGTCACTGTCCACATTTGTGACCCTCCACCACAAAACCAGTCGGAAGTAGCACAGAAAATGAGCCTAAACATATTGAGATGACACCAGGAGGTAAAGAAAGAAATAGAATTACTCAGATTTCACAACAGACAGACAATACCAACTTCACCAACTTCAACCCCCCTGTGTTCAATGTAAAATTTTCTCAAAATCAATAAAATTATACATCCACGTACGCCGTATGGTCTCGCCACTTCAAAGCCGATTCCGCAACTGTGCTCAAATGCGCGAGTTAGTAACTGTGGCGAGCAGAAGACACCGAGTTTTTCATTTTACAGCGTAAAGTCGCCAATTTGTGGCTCAAAACTCGTCACTATGGTGTTGAAAAGAAAATTTTCCCCAATTTACATGAAATTTGGCGTGTAAGTAGTTGAAACCAATACTGAAGGGATGCCGATTCCGCAAATGTGCTATCTGGAAAGGTGGGCATGAACTAGAAGTTTTTTTCACACAGCTAATGGTTTTTCAACTTGCGCCGCGGGACCAGGTACCGAGGCCGTTACGCGCATGCGTGGTGGCGTTCTTTACAAATTGCTGGTAATGACCTAACCTATGAGGCAACTTGTTGGAAAGAGAGAGCAAGTCATCGTGATGATCACCATTGCTGGAATGTTGACAACCTTTGAACACGCGCAGGCAAGATGAGGTAATTGAGGTGAAGAGACACACTTGCCAGGAGTGGAGATGGAGGACTTCCTCCTCTTAGGAGAAATGATGAGTTCATAGGCTCATAGTCATAGAAGAACTGAATCACCCATACTGAAGAGAAGTTCCTCGTGGCAATAAGGTGAGAGTTTTGGCTTCCAGGAGGGCCACAGCAAGATTTTGAGGCATGGTGCTCCATACCCAAGAAAAGGGCAACCAAAATTCAGATTCTTCCCCACCAACACAACAGCAGAGCTGAGCAACACATCCCGAGCTGCTGTTGCTGATAACAAAAGATTCGTCATAAACAGATGATATCACGAAAGCCCAGTCAGCTTTCCATTTCGAGCTGGAAATGACAGACATAATCCACACCCATCCTTATCCCTGGCAAACCCCTTCCCCAGGGACCTATTGTCTCTCTAAGTCATCATCATGACAGATGAAGCTGGGATTATTTATATTGCTGAGAAGAGGATCAATGTTCGTGGGGGTTGAAAAATGGAACCCACGTGGCTGATGAATGACATTTTGGAAAATATACTGAGCCAGAACCTTGACGTTATATGGAATAGAAGGGTCGATCAAGAAAGTAATCAGTAAACTTCACCATCCGCATCAACCGACATGCTCTAGATAAATCTTAAACTAGGCCAGACCCAAAAATATGTCTGTTTGCTGTAACCCTACCCTGCCCTAATAGCTTGGGTAGGTAGGTAGGCATATTTTTTTTTTTTTTAGTTGGAGGTGGAAAAAATTAGCAATTTCCACAAAATAAAATAAAAATATACTAGTGTTTAAAAACAATGGCTGGTATTCATAAAAGTTAGCAAATGCTTTTACTTAAGATTTGCACAGCAAGGTCCAATGTAAATGTACCACAAAACCTGAAGTAAAAGCATTTGCTAGCTTTTATGAATACCAGCCATTGTCTTTCGGGGTTTATGACAAATTGGCATTCAGTTTTGAAGTGTAAAAAGTTTTAGTTCGGCATACTTCGTCATTGCCGGTCGGCAAATCGGGTCCTTTGGGGCATAAAAAAAACATATTGGCTATTACCCCTATAAAAAGGTTTGGGTCGGTACCATTTATGTAGGGTCGGTCGGGTTACAGCAAACAGNCTGCATGGTTTTATGGTGGAGGGTCATTTCTAAATTTAAGGAAAACGTTTTGTTTCGCAGCACCCACATCCAAAATCTTCTGGCAAAAATCTGTCTGGGGTAGCACGTCAGATGCAAGTCTTACCCACTCCTGCAGTCGAAGCATAATGTAGATGGCAGCACTGATGGTAAGCCAGAATGTACAGCTAACCTATTGCTGTGTTCACACTAGGGTTTTATATCGAATCGAATTCGCAATAAAGGCCTATTCCGATATAACGCGTCACACTCAATTCGAAATAGATCACGTTTATATCGATTTAACGAAACCGGTATTTATATAGAAATAGCCAAATGGAAACAGTTATCGCGAAACACTTTATGGCGGGTTGGGTGTGACGCGTTTTGTTTCGAATCGAAATCGGTTTAGTTGTAGTGTGACCCGACCCGACGTAACCAATGCGCAATAGGTGTGAACGCAGCATATGAGGCAACTTGTTGGAAAGAGAGAGCAAAAGTCATCGTGATGATCACCATCGCTGGAATGTTGACAACCTTTGAACACGCGCAGGCAAGATGAGGTCATTGAGGTGAAGAGACACACTTGCCAGGAGTGGAGATGGAGGACTTCCTCCTCTTAGGAGAAATGATGAGTTCATAGGCTCATAGAAGAACTGAATCACCCATACTGAAGAGAAGTTCCTCGTGGCAATAAGGTGAGAGTTTTGGCTTCCAGGAGGGCCACAGCAAGATTTTGAGGCATGGTGCTCCATACCCAAGAAAAGGGCAACCAAAATTCAGATTCTTCCCCACCAACACAACAGCAGAGCAACACATCCCAAGCTGCTGTTGCTGATAACAAAAGATTCGTCATAAACAGATGATATCACGAAAGCCCAGTCAGCTTTCCATTTCGAGCTGGAAATGACATACATAATCCACACCCATCCTTATCCCTGGCAAACCCCTTCCCCAGGGACCTATTGTCTCTCTAAGTCATCATCATGACAGATGAAGCTGGGATTATTTATATTGCTGAGAAGAGGATCAATGTTCGTGGGGGTTGAAAAATGGAACCCACGTGGCTGATGAATGACATTTTGGAAAATATACTGAGCCAGAACCTTGACGTTATATGGAATAGAAGGGTCGATCAAGAAAGTAATCAGTAAACTTCACCATCCGCATCAACCGACATGCTCTAGATAAATCTTAAACTATCTTAATACACACACTTTAAGCCAGGCGTACATCGCACTTGCGACTGGAAGTAACTGATCTGATCAGTCGCTGCTGATGTACGAGCTGCGCGCACATCGCAAATTCAGCAACGCAGTAATACTAGGATGATCCAGTCAGTCGTCATGTCCTGACCACGGACATTGCACTTGCGACTGGCAGCAACTCAGGTAACATCCGGGGCGTTGAGACTCCACGAGACTAGGTTTCGTTCAGAAGACAGGCACTGATCAGTCGCAAGCCATCACATCACAGCGACTGAACGAAACAGGGTACAACTAGTCGCTAGAAAGTTGAACATGTGCAACTCGCAGCGACTGGCAAAATCTCAGTTCCAGCGAGTCGCAAGGGTGCGTACATCAATCGCTTCTGATCAGTCACCTCCAGTTCCAGCTAGATCCTCCCAGTCGCCAGTAGCTCAGTGGCGACTAGTTGTCTCCAGTCGCAAGTGTGATGCACGCTAGGCTTTACACAAAAGTGGTCACCAACATTGACCAAGGTCAAAAGAAAACACACAGCGTGTAGGCTATCATTCTTCTTCAAAATCAAACACAGCACTCAGAAAAGTCACCTCTGCCGTTGAAGATCAAGCCTCCTCGATATCACACACCGGCACTCCAAAGAGGATGGCCCTATATCCTTGACTCCAGAAATGTATCAAGCCTTTGATCCATTTTCTGCTGCTGAAAAGTTCCCGCTGAACGGGCCTGATGTGCATGCAAAACATGTCATAAATCCTTTGATCATAGCATGCATGATATTTACAGAAGTGATGTGCTATTACAATCTTTGTTGCAAAGGCGGAGAAAAAAGGGAATGATCTATAATTCTGATTATCTCATGTTAAGGGGGTAACAGACATAGGCTTTGCGGGCCCTTAAAGCCCCACTGTATTGAATGTGAAAAACGCAAATCATCGCCGCGATTCTCGCACGACGTCACCGTAGTGTAAAATGTACTACGCTCTGTCAGAATATATTAGAGCTCTCCCTGCAGTTTTTTCCAATGCGTGCCGAAAACTAGGCCTTGATTCTGTGAAGTGCATATCACATTATCAGGCAAGCATTTTGGGGACCTTCACGAGGCTATGGGACCTCTATGTGCACTCTCCTAACTTTTTGAAAATATCGTAAAATTCAATACTGGGGCTTTAATGTTCAACTTCTCGAAGATAGTGTAAGGAAAGAGGCATTATTAGGTCTTGAATTCAATTTGAATGAGAAAAAAATCTGGTTTTAGGAGCATGGCCAACATCACAATGCAGGCAGACGACCACAGAACAAACTGAGTGGGTGTTTCACTGTCTGTGTCTTTTCCTTTAAATACCAAGTGTGGATTCAACCTCTAGCCTTTAACTTAGAGCCACTCCACTACATCCTCTGCAGTTTGGCTGACTAATCAAAAGGCTGTCACGATGTGCTGCAACCACGAGGAACTCATCTGCAAACTAATCTTCATGGATACCAAAGCAATGCATCACTATGACTACAGATCATTCGAAGAGTCGGAGACCAGAAGGAAACCTATTGCCCACAGTCAAGTGATAACAAATTTCAATGTTTCCTTCCAAAGGATCAGACACAAGAAGCAGACGGCAAAAATTACATATACAGAATGAAAGCCTAGCTGTGTACATGTACATCGGCCTTGCGACTGAAGCAACTACCGGCAATGGCGTTTCCAGCAACGGTTGGCGACTACCTGGAACCAGCAGCAACTGATCAGATGCTCAAACAGGCCAATGTACGTGCACTGCAACGTTATTGCCGACTACTGCTGCTAGTTCCAGCCAGTTGCTCATGTTCTACTCATTGCCAATGGTTGCTTCTAGTTGTCTTCAGTCACTTCCGATGTACGTGCGCTGGCAATGAATTTCCTCGTTTGTGGAGCACACCTGGTCACGTGATGGAATCATGTGACCCACAAAATGATTCCCGAGTAGACATTGACAATTTCCGTGTAGCATTCAGTACCATTGCCTGTCAGATGTGCACGCTCTAGATTGAAGACTGGATTGTGCCACTTGTTGCCGCAATGACCTGTCGTAACCGTCTGCGTACATCGATAGCGACTGTTGCATTCAGTTACTTCCAGTCGCAAGGCCGATGTACGCTTGGCTTAAAGATGTCCAATTCACGAAAAAAATTGTCCTTTATTGGACAAAGGAGAAGGAATCAGGAAGCAGACACCAACCACGACCGTTCCTTGCCATCAAAGATCACTGCTTTGAATGCATCTCTTCCAAAGAGAAGCAGTCACAGCTCCCATTATGACCATCTCTTCCATTCGACGCCAAAGACGGAATCACCTTCATGCTTTTGAGAGCTCCAAGCTCACAACCTACTTTGCCTTTGTTGTGCGTTATGCCCTTCATTGTAGAGAGCACCATTAAGCGCCTCCCTCGTGAATACAAATCGGTTATTTCTAACCACTTTCATCTCGTGTATTTTTGTCGCAGAAACTTCCCAAGGCTTCACTTTGATAGTCAGATGATAGAGGGAAAAATCCTTGCTGGACTGAAAGCTTGCTGGCTTGGCTCGAGTAGACCTTTTCAGAATCTCTCTGTCTGTTTTCTCATCTGGCATAAAAAATGTTACGGCAAAAACTCTGTCGCCATCTAAGGCATCCACTGTGTCTGTTGACCATCACACTCAACTTCCTGCAACAACAGCTTCTTTTTAGCTTCTTATCTTCCTTGCAAGTGATTTCTCAGATGCTACAACCATCCATCCATTACTCTTTATAAGAAACACCGACCTCTTTGAGAATGCATTTCCAAATCTAGGTCCTTCCTTTGAAGTCTTTTTATACCAACTCCGTATGTTAATGTATATTAATCCAAGAAAAGGCATCTTGAAGAATTATATTTTTTACAGGATTCGCTCACCGCAGACATGGAAGACAACATCAGAGAACATCCCTGGGAACTATGTAGAAGCAGGATTTAAGGCTTCAATCTGCAGGGTTGGACCTTCTACTAGAGGTGTTCATGGCATGATCATGAATTGGCGTGTTTTGTGAATCGCTGTTGGTGTACCTGTATTTATCTTAGAGCCAGACGTCACGTTGTTGTTGTTGTTGTTGATGATGTCCAATTTTCCAAAATGATTTTCTATGTCAAGTGATGCACCCACTCAGTGTCAGAAGGAATTCATTGTGTAGGGCAACTTCCCATGATTGAAGTCATTTTTTGCAAATTTTGTAAAAACCTGAACTCTTTCAAGAGAATCCTACAGAAAGGTTCACAGAATCAAGGGTAACTGGGTAACTGGGAAAAGGAAAACTAAAGCGCTTCAACAACATCACCAGAAAGCATCTTTCACTAAGCGGTAACCAAGCTGATTTTTGATCACAACCACTGCAGTCATGATCAAAATTTTAATCTGATTACAAACAGTCATTCAATGCAAAATCAATTCAGAAATCGACCGACAGGCCAGTCCGGTGGATGCGACCAACATACACAAATAGACTTCATAATGAAAGAATCACCATGTGGTAAAATCAATCATTGATCAGAAAATTGGTTCAGCTGATCAATCTAGGATGAGGATTTGTGGATTACCTGTACCTGATGAACAGACAGAATCCATTTATAAATAGGACAATATCGATAATGTCTAGAATGTCCTGACCTAGCATTACAAGAGCACAAATGATTGAGGCAGTGTAGTGCTCGGGGCGCCCTCTCTGTCGCACAAAGAATGGGCCCGACCCCAAAGAAGACTCGCTCTGATGCTTCCACTGTCATGAATGTATCCAGGGGCGGATCCACGATTTCAGCAAAGAGGCGGCGCACTCTGCTAGGATCATTGAAATTTGCGGTGAATTTCAATGATTTACTCCAAATTTCTCAACTGCACATTCAATTTTACAGATCTGTTGGCCAAAGAGGGATGCGCCCCTCTGGATCCGGGCTTGTTATCACCCTGATCGTCTGAACACTGCTTCAGTGGTATGGGTTGACAGAGTATGCAGCATCTATTAGTGACATATTCTAGGTACCTTGGCATGCATAATTCCTAAACAAAATTAGGGGGTGTATCCCCCGGATCCGACCTTGGGAATGCCCGTGCACATACCCCGTGCGTAGCACGGGTATCAGCTAGTGATCTATAATTCTGATTATCTCATGTTAAAGGGGTAACAGACATAGGCTTTGCGGGCCGTATTCATAAAGGGTGATCATTGCGTGATTAAGACTTAGACGCGTGTAACTTCACTAAATGCACACACTTCCACCATGCATTTGACGAAGTTACACGCATCGAGTCTTTAACACCCTTTATGAATCTGGCCCTTAAAGCCCCACTGTATTGAATGTGAAAAACGCAAATCATCGCCGCGATTCTCGCACGACGTCAGCGTAGTGTAAAATGTACTACGCTCTGTCAGAATACATTAGAGCTCTCCCTGCAGTTTTTTCCAATGCGTGCCGAAAACTAGGCCTTGATTCTGTGAAGTGCATATCAGGCAAGCATTTTGGGGACCTTCACGAGGCTATGGGACCTCTATGTGCACTCTCCTAACTTTTTGAAAATATCGTAAAATTCAATACTGTGGGGCTTTAATGTTCAACTTCTCGAAGATAGTGTAAGGAAAGAGGCATTATTAGGTCTTGAATTCAATTTGAATGAGAAAAAAATCTGGTTTTAGGAGCATGGCCAACATCACAATGCAGGCAGACGACCACAGAACAAACTGAGTGGGTGTTTCACTGTCTGTGTCTTTTCCTTTAAATACCAAGGGTGGATTCCACCTCTAGCCTTTAACTTAGAGCCACTCCACTACATCCTCTGCAGTTTGGCTGACTAATCAAAAGGCTGTCATGATGTGCTGCAACCACGAGGAACTCATCTGCAAACTAATCTTCATGGATACCAAAGCAATGCATCACTATGACTACAGATCATTCGAAGAGTCGGAGACCAGAAGGAAACCTATTGCCCACAGTCAAGTGATAACAAATTTCAATGTTTCCTTCCAAAGGATCAGACACAAGAAGCAGACGGCAAAAATTACATATACAGAATGAAAGCTGTGTACATGTACATCGGCCTTGCGACTGAAGCAACTACCGGCAATGGCGTTTCCAGCAACGGTTGGCGACTACCTGGAACCAGCAGCAACTGATCAGATGCTCAAACAGGCCAATGTACGTGCACTGCAACGTTATTGCCGACTGCTGCTGCTAGTTCCAGCCAGTTGCTCATGTTCTACTCGTTGCCAATGGTTGCTTCTAGTTGTCTTCAGTCACTTCCTATGTACGTGCGCTGGCAATGAATTTCCTCGTTTGTGGAGCACACCTGGTCACGTGATGGAATCATGTGACCCACAAAATGATTCCCGAGAAGACATTGACAATTTCCGTGTAGCATTCAGTACCATTGCCTGTCAGATGTGCACGCTCTAGATTGAAGACTGGATTGTGCCACTTGTTGCCGCAATGACCTGTCGTAACCGTCCGCGTACATCGATAGCGACTGTTGCATTCAGTTACTTCCAGTCACAAGGCCGATGTACGCTTGGCTTAAAGATGTCCAACTCACGAAAAAAATTGTCCTTTATTGGACAAAGGAGAAGGAATCAGGAAGCAGACACCAACCACGACCGTTCCTTGCCATCAAAGATCGCAGCTTTGAATGCATCTCTTCCAAAGAGAAGCAGTCACAGCTCCCATTATGACCATCTCTTCCATTCGACGCCAAAGACGGAATCACCTTCATGCTTTTGAGAGCTCCAAGCTCACAACCTACTTTGCCTTTGTTCTGTGTTCTGCCCTTCATTGTAGAGAGCACCATTAAGCGCCTCCCTCGTGAATACAAATCGGTTATTTCTAACCGCTTTCATCTCGTGTATTTTTGTCGCAGAAACTTCCCAAGGCTTCACTTTGATAGTCAGATGATAGAGGGAAAAATCCTCGCTGGACTGAAAGCTTGCTGGCTTGGCTCGAGTAGACCTTTTCAGAATCTCTCTGTCTGTTTTCTCATCTGGCATAAAAAATGTTACGGCAAAAACTCTGTCGCCATCTAAGGCGTCCACTGTGTCTGTTGACCATCACACTCAACTTCCTGCAACAACAGCTTCTTTTTAGCTTCTTATCTTCCTTGCAAGTGATTTCTCAGATGCTACAACCATCCATCCATTACTCTTTATAAGAAACACCAACCTCTTTGAGAATGCATTTCCAAATCTAGGTCCTTCCTTTGAAGTCTTTTTATACCAACTACGTATGTTAATGTATATTAATCCAAGAAAAGGCATCTTGAAGAATTATTCTTTTTACAGGATTCGCTCACCGCAGACATGGAAGACAACATCAGATTAAAGTCATGTACAGAGAACATCCCTGGGAACTATGTAGAAGCAGGATGGGCTTCAGTCTGCAGGGTTGGACCTTAGCTGTTCATGGTGTGATCATAAACTAGCAGGTTTTGTGGAAGTATAGAATCACTGTTGGTGTACCTGTATTGTACCTTAGAGCCAGACGTCACGTTGTTGTTGTTGTTGTTGTTCTACGTCAAGTGATGACATCCAGAGAAATGGATGCACCCACTCAGTGTCATCTTCAAGCACATAAAGACAACAATAACAGGGGAAGGAATTCGTTGTGTAGGGCAACTTCCCATGATCGAAGACATTTTTGGAAATTTTGTAAAAATCTGAACTCTTTCGAGAGAATCCTACAGAAAGGTTCACACAGAATCAAGGGTAACTGGGAAAAGGAAAACTAAAGCGCTTCAACAACATCATCAGAAAGCATCTTTCACTAAGCGGTAACCAAGCTGATTTTTGATCACAACCACTGCAGTCATGATCAAAATTTTAATCTGATTACAACCAGTCATTCAATGCAAAATCAATTCAGAAATCGACCGACAGGCCAGTCCGGTGGATGCGACCAACATACACAAATAGACTTCATAATGAAAGAATCACCATGTGGTAAAATCAATCATTGATCAGAAAATTGGTTCAGCTGATCAATCTGGGATAAGGATTTGTGGATTACCTGTACCTGATGAACAGACAGAATCCATTTATAAATAGGACAATATCGATAATGTCTAGAATGTCCTGACCTAGCATTACAAGAGCACAAATGATTGAGGCAGTGTAGTGCTCGGGGCGCCCTCTCTGTCGCACAAAGAATGGGCCTGACCGCAAAGAAGACTCGCTCTGATGTTTCCACTGTCATGAATGTATCCAGGGGCGGATCCACGATTTCAGCAAAGAGGGGGTGCACTCTGCTAGAACCATTGAAATCTCCGGTGAATTTCAATGATTTACTCCAAATTTCTGAATTTCACATTCAATTTTACAGATTTGTTGGCCAAAGGGGGATGCGCCCCTCTGGATCTGGGCTTGTTATCACCCTCAGGGATCAAAGTTCATATTCTGAAAAAGCAGATTTTGGTCGAACAGGCCAAACAATCAAGTCGCACACAATACAAAATGCATTAGAACATCAATTTGTTTGGTCGCACAGAGCAAAATCCAGGTCGCATTTTAGACCAAATGGTCATGAACTTTGAACCCTGACCCTGATCGTCTGAACACTGCTTCAGTGGTATGGGTTGACAGAGTATGCAGCATCTATTAGTGACATATTCTAGGTACCTTGGCATGCATAAAAAGCGTAGTTTTTATGCACTGGCCGTCTGAAAATAGGTGTCATGTCAATCTATGTAAACATAGGTCCGCTAATTCTGGGCCATGTCTATAGCATGTGAAACCTCTCACACAGAGGGAGGAGCACCTGAACAGGTTCTCAGCACTCTCTCCCTGGCCTTACATGTCATGAAGTAGTGATAGGGGAGTGAGTTCTAACAACCCTAAAGAACCTCTGAACGATAGTCAGAAGGACTTGACACTGCAGGTCACCCTTGCCACACAACCAGAGGACAGAAATCGATTTTGGAGACGGTTTAATGACGACTAATTAGATGATGGAGAATGTAACGGAACCTTATATCGGAACTTGACACATCCTGTGCTGACCACAGAGGTCTCCTTTAATCGGATATCAGACTTGTCTAGATGGATGGGGTTAGTGGGGTGCAATCCAGACCAAGACACAGTGGCTTTTTTACAGTAATCTACACAATGGGGAGGTAGCCTAATTTTTTCTACCATCTGATGGCGCTGCGACCGTATTCACTTTTCCACTGTGACGTTGTACAGAACGTCAACGTCACACTGCCGTGAGGTTGTGGCTTCATGCTCGCACCGCACATTGCCACGGAGATGACGTCCTGAAGACAATGAAAAGGCCTGATTTGGTCGCAGCGACATCTTTCCGTGGAGAAGTGGCGACCCCCTCATTGACCTACTTTCCGGGCAGCATAAAATCCACGCACCACATGCAGCGTCATGCGCGTACCGTCCTTGTATCTTCTGCAGACGTCGTGCGCCGCCATGGAATGCCACGCAGTGAAGGCGCAACGTCATTCCCCTGTGGCACATGGACATCAAGCGAAAGAGACGCACGACGTACCCGTTCATACGCGAAAGGTACATGGATAACGTTAGGTCTGTTATGCTCCGTACTGTAGGTATGTGAATGGAAGATGAATGGATTTCAGATGCATGGACAGCAGCGCAGCAAATCAGATCAGGAAAGAAGAGATAAATTTTGGGAATGAATAATTGTCCATTTACTGGAAAATAAATCAAACCAGTCTGTGTCTGACATTCTCATTACACGACTGCAGCCAGTCGATGCTCTGAGTTCCAAGACTCCCTTCTACTCGAGTATGCAAATTTTCCCCTTGATTACCTGTCTTAATCAAAGACTAATTTGCGGTTGGTGGAGTAATTAATAGTGAGGCACATGACTGAACTCTAGAATGAACACGATCGAGTATCGAGGTGCACTCTCAATTTGAAAAATTCAAAGGTGTCTCCAAAAGGGCATGAAATCATTTGCTTGTTGAATCATGAACATATCGATGGTCTGTTCCAGAAAGGGCATCAAAGAAGTGTGCTATTAGCAAATCTGCCTAACTCATGACTTGCTATTAGCAAATCTGCCAAACTCATGATTTAGGCAGTTTGTTATTAGCACCCTCATAACACATCTATCCCAAAGAAGAAAGCACAAAATTGACACACAAGGTGAGAATATCAAGAAGTCAACTTCCAGAACTCGCGAATTTTCGACCTCAATCGGGGTCTTCCTCAGGCACTTTTCAGTTGGAGGGACCAGAAAAGACTTTTCTGGTCCCTCCAACTGAAAAGTGCCTTCTTTGGATAGATGTGTTATGAGGGTGCTAATAACAAATCTGCCTAAATCCCTCCACTTTTCAGTTGGAGGGACCAGAAAAGACTTTTCTGGTCCCTCCAACTGAAAAGTGCCTGAGGAAGACCCCGATTGGGGTCGAAAATTCGCAAGTTCTGGAAGTTGACTTCTTTGATATTCTCATAACACATCTGCCACAAACTGCCATTCCATAGCTGTACTCACTCCCCCAGCTTGTAATTTTCTCGCTTGTGATTGGCTGTCCATTTTAAAGTCGTGATTTAGGCCGATTTGTTATGAGGGTGCTATTAAATAGCAAATCTGCCCAACTCATGACTTAGACAGATTTGCTGTTAGCAAATTGCTGCCATTCCATAGTTGTACTCACTCCCCCAGCTTGTACAGTAATTTTCTCGCTTGTGATTGGCTGTCTATTTTGAAAACTTTTTAAAAAACTGATGAGTTAGCAAATCTGCCTAACTAATATTCCCAGAGCTTCCACCACATACTGACATATGAACATTGCTGATACATTAGTTCCATAGCCTCCATTGATGAACCTGCTAATGAAATCATACCAAGATGATTGTGGGGAGTAAGTCTGTCCACGGACGATAAACCCCGTTGACGAGAGATTAACGATGGGTAAAAAGTCGCAGGTAGTATGGTCTGGTGGGTCCATTTCATTCATATTGCATTAATTTCCCATCAGGATTGGTCTTCCTGACCTTTTCTAGCAGACGTCAACAGATGAAGATACTGCGATCAAGTCTGATGGGAATTCACAAAATGTGCACGAGTTGTGGGGATTTTTATTAACGCACTCCTCCACATGAGATTTCACGCCAAAGTTGGCTCTCTATTAGACTGGTACCCGATCCTAACTATTTTACATCAGGCTTTTGCATATGTTAGGACCGGGCGTGCCTACCGCCTTCGTGCCTCTGATTGGTCGGTGCTGGCGCAGGTGGTAAGTATGTGAACTATTATGTTGATAGATTTTCTATTTTTAACATGGAAAACCCCCGGCGTGATTGGTGAATTTCCTGGGTCAAAGGTCGGTCACCTTCTATCTGCATTCTGGTACGTCAGCCGTATTGAGAATTGAATAAATTTACATAATTTACATAAAATTTTCAAGTGACGTCACTGTCAGAATTCCTCCACAAATGGCGGCCACGACTGGTCCTACCATTCAAAAGCCACACCATCGGTAGGACCAGGTCTAGCTCTCTATGGCCATACAGACTTGGCCACCAATTGCTACACCACTGTTTGCAGGAATGTGTCTGACCAACAAATATCTGTCAACAGGTTGCCAACACTTGGCATGGTGGTCATACTCTATTTATATGGTTCAACCTAATCTGATTGAGATTGAATACACAGCAGCATGCAGGCAGCACTTAGTTGCTCAGATAATGTTCAGTAAAAGCACTCACTGGGGACACATTAGTCGTACCAAAACCAACTAAAAAGAAAGCAAAAGAATAACTAATCATTTCCCTGTATTGTTGTGCATATTTGCCAAAGGCAGACAGACAGTAGCCGTGGTTACACAACATAAAATCCCCGGGTTTTTTTCAGTCACACCTATGAATTGCCGGCTTCAAGAAACCTGTGTCTGAAAAACACGGGTTTTTGAAACACGGCAAGCTCGCCGTGCTTTTCGAAATCAACATATTTTCGTTAGTTCTTAGCATGGGTACAGACATCTTCGATAATCGAAGGCTGATCTGCTCACCACTACGTTACATCGTACATCACCCTTCGAGAAATAGACCAGTCGGCGGCGTATCTTGGCACGATGCCAACTTTACCGGACGACCAATCATATTGCACTTTATATCGGGTCTTCGGCTACCACTCTTTGTACCACGATTCAAATTTTACAACACCGATTCTGATTGGCCTCTTCTTCTCGAGGCGGCAGATACACCGTGGACCGGTCAATTTCTCGAAGGGTGATGTGCGGTGTATTAAACGCAGTGGATAGCAGATCGGCCTTCGATCATCGAAGATGGGGTACAGATGGTGCAGCCATTAAGTGAGCACAGAAAAGAGCATAGAAAAGAGCACAGAAAAGAGCACAGAAAAGAGCATAGAAAAGAGCACCGAAAAGAGCATAGAAAAGAGCACAGAAAAGAGCATAGAAAAGAGCACTGAAAAGAGACCAAAAAAAGCGTAGAAAAGATGTTGTTTTTGCGCCTCTAACAATGTGTGCCAATACAGAAATGACTGAAGAGTCAGTGCATGCAGTGCACCTGCCGCCGGCCCACTTAACTACAATAGTAGTAGTAGTAGTAGTGTGACCTCTCGCCGGGTCTGGAAAAACACAGGTATTTTCAACAGGTGTAACCGTAGGCCTAGCTAGTGAGATCCAATGCAACCTGATTGCAGCATTTGACAAATTGGGGGTTGTCAATTTTCTGCTCATCAGCCGTTTCAAGAAAAAACGAACCATTCCTTTGTTCATTATTTCCAGCCGGTTGTCCTTAGCCATCTTAGCCTTATCTCTCTATTCATTATTCATTCATGATTAATCATGACCATCTTAGAGGGCAGTACTGAAGCAATTACTTGTAGCCAACCTTTGTTGGCATGGTAACCTGGGTCGAGTGATAAACTATTTCCCCTATTGTTTCGAATCAATTTCCGTTGGCTAAGACGAAAAAAGTCGTGGCAAAACCGGCTTTACGCAGACGCTGTAATTGCTTTCTGGGCAATTCCAAGTTCTTGAAATATCTCAGTCACAATCCCGTAGCCGGGACTGAATTCTGCCGGGGTCGGTGAAGTGGTGGCTTTTATTTCACAGAATTTGGGCAAATAATACAATTTACTGCCACAATTTCATGGCCAGGTTCAATTTGTTCCATCATGGTAAACATATTGACGAAAAGTGATATACCACTCACGAGGCAATCCTACACCAACCTTATTATTGGACAACGTAATCTCCCGAATGGCTCAACACAGTAGCAAAGGAAATGGAACAATGGAAAATGGAATAACACCGCCGTTGTAATCTCGGGGATATCCCAAGACACTGTGGATCTCATCACGAAAGATAGCATTGTTAATCGTAAGCTCTGTAACGCTACACCTCCTCCACCCACTGGAAAGTTCACGTTGATGGAAGTGCCGATTCTGCAACGCATATTCCGATGGAGTGAGAGCTCAGTCAGCATTGCCACTTTCACTTCAAACAATTCAATACAATTTTTGAGCTAAAAGCAGCATTGTGAATTTCAAAGAACCTTTCTTACCATAATACTGTTTCTTTGCCTGCAGGACTCCTTCAATAAAGACACGAAAACAAGGAATGTGGCACTGCAATCAACAACTGAGGTTATTGTGCCATACACCTACATCGTTTGGAAATTCAAAGGAATGCATGATACAAAGTGCACACTTTTCTTCACGAGTTCGAAAATTCTGCATTATTTTTTCAACTTCTGCAAAATTTCAAAGTTCAAATGGTATGCAAATGAAAGATCCCCCCCATCAAGGAAATGCAGAGGTCTGGTAACTATTTCAGTTCCAAGGTTTCTTCAGTTCCACACTCTGGCTTACTCTCAGACTTGCATCAGACTTGCGTCTGACGTGCTACCCAGATTTTGGATGTCAGTGTGGATACAGATAGGTCCATCAAAATTGCAATGGGGACCCTACCTCACTACCTCAATAGGTGTCACTAGTGGTTAAACTATTGAAATGAAACTGACATCCCGGTCCTGATCAATTTCCCACATCCATTGTATCCATGCATACATTGTATAGGACTTGGTTTCGGTGTGCTGCCCTCATAGCTAGGATGTCCATTCAATGGTGGAACCCAGGAAGGTGGACAGAGGGGATGTCAGACATTTTGGTTCCCGAAGCTACCGCTAGAGAGTGCTGTCAAATGGTAGCTTCGGGAACCAAAATGGATGTCAGACTGTCCACAATAGGATGCAAAGCTTTCCCATGGACTCAACTGGTCACGGTAGCCACAACGTGGAGAGTAAAGATGTCAGATTCCCTTGATACAAAGCTTTCCCACGGACTCAAATGATCATGAAACCCCCCCTGAACACCTACATCCTACCACACAATGATACCCCACCCATATCTCGTTCATTTTATGAGCATGCCTGAGACTGTCAGACACGAAATGAGGTAATCTAATAGAGTGACTGTTGCGTGATTTCTTTACCAACGGCAAAAGATGAAACGGCTGATGGTTTAGTTACGGCTTCTCGTTCAGGCTAGCGTGATTGACGATCAGCCAGAGGTAACGTGTTTGACTGTAGCTGGTATTTTCTTGTTTTTTTCACACCCCGAGTGGAAAGTTATAACAGACGGGTGTTCCTGAGCACTTCGTAACTCGTGGGGTAAAACTACACTATTTTTCCCCAAGGTTTTTATACACTTTACCATATATTTTATGTACAGTTCGCCATATACCGGTACATACATGTTGATCTATCGACTGTACACTGTAGTTGATAGCCATATATGATATACAAACCACAGATTATAAGCAATATGAATGGCGCAGAGGGTAAAATATCAACAAAATAAATGGCTTTTATATGATTCCATTCATGGATGAATAAACAGACAGACGTTTCAGATTATTCCAGCCCAGTTTGAATGGAGGGAATACTATTCATGATTTGTCTGAGCCTGTCCGGGAGACCCGCACATCTTACTAATACTTTTCCTTTCTTTAGTTCTAGTAAACAAATATTCCAGAATTTTTCTAACACATATTGGTGTTGCAAACCTGAAACTACAGTAGAAATGCATTCAGACGGATATGAAAACAAACAAGTCAAATTACTTGTTAATGTACTTGTTCCATTAAAGTATTTCTTCCCGCGTGGGAATGGATATTGGACTTGTGTAAATCTCCATTTGAGACTAGGCCTAAAGACTGCAGCACACGCCACTTTCGTTGCTAGGCAACTTTCTTGGTCACCATGAAAATGGCTAAGTGTGCTGGTGGCTGGCAACGACCACTCACCACGAAAATTCTGTGTGGTACCATGAGTTGCCGAAAATCAAACCGGTTTGATTTCTCACCATGAAAATTGCTCTTAGTTGCCAGTTGTGGTGATGCGTGGGCATCAGCAGCACACGAGACCACTGAGTGGTGACGTCTGCTGTAAACTGCAACCGCCACAATAGTTGCCAACCACGAAAATTGCCTGTATGAGCAACGAAAGTGGTGACGTGTGCTGCTAGCTTAACATCATCCTGTTAGGATAATCAGGGATACGGTAGGCCTAGCGGTCATGTGCAGTGATAACTGATGTTGGGAGGAGCGTGACCACTGATTACCTCAGGAAGGCCCAACATCCTCGGAAACAAATTCTAGTGGCTGTAGAAATATCTGGACATGGACTGGTTCCCTGTGCACACACGTTATTTACAGCCTTACCAGGCTAGCAAATTTTGTATTCCTTTGGTATCTATACTGTATTGCCAAGCTTTATGTAAATGATAGGCCTACCCAGGTGGAGTGTACTTTATCATACACTTCATTGAGATGAATGTCACTGTCACCTGCCTGTCCCAGAAAATTGAATAGTATTGAGATGTCATCAATATGAATGATCACCTAGGCCTAGGATAGCATTGTCCTTGGGCCAAAGCCAAAGTCTGTAGGCCTTCTGGTAGTATTTCTAGTGCAGAGGAGCATAAAACAGCTGTTTCAGTACATGACTCTGACATGATTCTGAAGAACAATATCACTATCACATCACCTTGAAATACTGATATACTTCAAACACTGATATGCGCTACTTCAAATACTTGATATAAAATATCAGTTGAGTGCCCCTTGAAATATACTCACACTTCGATTGACAAGTTTCCAAAGAAACTCGAGATCTAACGCTTTGAAATCATCTGGCGTTTTTTGAGGCAGTATTGAAACCGCACCAGGTAAAGAATCTGTCGAACAAAATGGTCCTTGATGAGCACGGCCATTTTTAAAGAGCTGTTCTGCCGTGGGAGGCCTCAATGCAAATCAAAGGAACTTTTTCTGCAGGGGAATGGAACTCAAAGAAGATTCTGAGTTCTGTATTGGATGATTTGAGCCAAATTACTACATTTTCTAGTAATTTGGCTCAAATCATCCAGTACAATAAGTGACAATAAACTACAAATCCACCACACGTAGCCTAATGCCCACTAAGCTTTTATTTGATAGCAACATAGGCGAGGTGTGCAAATCTGATTATTATCTATTCATTCACACCCAAACCGAGTTTTCATACAAATGTGGGTCACTTTTTTTTAAAAATTATTCCTATTCCATGTAGGCCTACGCTTTGTTAGAAAATGGTGGACACAAAGCGATTTTTGAGACAAACAAAGACAGACAGACAAGCGATTAAAAATGAAGACCAAAAAAAGGTACAAAAGGGGTGGATTCAGACATGTTTATTCCAGATGACACCCCGGGCAAGCATTGCTCTTTTCAGGTGAGCAATGACTTCATAGCCTCAAAGGGGGAGTGTGCAGATTCCTTCCTTTTATCAATCATCATCAACAAAGCTACATGTAGGTGCTGTGATCATCCCTTTTAACATTCTGTTTTATCCAATTTTGCAGGCTTTCTATTTTTGCCAGGTACATGTAATTATTTCTCAGTTTTCTAGATGGTTGGTCAGTGACTACTTGTAGATACCTACACCAATGGGGACCCTAGCCGACTTCCTCAATAGGTGTCACTAGTGGTTAAAACTATTGAAATGAAACTGACATCCTGGTCCTGATCAATTTCCCCCACAAAAGGCATCATTGTATAGGACCGGGTTTCGGTGTGCTGCCCTCTAACGTAGCTAGGCTCCCCACTGACGATCACTTCAATGCATTGAACACATCTGAGGTAACTGCAACCCGCTCCATTCTCATAAACGAAAAAAATATACACTTCCAAAGGGAATCCTGTGCTGGATATACCATGATGCATCTCAAAATTACGGAAAGAAATGAAAAGGCAAGTTCCACACACAGACTATCTTAAAGCACACATCATCAGAGTCGGCAAATGTCACAGGTGACACGAGATATTTATAACGGTAAAATATATTCAACAATTGATGCATTTGTCTTTTGGAAAAAAATCTAAGGAACAGGCGTCATAAGATACCTTTGATAAGCTCTTAGGCCTACGGTGATGTTGGGTAAAAACCTTCTTTGTAGTTTTGCCCACCATTTCTCTACCATGGATGTTGTGTTAGAAGCTTATGGCAGTGTTTTTAAAGGAAGCGCCATGTTTTCCCTACTAAAAAAAACTCTTGGGTGCTCTAGGGTGTTCTAGGGTATTCTTGGGTGTTCTTGGGTAGACTGTTCCAAAATACCCATTGACTAAAGGGTGTTCTAAGGTGTTCTTGGGTGGACACCCTAGAACACCCTTCAGTCAATGGGTATTTTGGAACAGAACACCCAAGAATACCCTAGAACACGTAGGAACACCTTAGAGCACCCAAGAGATATTTTTTTAGTAGGGATATTCTGGTCTGAAGATCTCATGGTTTCTGCTTGTAACTGTAATGCTGGCTACCGGCATGTCAGTTTGGGAAATGTTCCAATATTTCCGTAATTCGGCCCCACTCTGTTGAGTCACTGAAAGTGTTGCCAAATACATTAGGCCTACTACCGATCCCGGCCTGATGACAAAATGTGATAGAAAGATTGCGGGGATCAGTATCTAGCCATACTTAGACGCAAATGGACCCAGATGTTCGTGCATTCAGTGACATCCGGGGTGCTCAGACACAAATTGGTCATTCTCACGTCCATCTTACGATAACAGACTTCATTATCAGGAAACAGAGACCTGCCTCACCTCTAATTTCACGCGGGAATAGAGTCGCCTCGGGCATATTTTCTTCCTCATATCAAGGGATATCACGACCGGGAGCGATGTTACCGATTTCGAACATATCAGGCCACCTGTTTACCAATTGATATCTGGAGAAGTCAATGCGACATTCTGGTGTTGGCCTGAGGGTATGTGATCAGAAAAACTTCCATCCCTTAGTTACCCATTTGAAAGCATAGCCACATGATGGCATACATGAGGAAAAAAAGTTACAATTTCAATGGAACACTCCATCAATAGGATAGTGTTGGAGTGGAAGGACAAAACTCCTCAAGAAAGTGATAAACAGTATGTGCAATAAATGTATTATTATCTCATCACAAGACAGATCAAAGAAGCCTGGGAAAACAAACATGGCTGGCTGGCAGCCATCTTGAATGCACTTTCAAGATGGCTGCCAGACGGCAATTGGCAGCCACCTTGAATGCACTTTCCAAAACAAATCTGGCCTGGACACCCACCCTCATGGTATTATTACAGGGAAATATTGGGTGAATTATACTTGTCAGATCTCACCATGGCACTAGCAACTTCAAGGAGCATTTTTACAGGCCGAGCAGCTGTCACCATCATACAACATCAAGCATCGATCAAATCACTGCATTTCCATTGCCTACTCAGAGCTAAAAATATATCAAACAATATCTTGATTAATCCTTATCGGGATTACTCCTTATTACATGTCCACTGGCCATCTTATTCATGGCAGACATCATTCTAATCATCATGTCGCATCTGAATTTATAATCAACCAACGACAAGAACATCCACACCAGACTAAATCTCAGCCATCGGAGATGCTATTGTTTTTCTTACCCTAACGATTCCCCGAGGACATGGAGATCACCAGTGTCTGACCAGGCATTATTACCTCAATTTGTTTTTCCCAGCCATCAATTAAACATGAGGAGGGAGATGAACACATCCCTGATGCTAATAAGCGTTGTCATCAGTAACTTGTCATTTAGCAAAACATAGTACCGGTAGTCCATACATGCTAATGTACTGCTGTACATTTTACGAGAACATCAGGAAGAGGTTCTTCAACAACTGCTTGCCATGATGATTACCAACTTCCAAGGAGATTGAAACCACTACCACTACACTACCACTACCACTACCACTACATTTGGGTAGTCAACACCACCACCCTTTGCCACAAATTACCATCAAGATCTAGTGCGTGCAAAAATAAAAGATTTCTCTTCCAGAAACACAAGAAAAGAAATGATTTCCTAATGACTTCTGGTGGACTGGTCTTTTTTTGGGTCTTGTGCTACCACAGCTTGAAGAACCAAGTTGACACCATTCAGCAAGCCAAATTTGTCCAAAGGTGAGGGATACAGTGAAAGTAAGTTTTGAGAACGCTTTTCGTGTATACATGCAATTTTTGGACTACATGTAGGTAAATGAAGTACGGTACAGAGTAAATGCTGATGTGAAAATTCCCAAAAAATCCTGACATTTTCATCTAGTCAAGAGCAGGCATCTCCTCCAATGCGATATCTGCCTGCAGATCAGAATTCATCTGCTTCATTTGCATAATGGGAAATCACATCGCATGCATGCAGCCTGCAATCAATGCAGCACGGCAGTAGTTTGTTTGGATTCCAAATGAAGTGTGTAAAAATTCGCCATCTTTGCCTCACTGATAGAATTCAATTAGAAGAGCAGAAAAGAGGAGATAAAATGAGTCCTTTCAGCACGTTTACCGTTCAGTTATTTCCACGTGAATTTAAATGAGATTTCATCGACTTGCATGCGTTACGTGGATTGAGTAAATGGCGCCTAATAAATCTACTGTGCGGAGCTGTCGGGTATGATACTTGTTATTGATTGGACGGATGTCATTTATTACTGGCAATTATTGCTTTGGAAGGAAAGGACGAATAGCATGGTAAAGAAAGCCCTCATTTTAGAGAAACCATCAGAATTTCCGAGTGGAGTCTTACGCTTGATGAGAGAACGATTTGAGCTGCATGAAATTCCAGAAGTGAACAATTTGAGCATGAAATTCCAGTAGCCCAGAAACAGGTGGAAAGGAAGCACTGATCAGGATTCCTGGTCTGGTCGTTTTCAACGATAATTCAGGAAATAGTGATACATGTATTTTCCATTTCTTTGGTCAGATTCATTCAGACTCTAGCAATGATGGCACTTTTGTGACTGGACCTGTCCACCATCTCCAACATTTATTCAATGGGATGAAGTCCTTGTCATTACCATCTTCAGGCCCTATTGAGGCCCCAAAAGGAGCCAGGGTGGTTTCCCTTACAAAAATGTACCACGTGTAAATGACATTACCACGTGGTAATGTCATTTACACGTGGCACATTTTTGTAAGGGTTAGTGGCCCAGGTCTCCGACTAGCGGTCAGGTCCTGGGTTCCAATCCCACTGTGGCATGAGACTTTGGGCCAGTCTCTTTGCCTTACTGGCCTCTCTCCACAAAGCTGTATAAATGGATAGGCCTAGAGGTCAGTAATGCTCAGATTGTAGTGCTGAATGAGCAGCTCATCTGAGTTCTACTGTTCACAGGGGCGTAGCCTGGGGGGGTTCGGAGGGTTCGAACGAACCCCCCCGCTTGAGCAAAGGATCCGCTCAAGACGGCCAAAAATATTTTTTTCCTGCGTTCTGAAACGCCATGACTTTATTAGTCCCAAAAGGTCCAAGTCCAATGGCTAGAGTGTCGAATTTTGCTCTCAAATGCCGGGAAATGGCGTAAAAGCACTCTTATTTTCTAAAATTTTCCCGGGGATGCCCCCCGGACCCCCGCCAATATTTCGGCTAGCGCCTTTGGCGCTCGCTTCTAGGCCTAAGAACTAACGGCTCCAGCTGGCTACTTCAGCTGGCTATCTAATCTTTGACACTCCCCCTCCCCGCAACCTCAAGACGTTCCGACGGCCCTGCTATGGTGTTGGGCTCTCTCAGACCCGACGCTACAGTAGCAAAAAAATCTGTTATGTCGGCCTAATCGGGACCAAGGTTAATTTTGTATAGCGGTATAAAAGAATGGCCAAATCAAGTCTTGTTTTTTTCTGTTGTCAAGATGCCAGGAAAACGCTTCTAAGCACCTCAAATTTAAAAATTTCCTGGGGGAGGACCCCCAGACCCCCCGTCAGGGCTTCGCACCTTCGGCACTCGCATTGGTCTGTGTCCCCTTTCCAGAATCCCTGGATCCGCGCCTGCCCGGGGCTAACCGACAGGAATATACTCAGTACTTTGACCCGAGCAGATGCTCATTATTGTAAATGTATCTAGATGTTGAATAGTAAAAAGTGTAATAAAAGCCTCAATTTCTGCAGCAAGACATTTAATTTTTGCATTGTTAGGAAAGCGCATTTCCGGCACTTTAGGAATAAATTTCCCGGGGAGGCCTTCCGGACTCTCCGCGGTGGCGACTTCGTCGCTCAAGCAATGGGCTTCGCCCATTTCAACGAACCCCCCCATTGGGACATCACGCTACGCCCCTGTGTTCAGGTTACAGGATAGACCGGGGTTAAAGTGTAAAGTCCGATGACACCTCTACCCTTTTTGATATCAGATTATAAACCAAATTTTTAACTTTTACTGCATACCTACCCATTCGACCGTAACCCATGTTGCAGGCTGACAAAATGTACAGCACTTATAAGATTGTACAGCCAGCATAGGAAGCCGGTATTGGCAAGGACTCCCTGACCCCGTCAGAATCTTTGGTGTCATGGCATAAATGGTGCCGCTGTGATGTCTGAAGCCCAGATGGCATCGAGTCGACAGAGAAAAATGAACGCAATATTCATCGTCCAATGAGGTTGTACAACAATACCAGCTGACGAGGGTTATTGATACATGCTATCGATTTGCCGATGTGTTATTGGCTGTGGTTGATTATCGGCCGACTACTGGCGTGTTGACGACAACCGTGCTGAGACCCTTCATGATTGAACGTAACCGAATATGATGCAGTAGTCACTTAATTATTCGGCCAATCGAAAGCAGTGCATTACCTGACTGAATTGCATAAGATTTTTACCAAGAAATTGATGTTGGCACTAAACCACAGAAACAGGCATTAGTCACGTCGTTATCGTTATGGACAAACTGAATGGGATCAATCAACATAAATCTATTAGATTGATTTGCACACATTGATATTGTTATTGAATAAGGTTATTGGTTTCTTGAGTTACAGCATGGTTGAT
>NMRB01000282.1:330913-364621 GCA_002633025.1 Notospermus geniculatus
CACATTACCCGTCTAGACGGAAACGAATGGTTCATTCTCAAAGTCAAAGCATGATGTATTGGGAGTCTTGAAAGCAAGATGGCTGCCAACTGCCTCGGGGATACTTCAGGAAATTGGATACTACAGCCTCCCCGTGATCAAAACAAGTATGAAATCCTATGAGAAAGACGTCACATCTAATGCAGGCACGACTGATCGTCATATCTATGGTGCCCGTAAGGACGAAGATGATTGGTTCAACAGTCATCAAGAGTTCAAACAGGAACTGATTTCTGAAGGGAAAAGTCGACTGAAGTCATATGACAAACACACCAGGGGCTGTTGTCTTTGGTCTTCAGAAACTATCATACCCACTCCACGAGATCATTTCTAATGTGTTAGCTTTAGGGCAACACAATGATAGATGAACTAACTTGACCATTAACCACCATGCTTTCAGTGAATGAGATTGGACGGCTAAAGAGAGGATTCTGCTAGATAGAAATGTGCTGAGCTGTCAACTGCATGCCAAGCTTCTGTCAGTTTTCATCGACAGTCACATAGCTAACTTCCCACAAACGTTTGTGGGCCAGAGTATGGCAATTCCGATAAGTCCAAACACCAGGGTGTTCCTGGATGCTCAACTGCTGCTTTCATCTTTTAAGAACCACTAAAATATCAATGACTTCCAAGAAGCAAAGATGCAAGGTAGGCCTACCAGTACATGCATCAGCCAGCTACCTCAGACGAGAATTCCGGGCCCCCACTAATGTTCCAAATGAAAAGCAAAGGTCGCATTATCAAGAGCCTCAGAAATAGAAGAAAGTAGATGACAAAACGTGCCATGCCTCCAAAACAAATGATCCTGTGACAATAAACACAGCCACGTTAATAAATTGCTTCGAGACGTAGCTAGTAAATACAGGATAGGGAGGGAATTACCAAGGGACAACATGGTTATTGCTCTGGGAGACAATAAATCAACTCGTTGCTGTGTTAGGCGAAAATGCGCAGTTTGATCCAGGAGGTGATTAACTCAGACCTGAAAATATTTGTTTTTGGGATGTGAAGGTCACTGCCAGCCATCCAGTCGCTGAGCGGGACATGGTGTGTCGGCTGCAGGGGCTTGCAGACCTGCCAAGGGTGTTCTGATACCTTGCTGGAGCTTGGGCAAGATTTTGCTGGAGAATGGGCCATTTTGAGGTTGCCTTGCTTGAGCATCTGAAATGTGATCAACTTTCAAAGATTCGCACAATGTCCTTCAGTGAAGAGCGCCAATTGGTCAGATAGCATTGGCAGTAAAACACTGATTACAGAATCAAACCGTAGATGGTGCGAGCGCTGCCTGAGCAGACGATACGCAGCAAAGGTGGTTGGAAAACGCAGTTTGTGAAATAGGGGAACAATTTTTCTGAAGAGTTTCACTTTGGGGAAAATGTGTGAGATTACAAACAATGCCGGGAGTGCACGAGAACAAGTGTAAATGCGTGAGTCTCCTGCGAAATGCATGCGACTTGGCAGGTCTGGCCTTGCATCACAGCGAAATCATCCTGGAGAACTTACGAGGTCTCAGTGATTTCGGCAACAACTGAGATGATACAGCTTTAGTCGCAAATGCATGAGCTGACCTTGAAAATGGTACATCCACTGCTAAGAAGACCATTCTCGACTGACGTGGTAAAATGTACAGCCACCATTCAAAAATGCACTGAGACTACATGCAACGCTTCTATTTTATCTAGTAGAAAATTGATTTTGTAGACAGTCCTTTCACAACCCATTTACAACATCTGTATAACTCGTACAACAGGTGTTCATACAGTATGAATGATGAAAGTGGACCCAAGGGTAATAAATATAAAAACATTATTATTCATGTGTGACAGGAATACATGCAGAAGATCGTATATTGCCAACATCCAAGGGACTTTTTTATTTGCAATCCGCCCACATGAACATGATAAAATCATGAAAATCGCCACCATCAATCCATCAATCTGACATGCAATAAACTGCAAATGACAGGACATGAAACCTGGCAATACATCGATTTGTTGACAAGAACATCAACAGCGCAGAGAGAGTACAATCTCATTCAGCACAGCTCAATGGAAAATGTGCTTTTATTTTTGACTTTGCATCCAATCTGGTGAGTGTCAATTAAAATCAACAGCAGTGCAACTTGGATGTGACCAAAGAAAAAAGCTACAATCGTGCCTTTCGAACTGATCTTGCGAAGGTTAACTTAATTGAAGCACGACAGGGCAGGGTAGAATACTGATTACGACTCCTCTCACCAGCTGCCTTGCCTCAAATCTCGCTTCTCACCTGCCTCAAGGAGCATTTTGATGATTTTTTGCAAATAAACATGAAAGATAAGCACTCGGCTGCAATAATTTTAACTCAGCACTCCAAAGTTCAACAGACCTTCAGTAAATGCCACTTTTTTGCAAACCAGAGTATCAATTGAATGTAGAGGTTCATCAGAGGCGGATCCATGATTTCGGAAAAGAGGGGCGCACTGCTAGAAACATTGAAATCTGCCTTGAATTTCAATGATTTGCTCCAAATCTGAGAATTTCACAGTCGATTTTACACTACACAGATTTGTTGGCCGAAAGGGGGTGTGCGCAGGGTGTGTCCCCCGTTGGATCTGCGTGGGGTGCGCCCCCCCTTGGATCCACGCCTGTTCATGTACCAGTGTATAGTGTAGGTGTGCATCCTTGTATCAACGATTCTGAAAAAAATTCTACAAATCTAAAATAATGGACAAATCAAGCATCCAGGCTCTGCATCCCTAAGTACATGTAAAACAGTGAGAAACTGGACACCATCAAGCAACCTCAGCTGCAAGTCAGTCAGATCCACATCATCCATGATACCAGGGGAAAATCTGTTTTCTTCCCCCACTGCATCCAAAATTAATGCTGCAAACAAGAATCAGAACCAGCTCCCCTGGCTACCATGGCTACTATGCGCTGACGACGATACAGCTACCATTGGTTGATCATCAGCGATTGCAGCAGTTTTTCCATAGACACGATAGATGCTGGTAGTGAAAGGCTCCTCTCCTATTTTACTCACTGTCACTTTGGAATGAGACTACTTGCCACTGCCTTCAGGTACTTCACTAATTGGAACTGTAGAAGAATACTTTCAGCATCCAAACCTTAATCAGAACCCAGAGGGGTGAATTATTGCTATAATATTCAAGCTGCTGGGCAAAATTTACCACTTCAGCTCCTAGATATTCATAACAGTGATAAGATCCTCAAGGGTATAAAACTAAAGTAGTCTTAAAAGTAATTTCATATGTTTCTAGGCATTTCTATCACATTGCTTTTGCCCACGTTCTACTGATGGTATAGAGGTACCATTACTGGGAATGGATGTTTGCACAGATTATGTCGTGTTTTTCAAACATCGACACATTCGTAAACATGGAAAAGGCAGCTGGAACAACTTGTTGTAGGTTTCACTGAACAAAATTGAAATTGCATCTTCTATCTTGACTGTCTGGCATGTCTTCAATGCTAGGCTTCATTGTCCTTTTCATTCACAAAGAACAGGGACGTAATCAGCATTTCAAATGGAATATCCAATGTCACAGGCAGGGCCTTGGATGGCTTCATCGGTCAAGTTGAACACAAAACTCAGGAGATTACCTCATCCCAAGTGACATCACTGTCCCCCATTCCTCTAGACAATGGAGAGTATGGGAAAACATGCATGCCAAGAGGAACAAGAGATCCCCGATACACAGGAGAAGCAAGGGAGGGAGGGAACAAAACGTCAATCCCCCAGTTGCTCAGGGTCCATATGCAGGAGACATTCCTTGAATCAAGACAAGAGACAATCCTCCTCAAACTACTGTACCACCACCAGATGGTACAGAATATGCAACTCTACGTTAGGCTTTGCGAATAAGGTCCCTGGCAGGCAGTCCACGACAAGGAATGTCCAAAGGTAGATAGCTGATGCTCCAGAGGTAACCCATATTCCACAAAGAGGTGAAGTACATGTAGAACCATCTGCTTGCATCTCAAGCCATCGACTGAACCGTTACAGACATGACAGAGAAGCCTGCTCTGGCCTCTACATCCATGTTGGAAGGGAACGGTGAGTTACAACAGCTGTGATCGACGTTCAATGATCCTAATGTCAGAGGAAGGGTCTTGGAATTGGCTAGATGGATCAAGTAAAAGACACAACTACAGGCAGACTAATTCAAATAGCAAGCTGGTCGAGTGGTGCCATGGGTAGACCAAGACAAGGAATGTCTGAAGAAGGTTGAAGCTGAACCAAAGTAGCGTCAGCAGTTAACCCATAGCCCACAAAGGTGTGAGGCAGAACCTGCTCAGATCTGAAGCCATAGATTGATTATCCACTGATCGGGTGACGGACAACCCTGTACTATCCAAGCTGGAACGGAACAAAGAGTTTTGCAACAGCTGTGACGTTGGATGACCAAACACTAGCGTTGTGTGCATGCCTGCAATCATCCTTGTCATTACTACAGACCACTCTTACTATACCGTCAGTGGCGGTATAGCAAGTTGTTGGCAATGTTGAAGTGTCTCTCAACTGAGAAAGTCAATTATCTGTGGCGGTATAGCGAGGGGCGGTATAACGAGAGTGGACTGTACTGTATTTCACTTGAATGAGACAACAACGATCTTTATGGTTCTCTGAAGGTGTGTGCTGTATCTGCAACATCCGCTGTACTCAACTGCTGGCCAAGGCTCGAGCATCCTGGTGAAAAATTTTACAACACAGGTGTAGTGATGTATCATGTAGCCCTACACCAGGTTTCATCTTGCTTCTCCATTCATCAGCTAGTCTTGAGTGAATTCTCTACAATGTTTAGGAACAAGGATTCACTTGTACTTAGGTTTGCCAGTCTAACACCATCCATGCAGCACCACATTCCAGGTAGAGCTGAGAAATAATCAGTGAACAGTGCATGCTACGTGCAGGAGCTCCTCTGTGTTCGCTTCCACTTCGACTACACTTTACATGCCTTACATGTATAGCCAACAACCTTTCTCCAATATGATAGAGTGCCGACGGGGCCTCCCTGACATTTAATTGCTTCATCAGACTTTTGTGGGCTGCAGCATTCAGTTGAATTGAAGATTAATGTTAAGAAGACTGTTGGCATATTATTCTGTCGCCAGTACCACAAATTCCACGACATTGCGAGTGTCACGCCATTTGCTTTGCCACTTTGCCTGCCACAATTCATCAGCGATTTCCACCTCCTTTCCGGCCATTAGATCCAAGTCAAATGAAGCATGATCGACTCTCATGAGCTTTCGCCTTCATTTCTTATGGTCATACCCTTTCCATAAGTTATTCACATGAGCTCCACTAGAAATGGACATCCCGTTTAGCTGTGTAATCAAGAAGTGGTGGCATTCCCTTACCTGAATTCTGATTACAGTCATTGGGTGGAAATGAGGGAGAACGCATTTGGTGAGGAGGTCAATAGCCCTTTTTACACGGTGCTGGTTCGAGGAAACCTACCTCCACCCTCCTCGGGCGGGTTCGGTTCAGGATGGATTGATCGCTTTTACACGGTGCGGGTTACCGAACCCGCCTCGATCTAGTTCGAGGTCGGTTCGTTCAAATGCGTGCCACCAGATGGCGTGTATCAACATTTACAGTTATCGCAAGTAAGAAATATCCCAAAAATAATCACTTAAAATCGATAAACCATGCTTCTAACAACATAAGCAGGCTTGAGAAATCTCGTGCGTGATTTCTTCAGAGGTACTTACAGCAATGCGCCAGTGATGCCATTCATATGTAGCGTGCTCAATCCCGCACGAGGCCGGTGGAGGTCGGTTCGCTTTTACACGAGAGAATAACCAGCCTGAACCTACCTCCACCTTCCCGAGACTCACGCGGCGAACTAAACTGGCCCGAGGAAGGTGGAGGTCAGTTGTTTCGCTTTTACACGGGGAAAAATAACCGAACCCTCCTCGATCTAGTCTCGATCCGGAACGCACCGGCACCGTGTAAAAAGGGCTATTGTTGCAGGGAAGAAGACAATAGAATTGTGATTGGATGGACAGAACTGACACTGCACTTTCACTGTAATTACAAATGTTAATGCTGTACGGACCTCTACCGATATTCTTCTGATATCTCTAAGGCGCCCTGCCTGATTCATAACCATTAGAACCCATGTCAGCATGGGTGTATGTCACGTTCCCAGGAGACACCATGTCAGGTAATATATTGATGGCGTATCAAGGTTGATATGATGGTACAATTTGTAATGGCTGTGCTCCTAATCAATTTCATAGCTCGCCAAGCAGGGCATTGGCGCAGACCCCATGAATTCGCTAATAAAGAACGTCTTGTTCAACAGGGTCCTTATGTGCCTTTCTGGTTGTGATCTATTCTTATTCTAACTGCAATACAACAGCATCCAATGACATACATGTACATTGGTTCTGCCAAGTATTGATACAGCAGAATATTCACAAGGTTGCCAACATGTATGTTACAAAAGGTCCATCCACAACAGGAACGAACCTTCTTTTCCAGAAGATACGTAGGTTTTCATGACTCTAATTCTCGAAAGCATACATGTAACACTGCCATCCCCTGACAGTATCATCTGAAGAGGCAGGAATCTTCAAAACCTGATTCAACACACCAGCAAGGGAAGTCAAGAAGTCCATGAGTAATTCATCTTTGTCACGGATGTCAGCCTATCACAAAGCAAAATACATGTATTGTTGACAGTCCTATTCGGTTCATATGGTAACCAACATGGCAATCGAATATGCATGACCACATGAGAAATGGTCATAGAAATATGAGAGGTCATAGAAACGTCACCCAGATTACATCAGATCACAGAAGTACATGTACATATCAACAGTATGTACATGTAGTAGATTCTATAGAGGCACCCCCTCGCATGCCCATAATAGGAAACGCAGTTACAACAACATGTCTGTTATAAACCAAAAATCTAGTGATCAACAGAACACCGAAATTTGATGACAGTGTTCTCTAGTCTTTGATATATGGAACATATACATGTATGGCTGCTAAATGTGAATTTGTGTTGGGAACAGACAGAATAGCTAGGTCATCATTTTCCGATATTAGACAACAAACAACATTGTATACAATGTATGCCACCTTTGATTTTGCCTGCACTTCTCATGCTTGGTAACCATGTTTTGTTCCTTACTGGATATGGCTTCAGCATTCATTCCCCTCAAGACTCCATGGTGAAAACGACAAAACCTTACATCTCCCTTGCTAAAAGCAACAGAACTCTCTTGAGGGGTTGCCTTGATCGATAAAAGTGACGGTCAGCAATTAACATCTTCAGATATATTGAGTTTGGCAAGGAGAGGGGTCAAGAGGGATTATGATTTGCAATCTGTAATGAAATATTGAATGTACAGCAATGAAGGGAGAGTGCAGTTTTGAAGCCACTGCTTCACTGTACAACCAACTGCCACACGATCCTAGTCAAATATCCTTGATTACCACAGATTCATGAAAGTCTTAGATTCATATACATGTACTAGTAAATCATACTTGCGATAAATCTTAAAAGCTGATGGAAAGTCGTTACATTTCCATCTCATCTCGAAGACCAATAACATACCGACGGCGTTTATGCTTTTAACACCCGCTGCATATCTTCATCAAGAAACGCATTACCCTATGGACACTCCATATCTAATTATCTGTGACATGACGTGGTCGGCGGCCATTATTGCCATGAGGAAGTCGTGTTACGCCAGAGTATTAGTCACCTTGCCTTTCATGTCAGGATTTGACACATTCTGTTCGCTGGCAGACGTTATTGAGAGTATCATTCTTTATACAGTTTGCGTTTGATGAAGATATTCTCGTTCATAGGCCGACGGGATGTAAATGGAGAGAAAATATTGATGGCTGAAGTCAACAGTCACTTTAGATGACATGTTGATACCATTGGCTTGAGGCTCGGACAGTTGCTAACTATCTCACATTCTGGTGACCTGAGGGCAACATATTTCTCCTAAGATACGGGAACAAAGAAATAGAACGATTCTAGCTAGGGAAACCCGGCCTCGGAATGTAAGGAATCCTAGAGGGAATGTGATGTTAAAGCTTTCAGCTTGGTGAAATGTCACCAAATGTAAAAACAGCACGAGAAGCTTCTATTCTACATGTACATTCGGGAGGTTCAGATAACGTTCAGAGTCTTGACTCTGATTCCAGAAGATTCCATTTTTGGGAACTATGTCATCAAATACATCGGGGTTTTCCAAAGCAATGGTGTTTACTCATTCAGGAGAACAAACAGAACAAGCTCAGGTGGTAAATTTACTGTAAAACGGGAAATTTTTGCGGATGGTTTTTTTCGCGGACCTTCAGTATTTCTGTCCCAGAATAATATTTTGCGCCTTTATAATTTGCGGACAGCTCGGCGCCGCAAAAACCGCAAAATTAAAATGCATTGCAACAAATTCACAGAGCCGTAGACGTGATTTCCCGGCATTCAGGCCACCATCATCCTCTATGGGAAGCAGTTTCATTCATAAATACAAGCAGTTTCAAGAGCCCCGAAGTTCCATGTGCTCTTGTTTTGACTGGAGACTGACCACGTGGCTTTGTTGTGTCTGGTTTGGGACCATAAGTGTTCGCGGCTAATGACGGCCGGCTCATCTTCAACGCGAGTATCGGATGATCAGAACACTATTCTGAATGTGGAGTTTACCGAGTTGCAAGTTTCAGCGTGATTTATTGGCAAGTACTAGCATTATGCAAATTGTGTCTTATTTTTGCGGTCGTGCCGACAATGTTGAATTGAAAAAATATTTACGCGTATTAAATTTGCGGATGTGATAGGACCGCAAAGACCGCAAAATTAAAACGTCCGCGAAAATTTCCCGTTTTACAGTATCTCCAACGTGTAAAAATCCAAATTCTTAGCACATCGGAGTCAGAGCGGGAGTGGGAGTCGGACCAGATTTTAACCTCGCTAGTGTCGCCTATCTCTCTTTTAGCAAACAGTCCCCCTGAGGGAATGTACAGTACATGTACCCTACCAAATGCCCTGGGCCTACATCTACTTTGTATCCTAAAAACTTTGAAATAATTCCTTTCATGATAAGGTTCGTGAAAATTACGAGCGAAAATTGGATTCAGCAGGTGGCTGTGATTCAAAACCGTTCGAATCCTGTGTTCCTGTGTCAGGTGGGAGATAACACACTGAATTTCATTTTCCATGTCAACATACGTTTGACAGAGTCAACACTGCTTCCCCCTATACAAGATGGACTCAAAAGACACGATGATTCTAGCCGGCATATATGGAATTCGATTAGTTTTCATTACCATTATCTAAATGGCCTGTATTAAATTATATGAGATGTAGAGTTTTTGATCATTAAACTTAGTGGAAAGGCTAATAAATGTTGTACACTCTTCTCATTTCTTATGTCAACGGTTGAACAGGCATTTGCTTGGTTGCTTGGTATGATTACGTACTGTACGTCATGTGTACGTGGTTACAGCTGCAGGCATGGCTGTTTATACCCACACATCAGATGGATGAAGCAGGGCTGGAAACAGGAAAGTCAGAAAGCAGAAGTACCGCCCTGCACGTGAGAGGAATATCTGAAAGCAGAGTCTACAAAGTACAGTACAAGAATGTGGAATGTCTGAAAGCAGAAGTTGCGACATTAAAGCGTAATGTCTGAAAGAACAAGCTAAAAAAGAATGTGGAATGTCTGAAAGACAAACAAGCTACATATACAAGAATATGTGGAATGTCTGAAAGCAGAAGTTGCGACAAGAATGTGGAATGTCTGAAAGCAGAAGTTGCGACAAGAAAGTTGAATGTCTGAAAGACAAACAAGCTAAATACAAGAACGTGGAATGTCTGAAAGTAGAAGTTGCAACAAGAAAGCAGAAATTGAATGGTCAAATGCAAAGACCAGCAATTTTGACCTACATAAAAGACTGATTGTCGGTTTATAGGCCTACCAAGTAGGCCTTGCCAAGTAGGCATACATCTACTTAACTTGTGCAGACTGTCATTCAAAGGTTATATGAAGTAAGTAGGCCAACCTGTTACAAGCTCAAGAATAAGCCAATGGCCAGTCAGTAGGCCTATTTGTGTCAGCTACATGTACATGTATTTTACCCCCAATGACTGGTTGAGGAGTACTTTCCACACAGTTTAAAACAATTTAGGCCTTTTCAATCAATCATAGGCCAACTGGGGGCTGCCAGCCAGGAAAGCTATCAGCATACATGTACACTGTTAAGCATTCAAGTCTCTTGTTTGCCAAAACACCTGTTGACAGTCATGGATCGAGGCCTGTTGGGTGCGTAGGCCTGCAAGTACAGTAGGCCTACATGCATGCAGTCCCGATGATAATCTTTCGAAAATACAGTAAAGGCACCTCTCTACACAACTTTTTCCATGCAAGTTGGCTTTCTCTCGTCACCTCCGTTGAACTACATATGTAAGAAAACTACATGTTGAGTAATTTGCATTGGTCTTAGCAGAAGTCAGAATGAAACAATGCTGACCTATTGAGAGCCAAAACTCACATGAGGAAACTCTTGGGGAGCACCTTTGAGATAATTTGTGGTGGCCTTGGACCCACGTCCCCGGACATCGTGCGGACCTGAACTGGAACGTCCACGCAGACGTGAACCAAGTTTCCATGCAGATCCGCAAATATCCAAGCGAAAATTGTCCGTGGTTTTGATGACCGGCATCCACAGATTTTAATCATCTGCAGAGGAAGATCCTTTGATCTGCAGCAATTGTACTCAAAATTGTCACAATCGACATTTGGAAGAACCACAACCGCATCAAGAGAAGTGGTATCTCAAGCTGACTTGTTTCTTCCCTGTGCTCATTCTGACATGTCTGATTGCATCCATACATGTAGTAGCCTCTGGAATGTTCATCAAACCTGAGATTGAGAACATCAAGGTAGCCAGCTACTCCAGGCATACCTGGAACTCTCAGCTAGTGACATGAGTGAAGGCCGAGGGAAACAAGGTACAACCCATAACTACCGTACCAGTACAGTAGTTCTCGTTCTACCACCATTAGTACCTTTTCATGTACATGTATGATCCACTGAATAGCAAGCGTGTTAGTGCCAAGTCGGCCGAGATCAATCAAATCTAATTGTAGAAAACTCACACAGCAGTCATTGACCGTGACATTTGATATTTGCCAACCATCAATATTGCAAATAAATTCAGTGAGTTTTTCTCCACATACATACATGTACATGTATGCAGCTTATTCAATCAAGGCCACAAATGTCTCGAGAGCAAACATGGCACATAAAATATGTAAAAATTTGTAGTTCATTCACTGTTTGGCAGATTGTATGCAACACGTGCTACCTGAAAGGTGAATGATGCAGTAAGTTGTGCTCTGCGAAAACCGCAGTATACATGTATGTGCATGTAAGTTTGACAACACTGACAATTCGTCCCCGGATAATTCGTCCCCAGACAACTTGTCCCACAGGACATTTCATCGCTGCAGACAATTCGTAATACAGTCCTCCCTCGCTCTTATGAACCTCGATTTTACGAACTCCAGGATATATGTATTACAAACCCAACGCTTGGCTCCCAAATTTCCAGCCCCCACGGACGAATCCTCCTCGCTAAATTGCGAACTCATCGTTAGTACAAACTTAACCCTTGGACCCCGAAAGATTCGTAATAGCGAGGGAGCACTGTACTCCATGATGAAATGGCCAGACAGATTCCCGATGCTGCACAGGAGACAAAAACACAGGGATATCACTTGCCCAAGGACCCTACATTGTACACTGTTTGTAGCCTGGAAATGAAGGAGCAGATATTGTGGAGCAAATACAGGCATTGTAATTTACGAAAGACCTTCAGACATACCTTTCACATCTTGACCTGGATCAACTTCATATTCATCATCTAAGCAATTGTAAGTAAACTCCGAGATATGGACCCTGCCAGGCTGACCGCTCGATTCCATGAAGTTCGCAAACGTGACATCATTAGAGAAGACATCAAATTTGAACCTTTTTGTACCGACGATACCACAGAGGACAGTCCCAGTATGGACCCCGACCCGCATGTTCACCTCTTCATTGTTATCCTCGTCGAATTTCTGGATCGCCCTGATCATGGCCAAACCCATCCGGACGCAGCACTTCGCATGGTCCGGGCGAGATTCAGGACAGCCGGAGACGCAGTAGTAACAATCGCCAAGGGTTGTGATTTTTTCACAGCCAGTCTTGGTACAGATCGTGTCGAAACGTCCGAATAAGTCATTGAGAAGGGATACGAGATGTTCGGCAGTCTTGTTCGAGCTCATCTTTGTGAATCCAACAATATCAGCAAATAAGATGCTAACTTTCTCCATGCGGTGCATGTTGAATGGGCGGAAGCGAATCTCCCCTTTCGTCTTCTTCTTATTCTTCATCCTGGACCTTTTCACATCGGGATTTTCTTCCTCTTTATCATCTCGGCTTTTCATCACTTCCTGCGCGACGCTCGGCGGCATAAGCGAATGGATCATTTTCTCCTTAATCTGTTTCTCTATCAAGAGTTCACGCCGCGACATGATCGACTGTCCGACTTTCCAGAACGTATTCCGTACTCGGACCTGCGACATCAAACAGATATGGATCCCGATCAAGTGGATGCAGAGATGGAGCAGAACTTTCCCAACGATCAACTTTGCAGGGCTCTCTTCCTGAGTGACAGCAGACAGGACCTCGAAGACGACAGAATGTATCACACCGATAATCACGCTGATGTAAAATGGCATCGGGATAACAGTGTACATCATAATGATAATCTCCACGGAACCAGTGAAGACCCAAACATTACTCAAGTCCGGGTCTTTGAAGGCGAAGGAGCCCAAGAGCAAGGCACAGAGAAGGACTGATATCACGATAGAAATTGGGAGCATGAATCGCTGGTAGAAACGAGTGTAAGTAAATATCGTGATTACGATAGTCACAACAAGGAGAATAATGGTACAGACAACAAAAGGAATCCAGTTCGGCCCAGCCGTGCAGGCGAAGAAAATACCCCACGCTGCGCATGAAACGATGATGTAGAAGAGCGCATACTGAAATCGTCGCAAAGTTTGTGGGAAGGAACTTTTTCCGTGTTGCTCCTCCAGAATTTTTGAATCAAACTGAGGATTCCACCAATTTCGAGCAGCACGCTCGAAAAGTATTGGATGCTGGTTCTTGCGGCCGCTGTCATCACTCCCCAATCTTTTTCCCTTCAGACGATTTTTTGACGGGGATCGGATGACTTCTACTTCGACTTTCTCAGGGTCCGTCTTTGCATATTCCACAGTTCCCTCGAGAAACTTTTCGTCCGCCATGATGCCTGTTTACGAAATACAAAACACTAAAGTCTAAAGTTCAGCAGATTATACGACTAACGCAACATTCTCCGTGTGTTGGCCTCTCGATGTCGGACTGACACGCTGAAAAACTTCGTAGAACCGCAACTGTCCCAGTCGACTAACCACGATCAGAACGACCTATTCTATATGACGATTGAAATTCTGGTGCATGAATTCATCAAAAACCTGCAAGTTCAACAAAACCGTCCATGACGTGAAGACAACGAATTCATAGTCGGAAACGCCAAGTCCTTTCGATTATAATATTTCCGAACAAATACCTGGCCAAAATTCAGATAAATGGCAATTGAAACCACAAATAAAGCGTTTCTATTTACAGGCATAAACGGGCCTGCCCAAAGCATGCAAAGTGAATGTTGGTTATGTTCCGCTTGAATGCACACTTTTATACCATCCCAGAACGTTCCAGCTGCGTGCACACTTTACACCATCCCGGTCCCAGATTTCGAGGGAAACTGATTTGTCGCAACACCACGTAGAAATGTACTACAAATCCTACAGTGTATGTGCATACATCCGAACGAACTGAAAACACCGGTCAATTTCGCTTGCTTTTGGTCGGAACAAAGGTGCCATTCCAGGAGTGAAACTCCTGAATTTGCTCCAATACCCAGCCCGTCCTATCTCCCTGAGAGAGAGACGTGAACTGACAACAGATTGAACCACAGCGATCTGACAAGTCAGACCGGCTCGCGATTAAATGCCCTGGCTCTTTAAATGGCGGAGGGGGCTGTTGAATCCATCGGCGCCTTCCCTCCGCTGATGGAAAATTAACTGTATTTAACTCAATCAGATGCAGATATTTCCTACTCCTAACGCACTAATTGTCGGTAATACACTAAGATATTGTATCTTGGAAGTTTTCTTCGTGATTCTACTCTTGCAGGATACTGATAAGTATTAAGGTCATCTATGATTAGGGAGGGTGTTCAAAAAATGGCAGAGCAGTAATTCCCATCAACAGCCCAGATGGCAGCACAGTATAATTGGTCAGCCTGAAATAAACTGGTATCAGTTCAAAACCATAAACCTTTTTATTTTGAGGCATAGAAATCTATGGGCATGATGCCGACTTTGATTGCTTTAATTAGAATAGCACAAAAATAAACGAGGAAAGTTCCCTACCGCCAAGAATATAATTTCTTGCTACCGCTGAATTATCAGAGTCCTCCGGCCGTTTACACCCGGCATGCCCGGGGGCCCGTTTTGCATAAATGACAATGAAGATCTTGAAAAATAAATCACCCATTTATCTCATCATTCAAGAGTGTAATGTGACATCTGTCAAGTCTGCAGATCCAAAGGGGTGGGGCACCCACTTCATCCAGGGGTGGTCCAATTTGTAACTTTTTCGATTGACTGTTTGATTTGGAAATCGACTTGAGAGTCCGACTTTTCAATGAAGAGATGCAGGACGTTCCCTCTTCCAAAGTCGTCAATCCACCTCACTTTTACACCAGGACTGGCATGACTGGTATGTCATGAGGACTAACTCTATAACTAGCAAATGAGAACAAGCTCTGATTACTACGACAAGTAGCAGTTTAGCATTTATTAGTATTCTCCATTCACAAAATTTTAGCAAATAAAATGTCAACAATTTACAAGACGATAACCAAGGTCACCATATTCTACAAGCTTACATTAGATGATGACAAAGTGATGACGCCACTGTACCTGGTGGTCACTTCAAAGAGACTCTCCCTTTTCCAAAGCCTGCCCCTATTTCCCAGCCCCTAGTACAGGGTTCTCCACAGGGTTTGGAACAGACCGGGTGCTGGTGACGTCACACGGTTACTGATATTGGAAGGCGCTGCGGCACACACGTCCTCAGCGGGGGTCTGTGGGCTTCCCCCAGAAAAATTCGAAATCTAGAAGCCCTGAAATGCGATTTCCCAACATTTCGAAATGCAAATCTAGCTCCCGTCGGTACTTGGAAAACCTCAGTGTTATTTAAAGAGAATAATTTTGACCGGGCGGCAATTTTTTTGACCGGGCGGCAGATTTTTAGACCGGGTGCTGCGATCAATCCTGCGTTTTAGAACGGGTGCCGCACCCATTCTGTTACACTAGTGGAGAACTCTGCTAGTAAGCCAGATCAGACAACCTTACTGGGGGAAGGTTCCGTCAGCAGTTAACCAAAGCTACATCATCCATAACCACAACCTCTGGGAAGTTTTAGTGTCTTTGAAATGACCCCTGGGAGAATTTTCATGACATCAAAAATATACTGTACATCAGAAAAGAATTAGGATGAAGGAGAATAATGTACTGGACCTTTACCCTCCTAGTCCTATACCTGTACCTGTTGTCACCTATCGTGGGCCTTGTGATCTACACTGTGTAAATATCCTGCCAGACCTTAGGAGGGTGAACGTCCAGTATATTTCCAGCTAAATCAATTCTTATGTGACTATCTCATCAATCAATATCCAAGATGGAAAAAAATATGAAATTGGTGAGAATATTCATCTGGTTTTCTGTCACCAAATTTGAATCGAATGCATGAAAGGGCCAATGCTTCAGAATTTCATAAGGAAAGAACCCAAGCAAATAAGAGATAATTGCCAAAAATCTTTCTACAAATGAAACGTGACGGCTTACTTCATTGAAAGGAAAATTCCTTCCCATTATGCTTATTTTATGCTTCGTCCATACCACATTAGTCCCGAATATAAATGACTGGAATATTATTTCATCAACACGAAAATGTCTCTGGTACAAATTTGATGTCATGGTGTGACAGGTCTAATGAGTCTACACTTTTCAAAGTGTTCATTTAACACTTTTCAAAGTGTTGGTTCATTAGAACACAATTAATGTTCCCATTAACAAACACGAGTATTAAAATCAGTTCCTTGTCCCTTGGCTAACCATCAAAGAATGAGGATGTAAAAAATTCAACTTCTATGGCATAAAAGCATCCAGTTCCCATGGGTACTCACAGATGACACTTCATATACAGTTGCTGCTGCATATGAAGTGAGATCTGCTGATTTACAAGGGTACAGGAATGAATTGAAGCCCCATATTATTTGCGACAGTCAAAAATGACGCTATAAAAGAATAATTTCATGGCCCACAAAATTCACACAATTTCAAGATTACAAATTTCGTATTTTAGCAGATTAAATCCATAGGTAAGCCTACAGACCATTCTCAAATTGACGCAAACGACAAAGATCTGTGCACTTCCGCCAAATTCTCAACCACAACCTCGGTCTGAAACTGAATGACATAACGCAAACAACCCCACGACAGTGACATTGAAGGCGCTGCGTCAGAATCGACCATTGCAGAATCATGGATGGCGTCACGTCAGCCGTTTTCAGATCGAGGTCCTGGTTGAGATTTCGGCGGAAGTGAGGAGATCTGCGAATTCGAGAATCATCTATAGATTTGCAGTTGACCGTGTTCGAAGGCAGCAAAGCCACAGCAGTTCTCTTTAGTAGTTAATAAATTCCCGAAGTGAGTAAAGTAATAGATTGAAGATGGTGGCGTTTGATTCTTCTCTATTCAGACACCTTGACTGGCATGACCAGTTCGCTTTAAGAAATTCTTAAAAGTCCGACTGGGGATTGAATCCAAAATCTCAGTGATAACACGCCCCAGTGTTCCCACTATGCCACTGAGACAGCCTGATTACATACATGTATGATTTATGAATGGTTCATCGATCATCAAAAGGAACAAGTGACAGTGAACCTCGGAGATCCAAACCAACATTTCAACACCCCAGTCTTCAATGGAACATAAATACATTACATATGTACTCTAAACAAGATTAGAAATATGCAGTTATGCTGCATTAAAAACTAATCACACAAATTTACAACTAGCTGAGTAATTTAAGAGAAATGGTTCACTCAAAATTGATAAAATCAACAATGTGTTTGACAGGTATCTTACACAGTGGATTGTTACCAAGCAAGGTGAAGTGGAATACAGGACGTCTCAGAATGAATCTCAATTTTTTTCAAATTTAGTGTTGAACATAATGAACAACAGTTTTTTTATGAGACGCCAATTTGATCCATGTGCAAGCTTCATATTTACCCGGTATGCTTGAGTTTAGTCGGTGTGCGAAAGATAAGAACAAGTCTCTGCCATTTTGAAGTTAGATATGCACATTATCTACAAAGTAACCGATAGGGCATGGCAAAAGAAATAAATAACACTGTACATGTCAATAGAAGAGGCAGCTGACATTGAACAGTGCCAAAATCAGCAATTTAAAAAGGATCTTGATAGTCAGAGTTGGCATAGTACGTTGTCAGAATTCCACAGTAATGAACTGGCACTATGCTGTACACTGTCATATAAAGCAGCAGGCATGCCCAAATTAGGAAATTGGTTCAATAGAGAGTTTTTACGGAGCCCCCGAAACGCCGATGCGAACTTCTATCCTATTGTTCGCTGCTCTCGTTGCGGCATCGAACAATGGGATTGGCGTTCGCATTGGCGTTTGGGGGGCTTGGCGAAAACACTCTAATATCAAGAGCCAAAACCTGTATCTGGCACTGCACGGTATCAGCAGTGCTGACTGAGCAACCATGTACTTTGAAATGAACATCCATGTACTTTGAAATGAACATCCATTTACTGTGAAATAATAGATAATTGGACAACTTGGCACAATAATAAGAAGCATTGCACAATTAAAACAGTGCATTCATAGTTTAGATATCATAAAATATGACCTAGTCCGGTATATATACACATTGTACGTACATTACGGCAATTTCAGAGATCTGACGGGGCTTCAAAGGCCAATTTATATAGAAATACATGTCTTTTGAATGAGACCACCAGATTCAAGATGGTACCCTTGTAGCGGAATGACAAACCCATTACCCGACTGCGCCACCACAAAGGCAGTCAGCATTTTGATCAGTCAAAATTTTCCACCTAATACGATGGAGATAGAGTGTATATAGGTTGAGGTAAGGCATTAATTTTGATTAGCTGTAAGTATTAGTTGTCATGCAAAAACTCCCAAGCATCCAAAAAGGCCAAAAACCAATACGATGATATAACATCCCAAAATTACCTTACACTTGTCAGTGTCTATTTGGATTCAATTTCCAATGCCGCCCTATGAAGCCACTTATCATAACAATTCCTATCATTTCAACCCAGAATTCACAAATTTTCGCCACAACAGATCTGGTTTGATTATGCTACCACGACACTGCTTACATGGCATTACAATATTGTGATACGTTGACTAGAGTACCGAAGCCCCGTCTCTGCAAGATGCCATTGTAGGTGTCGCCACGTTGAAAGCAGGTAAGATTTCCAATCAAATTGAAAATTGATGATCATCCCTGTTAGACAACTGACGCACTGATTATCTGAAATTCATCAACTTCCCAGCCCTGCCTTCCCCATCTGATTCTCACCAGTCTATCTGGCCTGATGCCCATCTGGCCTGGTTTGAATTCATCAGTGGGTTTCCCGCCTCTGAGGAGCTCAGAGCCTCAGCCAATCATTGGTGTGCGAAGGCTAATCAACGTGCCAATCAAAATCCGTGTTACAAATGTGTCCTGTAAGAGAATTGAGGTTGACTGTCTGAAATTCATCAATTTCCGAGCCCTGCCCTCCCCAGCGACACCTACAGCTACAGACTGAATATTGATTTCATTATAGATCTCTATCGGGTAAGTCATCCTCACGACGCTGATGTCACTTGCCAGACGACCAAATGGCTACGATCACCCTTGCTTATTCCTCCCTTCTTCTCTTCGTCTTCAGGGAGAGCAGCGGCGTCATCGTCGTCACCATCACCTATAAATATAAATACCGGTAATCAAAATTATAAAACAAAATATAAAATAATTTGTATTTGATTTTTCTGTCATGGCCGAAGCCACATGGTAGCATTATTGGCCCTGGTCAGTACGGAAGAGGCCATCTCAAGCTACTCATGTTCCTCACTTGGATGGGGTCTTTTACTTACTCTTGCAAAGAAACAAGGTACACGGCACCATGGCTTACTGTCCTATGCGACGGACGTGAAGAGCCGGGAATGAAAGCCCATATGGCCTGGGCTGAATTAGAAACCAGGACCTGCCACTTGCTGAGCAGAAGTGACAACCACTCGGCTATCAGGGCTCCACATCAACTCCATTCTGAAGGCCCAGTGCCACTACAGCATAAAGTCACGAAGCAGTTCAAATCTCAAGAAATGTTTCTGGGGAACTCCAGGAGCAGCTCATTCAGCCCATCAGTAGATTCTTACAGAAAAGTTGAGAATACAAAGTGGCCACATGGAAGGGAATCAAACGTGATTTTACTCAACGTACCAATTCTGAAATCCACATAACCTTCGCCACCAGAGATGACCAAGATGGACTTGAGTGGTTTATCAGATTTGTCACTACTCTTCTTTCCTTCTGGGACGTTCGACGCTGAACTTAACCCACGACTTGGAGCACCTGAAAAAGAAACAAACGCTCAAAGTTTTTTTGTCCCTAGCTTTCTCTCATGTCTCTGTTATATTTTTCAACAACCTCATCTGATGTCTGAAATTCCATGGCTGATTCATCGATTTACTTCACATCAGAATACTTCACTTCGTCACTTCCACTCGTATATTTGGAAAAATTTCTAACATCCACCAATTACCGTAAATTACCGGTACATCTCCGGCCTAACAAGGATACAAAAACATGATAAGGAGCTGTTCATTCAGGGCAAGGGTTTAACACAGACCAGGCAATTTCACATTCACAAAGAAAAGCCGGACACGACAATGAAGCCAAACCTAAACTTTGCAAACAGTTGATCACTTAAAGCAGTCTTTTACCGTGTTACCATTACCAAAACCACACGACACCATTCTGTGAGGTAATCAGTGGTTCCTAAGACTTTCTCCCTGCAGCATCACTACATACATAAATGCAGTGACATAGGCAGCCACGCAAAGAACCACTGATTCACCTTGGGAAGATGTGAGACCATATTTTTTCACTGCAAGTCAGTTCAGCAAGCGATAATTCAAAGAAGGAAATTTCTGGAATGCGAGGCCTTAGGCCCAGGGCTTTCTAATACATGTAAATGTCCTGAAGTAAACCTTCAAGGAATGAGATTTCTGGGATATGTTTCTTTAAAATGTCCTGGAATAAAATATAATCCTTCAAGGAAAGAGTTCTGGAACATGAGGCTGTGGGTCCAGGGTTTTCGGATACGGAACAAAAACTACACTGAACAAATGCCCAACACACATGCAGCATGGGGACGTAGGGATGTTTTAAGGATGCTGGAAAGTGTGAACTCAGGGTTGGTTCTCCATCTAGATTTATCACCGTTTTAATATCCAGAGACCATCTCTCCCCCACCTCATGCACCTCCACCTCATAAACTGTTATTGCAGTAAAGAATACTAAACAGGACTTCCCAATTTAGGCTGCTTTTCCACGAGACGGGCGCGGGCGGAAAAAATTGATCAAACGTATTTCCCTTTAGCTGTTTCCACAATGCGGGTGGAGGGGCGCGGATGCGTTTTTTCGGATTGGTCATGTAGCGATTTTTTCCGCGTCCGCTTGCTGCCCATTCTGTAGGCCTACTGTGTCATTATTTTCTGGGAATTTCCCTGATATTAAAGAAATGATGGAAGTTGAAACAGGCTCCACCGACCGAAGACCAAAACCCACGTGAAAACTCCCACGTCTGTGCCCGTTTCATGGAAACATAATGCCTGCACCCACACCCACGCCCATCACCGCCTCTGCGTCCGCACACGCGTGGAAAAGCAGCCTTATGCCACAAAACTTCCCCTTCTGTAAACAGCTTCGAGATGGCATTCCACATGAGAGATTTCTCACACAAGTTGGTTCTCAATGGGCAACTCAGCCGTAGAAAACTATCATTTGTGTCATTGGTCTTAGGGATCGTCTCCAAAATACAAACGTGTGGAATTCGTTTAAACGAATTTAAAACGACTTTTCATAAACGAAATTGAAACGAAAAAATTCGTTTGAGAACTGCTTGAAAAACGTTTGACATGGCCCGCATTTTCGTTGCAATTTCGAACGAAATATTCGTTTGATTTCTTCAGAGAAACGTTTTAGAATTTTGTCGAGCGAGACAAACGTTCCAATGCGTTTCAAACGAACAACGTTTTCTTCCAAGCATAAGAAACGTTTGCATTTCGTTTGACATGAAAACATTTTGCATTCTGATCGGCGCTAAAAACGTTTGAATTTCATTCGGTGCATGAAACGTTTCATTTTCGTTGGGAACAAAAACGTTTGCACTTCGTTGCGGAATTCGTTTGGTACTTTCCGTTTGGGGAGAATTCGTTTCAAAACCGTTTGAAAAATCGTTGGAAAATCACTTCAGTTTCGTTGGAGTATAAAAATTTCAAACGATTTTCAAACGATATTGACATACGTTTGAAACGCGTTTGAAACGAAAACAATTTGGAGACGATCCCTTAGTGCAAGCCCTACATGTACAGGTGAATTGCCCATTGACAGCCAACTTGCGCAAGAAAACCCTACAAGGAGGAGTGCCTTTAGGACATAATAAATCTCCCCCCAATGAAATGTCAGATAAACCTAGATGGTTATTTTCTGGCTTAAGCCTCTTGATACGATGAAATCTAACCACAAACCTTCATCAGGGAAAATTTCTTTTTTCTCTACGAAAAGAACATGCAAAATGTCCATAAAGATGTATACAAACCAATAATAGGCCCAGTTAAACTTGGTATTCCTTAACATGATGTGAATAATTTCTATGAGTGGTCTCTGGGAAATTCAACCATGGCATTCACAAAGTTCGAGCTGGCAGAACCATTTTCAAAGTCGAAAACTGACAAGGCCTAAAGCCAATGTAATCAGACTAACCAACCATACTTGTACATTACTTTGTTCTCATCAAGAGAGAGCATGCAGTGGCTCATTGTGACGTCATTTTGACCAGTGGTCCACCATGCTGACGTCGACAACAAGGTGAGGAATGGTAGATCACGGCATGGTTGAAGTCACACACACTCCACTTGTGATGACGAAAAGTGCAGCATGTGTGTCGACGCCATCATTTGCCGTCCAGTATGGCAGATATAGGGCCGTATTCTAGAAACTCCCTTAACTCTAAGGTTTACCTTTAGCTATTGTTTGCAGGGCAGAATACAAAAGCTTAAATTGGGCCTTAGAGTTAAGGAGGCTTCTAGAATACGGGCCACAGACTGATCACATGACGTGACGACGTCACCTGCACACTCCCTATTGGTACTCAGTTCTAATTTATATTAATTCCATTGGCAAATATTAAAAAGATAGAAATATTTGCCAAATTCAGAGCAGATACATTTCTGAACTGACCCAGTATCAATGGAAAGGTCAATGATCGCGGTCAAGGCATTTGCCTTCTGTAAATTGCAACTTTAATGACCAATTTTGTTCAATATTGGAAACAACGCTGTCCCTTCAAATTCTAAAGGAATATTAGAACAGGTGACGATCAAAATTACCTGCAGTATAGGGCTATTACAAAATCTGATATCTCGGATTCGGTCTGCCAACAAGAAAACAGGATTAAGCAAAGCAGACAACAACTAAACGAATGCATACTTTCGCTACCTGGAACAGCTACAAAGAATTTCACCGCATCCTTGTGACCGTGGAATGACAATTGGGCCTGTGCCATCGAGCAGTACGGAATAAAGCTGGCCGGGGTGACGCTGTCGGTTCTACTATCACTGTACACGCGGACCACGCCGCCTGGACTGCGGCCTGTTTGGGTGGCCGTCATTTGGACTTTGTTAGCTGAAAAGATTAGACAGGGAATCAAAAGTCTGGATAGTAACGTCGTCAGCGGTGAACAAATCACAAGTGAGTTTATTATTTTCCCCCCTGGAATTTTTGTCACAGTTTCTCCCCAATACATGTACCTAACTGAATATAGAGAAGGATTTCACTTCAGTTGTGTTAAAGGCAGCCTCATCGTAGGTATTTTGATGTGCTCATTGCAAAAATTGGTTGGCATAAGAATCTAACTCTGACATGTATTGCAAGTAAAACACACTAAAAATCAACATTTGAGCCAAAATCTGCAGGTTGTCTGTTGCTAGCGCCACCTGTGATGAAGTGACCGTACTGATATGAGCTTAGGCCTAATAGCTAGTTGCCTATAGCGTCCCTTTAACACCAGTACTCTTTATTATCATTATACAAAAACAAACCTTCTGATAGTGGCACGGAGATAATCACTCCATTCCCGGTGCCAATCCAGAGTCGATTACTCGACACCAACAGGGACGTTATCCTCACGAACGAAAAGCCCAACTTCCCAGTACCTGAAAATATAGATTCATGATTTGAACCACCCAAGAGGCGTTTGCACTGCAATACAAGAAGCCTACTGCCAATACTAACATAAACCATCACGTCAGAGAAAAGATAAGTAAAGTCGTCTCCGAATTTCACAAATTTTTGACCCTAACTGGAGTCTTCCTCAGGCACTTTCTAGTAGAGATCCCAGAAGTGTTGGTGTCATTCACTTCTGGGATCTCTACTAGAATGTGCCTGAGGAAGACCCCTGGCTGGGGTCGAAAATTTGCGAAATTCGGAGACGACTTTACTTATCTTATCATTTTGTGTGTCGTTTTTTGTGCTCTATGTTAGATATCACGTCAGAGAAGGCAGTAAATTCATTCCTTACCCAACATTTTACTGACATACGGCTCTATGTCGACATCTTGGAGATGTTCGTGTGTATACGCATGGTACAACCTGAGGGTACTGTCGAGGCGTATGGACACCCAGACCCCGTCTCCTACCCACGCCAGCTGACGGACCTGGCTCTCCTTTCGAGGATGAGCATCGAATGACTTCTGCAGAGAAAAGTGGACAGACATTTTACAGGGGTGGATCCACGATTTCGGAAAAGAGGGGGCACACCGTTGAAATCTGTGGTGAATTTCAATAATTTGCTCCAAATTTGAGAATTTCACGGTTGATTTTACAGATTTGTTGGCCGAAAGGGGGCGTGCACCGGGTGCGCCCCCCTTGGATCCATGTCTGTTTTAAACACTTGACTACATCAGACCGGACATCCAGTCCATGAAGTTGCGTATTTAAATGCACAACATAATGACATTACGACGTAAACTTCCATAGCAAGCTGGTTAAATAAGACTGGTAGATGATGCCGAGTTGATTCCCATAGGCCTAGCTGACTTGGTCCAGAGGCCACTTTCTATATCTGGAATTGTGTGTGCCCCGATTCCATCATATGTAGAAATCTACTCCAATTTAGGCAAAAAGTCTTCTATTTCTTTTCCGTTGTGAACTCACAGTCAGCGTCACGACGTACCTCAACATTCATAGTCTTGGGGTCGACAACGTGTATGCGATTCCTGTAGCCACACCAGACATGTTTTGCGCCGACCACGCACATACACCGGATGGAGTGATGGGGACGCCCAAGGTCTAACAGGTGGTAGTTGGTCAGGTCCCACTGACCATCTGAAAAAAGGAAGGTAAATTTGATGAAAAGTTGGCAGAAATGTCCAAGTGGCATACACCAGAGGAATTGAAATACCGGTACCTAACACAAGGTCATAAATTTGCATCATTTTCAAAGGGTTTCCTTGGACTTTCTGTCATTAGGAGATTCGAAATGTAGGAACTGGAACGAAGTCCTCCTGGACAGGTTACACACACCCTGCTTTGTACTATGACATGGCATTTTCTCTGAAAATTCAAGATACCACCTCAACTTTCACATACCTTCAGCCCTGTGGAACACGGCCACTGTACCATCAGCAAGGGCAGCTAGAACACGACCTTTGATGTGACTGAAAACCAAGACAAGAAATTCACATCAAATCTCTGAGTCGGGGCTATTCTAATTTGGGCCAATTACGGTACTGAACATCTCCAAAGTCGTCTTAGTGTACCGGTAAACTCTTCATTTGGCCTCAGCAATTCATCATTTTGGCGGGCCCTACGATTTCCCCCTTCATTTGGCCTCAGCAATTCATCATTTTGGCGGGCCCTACGATTTCCCCACCCAATTTTCATTATACTCACACAATGTGGAGGACTGAATCCTTCAACTTGACCGAGTGAAGACACCTCTTCCATTGGGAAACAGCAGAATGTACATAGAGACTGAAAAAGAGAAATGTTTATCACAGCAGGGAATAGTTACACCTTTTGCAACTAGATGACAGCACCTCCTGGTACTTGCCTAGGCCACTGTATTGCAGACAAAATATAAAACATGTGTGGATCCATAAGGGCACCCTTTTGACTAACAAATCCGTAAAATCCACCATGAAATTCTGGAATTTGACGCAAATTTCTGTTTCTACCACAGGGTGCCCCCTCTTTTCCCAAATCCTGGATCCGCCCCTGCAAAATACCACTTTCTATTAAAGTACTCTGTGTGTAATGTGACAATTCGTTTCACAAACCTTCCACTCTGTGACCCCATCCACATGGTCGGCATGACGCTACTCATCTTCTCCACCTCAACCATCATCATATCGCCCTCGATCGGCACAGCAGCTATCCCATCCTTCACCAGTTCTGTCGGCACGCTCAGGATGCGTTTATCCGATGACGGGGCACCAGGGGGCGTGCCGGCACCAGACGAGGCCGGAGAACCCCTGGCACGGATGACTGTGGCTTTGACTTTGTCTTCTGAGACAGCACCGAGGGGATCACCAGCTGAAAGTAGTAGGAAAACTGAACCCGGGGAAAAAGGAGACAATAGGGACTTCTGGCAATTAAAGGCTCCGTATCGTCGATCCGTGTCACGTATGACGTATCGAGCTAATGCATTTTCTATTAAAATCATATGTCATTCGTGACATGGATCGACAATACGGAGCCTTGCCAAAAGTCTCTAATTTTGAAGTGTACAATAAGATTATGAATCCAATAGGAAATTCTTGACCTCAGAAACTTGGAACTTCTAAGAAGAGGATATTTTATAGACTTCATGTGGAAATTTTAAAGAATGACAACACTCTTTGACAAACAAAAGAGGCAATGCTTTACTCTCATCTGAAATGGACCCTCTTCACAAAACCTGCAGTGGGAATTTTTGTACAGCCGCCTCTATATCTCATGCATCATATTCTACAGAAAGCATTTCTACAGCTGCCATTCGACAGGTTGCTGCCACGATGAAGATAAAAACAGTCTGCAGACCGATTTCTGCAGTGAGGCATATTGGTAATGGGAAGAAAATAAACAAATCTTCAAGAGTGTATAAAGGTTGACTTTGTGATTATCGCAAACTGCAAATGAATTAAAGAAACAAGGACTGTAAATTTGCAGGGTGAGCTACAAATTGTTTGGCCAAATTCTCAAAGGCTATTTTAGGTTATTCACAAAGGATGGGCATTGATTAATCAGCAGTGTGGGCTACCAGTATTAGATTTTTTTCCATCCAGGGTCGAAGCCAAAGCATTATTGGCCCTGATGATACGGAAGAGGCCATCTCAAGCTACTCATGTTCCTCACTTGGATGGGGTCTTTACTTGCCCTTGCAAAGAAACAAGACACAAGGCACCACGGCTTACTGTCCCATGCAATGATGTGAAGAGCCGGGAATGAAATCCCATATGGCCCGGGCTGGATTTGAACCCGGGCCTGCCGCTTGCTGAGCGGACATGATATTACCACTTGGCTATCAGCCCTCCTCTGGGCCAGTATGCCTACACATGCAGCATATTACATGGGCCCTCACTCCCTTCTCAAGGCGCTCCTTCACATGCGAGTTTTCTCCAGCAAATTGGCTTTCAATGGGGACTTCACCATTGTTGGTTTCCTCACAGACACTTTGAGAATTTGGCCCAAAAAGGTACAAATAAATCATAAACTAGAATTTTGGTCAAAAAGGATTAACGTTAACGTCACGAAACATTAACGTGTACCTGAATCATCCGATTGTTTCTCAGTCATCTCTATTTCCTCCACCTCAGAATCGGGGCTACCTTCTGCATTAAAAGAGTTAAAAAGAGAGAAAGAGGTTAAACACGCCACCTATAGATTATGCTAGTAATTAACACGCACACCTCATGCAGAAAACTTGGAACACCAAGGTAGATATAACGCGACTGGGAATTCAGGGGAATCGGACAAATTTGAAATCTGTTCATGTGCATTGGTGTACAGGAAACACCAGTGTAAATAAGCCTGGCAGTGTGCACACTTGCCAGGTGATACTCATGGTGGTTACATGTCAGATGCATGTAGGCCTCCCGGGGTAGGCCTACGGCTAAAGAAAATGCAGAAAACACATAATTGTGAAGCGGTCTTGCGGAAAGTGTTAATGGCCTTGGTTAACCCGCACATTTCAATAGCTGAAATGTATTACGTAACAGGTAAACAGTAGCAGATCAATGCACAGGCAATCTGACAGCCCTTTACTTGTTATCATTCAGCGACTTCCGATGGGTTTTCCTAGACCGCACACAATTGGTTTCAGAGTCCGCTTTTATGAATTCCTCATCTGAATTTGAGGCTGCAGCTAGACCTGGAATTTGCCACGCCTTCATGGCCTCCTTCGTCTACCTAATCCTTGGTGCAACAAGATATTTGCAAAGAAAAGCATAGTTAGCAAGTTGAGCAGATGTTTAAATCGGATACCCCCATCGAATAGCTTCACGTCATTAATAGTTTGTAGGTACCAAGAGATAAATCAGTGAACAGAGGGGGACAATTACACCTTGATAAATATCCATTTGCTTGTCAGGGCCAGTTAGAAAAGAGGGCGTTATGTGGTGATCACACATTCTTGTTACTGAGGCTTGACCCAAGAGCCCATAACCTCAGTAGACTTACATTTCTTATGACCCAAAAGTCTGGTGAAACGCTTACGGAATGAACCTGAAAGAGTCTCACGTGTCAGATCAAATCGCTGACACCCAACCAATATTTTGGATAGGCCTAACGGTATTGTAATTTTCAAGAATGCTGAACTGTAAGTTTTGACTTGGAGGAATTCCTCCAAGGTTTTGAACACGATGCACTGCACATGCAATAAACACGATAAACGACAAACAAATCATGCTCAGCTGGTACATTCAGAGAGATAGTTGACCTTGACACCTTTACATGGTAGGTTAGGAATAGGAGTGAGCGTTTTCGATGTACACTTTTTTTATGGGAAAGAGGAAGAAACATGCTACGTAGGATTAATCAACTGTGTGGAATCCAAAATGCCTGTTTTATCAGGGGCATAGCTAGCGGGGGCAAATGCCCCCCCCCCTGAGCAAAAAGGGACAACGCAAATTTTTTCCTCTAAAAGGTCATTTCCCCTGTTCAAGCCAAGTTATTGTGGTGTCAGATGTGGGGAAATGCATCTGAGAGGGTGCAGATTTTCAATTTTTTTCTGGGGGAGGACCCCCTCCAACTTCGCCCTCCAGATTCGTTCAATTTTGCCCCCAGGCCATAAAAGCTAGCTACGCCCCTGGTTACTTACAGGGAATTGGGGATTAAAAGGAACAACCGCACAAAGAGGAATGGGTTAGTTTACCACACTTGCAGGGAGACCAATAAATGGCGGAAAGCTAACAAGCCACAGTTCTATTCTATTCCTAGTGACGCTAGGGCCCAATCTCTAGAACAGGAGCGGTCAGTCAGTTGACCAATAGGTGTCACCAATTCAATGCCTAGCGGGTCGAACTCAACAGGACGTTTGAAAAAATATCCCCTAACAATGCCGGACCTCAAATGCTAGTGCATGCCAATAGTTTGGGGGATATCAAACTGAAATTCTGTGCTAAGGAAGAGGAAAAGAGCATTCTGAAGTGAGGGGGTAGTAAACATAAAGTCGTGAGGGGGAGGGGGTCTCATCGCAAACTGAAATGAATGGATACAGAAACGAATGCAGCAGACCTGGAGGCGAAATAAAAGTCCTAGCAAGCAGACTAGTTGTTGCAGAAGTTTCCTCTGGTGATACAGAATCTGACTGGAGTTGAGGCCTGTTTCCACTACAACGGATTCCGCTGCGGTTTGAGGCGCCGGAGCGGTTTTCACAGGGTTTTGGATAATCCTTCAATGATTTAACAATACATGGCATGTTAATTATCCCAATGCCTGTGAAAACCGCTCCGGCACTGCAAACCGCAGCGGAATCCGTTGTAGTGGAAACAGGCCTTTAGGGACGTAGAAAGTAGTTTTTCTGGGGCAGTTTCTTGTCCCACTGCCTAAAAATATGTACATTTGCTGGTTGGCAAAAGCAGCTGTTTACCGATCATGTCCATTCTGCCCTAGTATGCACATAATCCTCACAAGGATTGCACGGCAACATGGGAGGATCCAGGCTTTTTTGTGGGGTGGGTCTCCCCCAGAAAATTTCAAAACCTAAATGCTCTGAAATGCAACTTCTGGTGGAATTCTCACAAAAAAATGTACGTTTCCAAGACCAAGGGGAGGGGCAGGGACCACTGGATCCAAGTCTGGGAAATGGGTGTGGGATATCTAATATGAAGGAAAACAGTGGCGTAAATGTCAACATGAAATTTACTTAATTATAATGCCACTCCCATCTGATCTGATCAGTCGCTGGTGATGTACGCGCTGCGCGCACAATGCAAATTCAGCAACTCAGTAAAACTAGGAGGATCCAATCAGACTGCGTACATCACACTTGCGACTGGCAGCAACTCAGGTAACATCCGGGGCGTTGAGACTCGACGAGACTAGGTTTTGTTCAGAAAACTGGCACTGATCAGTCGCAAGCCCGTGTACATCGCAGCGACTGAGCGAAACTGGGTACAACTAGTCGCTTGAAAGTTCAACATGTGCAACTCGCGGCGACTGGCAAAATCTCAGTTCCAGCGAGTCACAAGGGTGTGTACATCGACCATTTCTGGCGACTGATCAATCGCCTCCAGTTCCAGCTAGATCCTCCCAGTCGCCAGTAGCTCAGTGGTGACTAGTTATCTCCAGTCGCAAGTGTGATGTATCAAACACTGTCTTATCATTCCATGTTGATATTTGCCAAAATGATGAGACAATGGGGAAGGAGGAATTTCACAAACAGCAGATTCTGCATTTCCACAGGAGATAAAAGCAATCTTCAATCTAAACCCATTTCAATCAATCAATCAATGCGCCTACTTGAACTCACACGACAGAAACATGAAAACTACCTTTGCTATCAACAGCAGACGTGAGGGCCTGCACCGCCGCGCTAACACTAGCGATACCGGCCTGTGCCTCGGGGCTAAAATCTAGAAAGAAATTCCAACCAATGTTATCGGCCGCGTCTGTCATGACCTTTGCAGCTGCAGTCAGTTCCTTGACCACCTCTTGCTTGGAGGGACCTGTTGAAGAGGTCAAAGGTCAGAGGTCAAAGTTGGTGATCAAAATCCTCCACCATCAAATGGGTGATTTGCAGGATTTTTTCAACGATGGTAAATCAACCACACCCAGGTTTTATGTGCATGTGTGTTTGTGTGTGAGTTACAAAACCACAACCAGGCACAAAGTTGTGCGTTAAAAATACGCCACCACTGTCACCCAAATAAACAAGGTCACGAGTTTTTTGAGAATAGACAAAGTGAATGCGATAGAGGAAGGACTGAAAGTCCCGATGAGAAGAACATGGGTGGAATGGATGACAAGATCGCTGCAGTACTTGGGAATTTAGCAGGGATTAGCTCAGTCATTAGCGCTTTTGTCTGTTAATGCAGGTGGAGGTGCCTGACGCAAGGGATTGAGGGTTCGAATCCCGCAAGAACTGCTTATGACAGGACCTTTTCCACATGCTNCAGCCTATTCAAATGTACACCGATGACCCTGAACACACATCGTTCGTGGGGTTCTCATTAATTCAGACCTTTTGTATCATAAGATCACCTAGTCGGAATTCAACAAAATTTGCAGTGAATGTGCAGAAGGGTCTTGCCTATCACATGGAAACGTCAGAATGCAAATCTGTTTAGGTTTAAAGGGATATTGTCCACATTTATAAAATGCTAAATTTGTCAGTTGAACCTTTATGGTTGATTCCTTTATGATGTTTGGCACATACATCACAACACTCCACAACTTTGCAAATAGCACTAACATCTTTCTACATGTAGCTCAAACCGAAAGAGGATATTCCTTTATTGACATGGCTAAGGGGCCAACAGACTGCAGCTGCAAAGTTTTAAAAGTTCTTCTCTTAAAAGAGGGGGTTACTTGTTAGCATGGGTTGGAATGAAATAGGACAGAATGTAAACAGGAGGTGCAAAATATGGAAGCTTACAACACTGAGATGTAGTAGTCAACATCTTGGACTACCAAGGGTATAGCAAAGCCCATAACCTCAAATGTTTATGGGTTATAGGAGAGACCCATAACCTCGACAAATGGTTATAGGGTTATAGGAAGCACCCATAACCTCAAATGGTTATAGGGTTATAGGAAGGAACCATAGACTGAAATGGTTTTAGGGTTACAGCAAAGGCCCATAACCTCAACTGGGTTATGGCACCAGGAAAGATTGTGACCATAACCTCTGAATTGTTTGGGGGTTATAGAAACATTTTTATGGATTTTTTGTGTGACGACAACAACCTTAACTTCAGATAGGTTAAAGGACACAGTCGTATCTTTGGGGACACAGTGAACCCAAATACCTCAAACGAAATTTTGTAGGGCAGTTTTGGACAATCCATTCATCAGTTCGAGAGTCCTTCACAGAAAGGAATTACGGTATACTGAGGGGCTGCTAACCCTTGACCAGTCAAGATGCAGATTCAACTGATAAAGGTTGAAAACTTGAATACTTGATATTAACAAGAACAAGGAAGAATCCTTTATTCTACTTTAAGAATGAATCATTGAATTCATAAGACCAAATTCTAAAATTAAGAGCACTTTGTGAATCTCCTTACAGCTGTACTGAGGATAAACTCATGCCATGTGTTGACTGTCAGTGCGTTATACAAATTTGATGTGCAGTGGGACTGCCATGCTGATTACAAATACAACGTCAAATTTTGACACCGTTTCACTCTGTCAAGAAAGGTACGCTGGACTTTTGGAAACAAAGGGTAGAGAGTGCATGAAACCTGTCTGAACTCTGGTCCACTGTACCGGCGTAGACTGGGATTGCAAGAAATTTTGCTGAATTCTGTCTGGGCCAAAAAACAACCAACTGTTGCCACAGTGTCAACCTCATCCTACAACCAACTGACTGCCAAACTGAATGGAACTTCTAGGCCCGTATTCACAAAACCTTGCTAGGCTTAGTTACTTGCTAAAGTGCCCAGTTTGTACAGACCCAATGTACACAACTAACACCCAAGCTGGCAAGGTTTTATGAATATCGCCCTTGGTTACTATCATCTCTCAAAACTGTCACTTTTTGTAGTACACAGCATATTCAGGCTGCTTGAAGAAAATCTTCCAACAAGGTAATAGCATAGCCACAAAGAAACCAAAACATACCGTACATGCCCCAAGAGATGCACATACACATTCTAAACCTTTCACCAGACATGTAAACAAACCCAGACAAACAGTGCCCAAAGTTCAGTCAAACCGAATGCACCCTCATTCCCAGGGACCGCTCATCTACAGTCAACCACACTGCATGTACATGTACTTATGAACACCTGGAAACGAGGTTGTCCAAACATTATCCCGGACGATGTGTAGTTAATGCTTACCTCTCAATTTGGGTGAACCAGTGGGAGACGAGGTTCGACTACCTCCCTTACTAGCCGATCCTGTGGCGCATTTTACAAGGGTTATCCCACCGATTCCACCCGACTCGCTGCCGCCATTGCCGACGGCTGGATCGGCAAGGACATCCTCGTCTTTTGAAGATTTACATTTTGGTAGGTCTTCGTCGCCTGCGGGGTAGTCGCCCTCGGATGCACCTAGTAGAAGGGATTGGGATTGGTCGCGTTATGATTCACATAATGTCAGCTGTTGTTTCACGTCCTCCGATGCCATGAATTCAGTTTGATAAGGGGTAAAATTCCACAGGGCAATTATAGTACAGATTTATATCCATGCAGGTTGCCATGAGGGGCCAGACAAAGGCTATACTTCCGAAGTTGAAGCAAAGAGGCAAAACACTAGGACAAGTCTTTATCAATAGTTAGAGAGCTAGCTAGGTAAGGAACTTTGATCTATCATTCATGCTCAGGCTCATGAAGGGGCAGGTTTGAAGCTCAATGAAGGAAGGATTTGGGCCCTTCACCTTAATGAAGCAGACGAGTTTGAAAAGGAAGGTCAACAAATCTGTGGCCCCATGCATGAACAGGATAACCCACATTTGGTGAAATTGACAAAATTGACCCTACCACATTATACTCTTTCTTATAT
>NMRB01000282.1:364788-402196 GCA_002633025.1 Notospermus geniculatus
GGGTATATATGTACCAAGTTTCAGATCAATAGCTCCAGCGGTTACGAAACGTGCCCTGCTAACGGAACACGACGGACGACGACGGACGACGGACGCAGACCCACGACAAGAGCTCACCCCAGGTGAGCTAAAAATTAAGAGCACTTTGTGAATCTCTTTACAGCTGTACTGAGGATAAACTCATGCCATGTGTTGACTGTCAGTGCGTGCGTCATACAAATTTGATGTGCAGTGGGACTGCCATGCTGATTACGACCACAACGTCAAATTTTGACACCATTTCACTCTGTCAAGAAAGGTACGCTGGACTTTTGGAAACAAAGGGTAGAGAGTGCATGAAACCTGTCTGAACTCTGGTCCACCGTACCGGCGTAGACTGGGATTGCAAGAAATTTTGTTGAAATTTTTTCTCTATTACCCGGTAGTAGAAACACATAGGCACTTTCTGTCAGTTAAACATGGGCCAAAAAACAACCAAATGTTGCCATAGTGTCGTCAATCTCATCCTTCAACCAACTGACTGCCAAACTGAATGGAACTTCTAGGCCCGTATTCACAAAACCTTGCTAGGCTTAGTTTATACTTGCTAATGTGCCCAGTTTGTACAGACCAATGTACGCAACTAGCAACCAACTAAGCTAGCAAGGTTTTATGAATATCGCCCTTGGTTACTTATCATCTCTCAAAACTGTCACTTTTTGTAGTACACAGCATATTCAGGCTGCTTGAAGAAAATCTTCCAACAAGGTAATAGCATAGCCACAAAGAAACCAAAACATACCGTACATGCCCCAACAGATGCACATACACATTCTAAACCTTTCACCAGACATGTAAACAAACCCAGACAAACAGTGCCCAAAGTTCAGTCAAACCCGCGAATGCACCCTCATTCCCAGGGACCGCTCATCTACAGTCAACCACACTGCATGTACATGTACTTATGAACACCTGGAAACGAGGTTGTCCAAACATTATCCCGGACAATGTGTAGTTAATGCTTACCTCTCAATTTGGGTGAACCAGTGGGAGATGAGGTTCGACTACCTCCCTTACTAGCCGATCCTGTGGCGCATTTTACAAGTGTTATCCCACCGATTCCACCCGACTCGCTGCCGCCATTGCCGACGGCTGGATCGGCAAGGACATCCTCGTCTTTTGATGATTTACATTTTGGTAGATCTTCGTCGCCTGCGGGGTAGTCGCTCTCGGATGCACCTAGTAGAAGGGATTGGGATTGGTCGCGTTATGATTCACATAATGTCAGCTGTTGTTTCACGTCCTCCGATGCCATGAATTCAGTTTGATAAGGGTAAAATTCCACAGGGCAATTATAGTACAGATTTATATCCATGCAGGTTGCCATGAGGGGCCAGACAAAGGCTATACTCCCGAAGTTGAAGCAAAAAGGCAAAACACTAGGCCAAATCTTTATCAACAGTTAGAGAGCTAGCTAGGTGAAGGAACTTTGATCTATCATACATGCTCAGGCTCATGAAGGGGCCAGGTTTGAAGCTCAGTGAGGGAAGGATTTGGGCCCTTCACCTTAATGAAGCAGACGAGTTTGAAAAGGAAGGTCAACAAATCAAACTGAGAACAACCAATCAGATTCATTATTTTCATTCACTGCGGCATTTCAAAAAAAGATTTTTATCTTCTGAACATTGATTCTAAGAAGCTGGTGCAGCATTGAGTCGTCACATTCAGTAGCATGGAATCTAACAAGCCCGATCTGAGTCATCACATTCAATAGGGTTGAACTAGCCCGAGCAGCTGTAAAATTCAGTCACCATATTCTGAAGATGCTGCTCCACTTAAGCGTTTCCTCGCAAGAGTAGGCTTTCTATGGCAGGGCCGTACTTAGCTTTTTGGCCGGGGGGGGGGGGGGGNTTTTTGCCCAAAATCCGCATGAAAATCATGTTTTTTTGGTTGGCTCTGCTGCCCCCCGCTAAATATGGCCCTGTATGGGAAACTGAACAATGAGCAGTTGTTAATGTCATTGGTTTCAGCGTAAGCCATAAACAATGGTAATCTACCCATTGAAAGCCAACCCGGACAAAAAACTCAAGTGGAGCAGCACGTTAAGTCTAACACGCTATAGCAGCAGTATAATTTAGTCACCACATTCAGAAGCATTGAATCTAACAAACTAGAGCCAAGTCACCACATTCGTTAGGGTTTACTCAAACTAGCTATAGCAGCAGTAAATTCGAATCACCACATTCAATAAGGTTGACTAAGTCTAACAAGCTATAGCAGCAGTACATTTGAGTCATCACATTCAATAGGGTTTTTACTCTAGTCTAACAAGCTATAGCATCAGTATACTTGAGTCACCACATTCAGCAGGGTTGACCTTAACAAGATAGCGCAGCAATAAAATTGAACCACTGTATACAAATCCTCTATGTTCCAATTACTGGCATATTTTTTATCATCTTTTACCTGGCACACTTGAAATACACAGAATATGCGACGACGTGACGTGGAAACCTTCCAATACATCGCCTGGGTTGTTGGCGTCGATGACGGTCACACGACTTGAGGAATGAGTCGACGTCACGATCCAGACCAGTGAGGACATCTGCTCGGTTTGTTCCGTCTCGTGGTCTTTGATTCCTTTCTCATGATCCTGAAATAAGTTGCATAAGCCTTCTTAACTAGAACCCTATGATAGTGCATACTCCACAAGAAATGGTCCAAAATGGACATTTTCCAAGAACTCGGAAAATTTCCATTTTAATAATAAATAACTAACTTTATAAATAACTTTATTTTTCCATTTATGGAAATACCCAAGCTAAGGTTACCCTCAATTCCTGATCACAACTCTACAACAGTGGAGGGTTTCCGCCAGAAAAAAGATCGGTCGAAGGCTGATCCTGCGACAGCAACGTCATCACCACAGGGGAGTGCAAGGGGGTCACCCCTCGCCAGAAAAAAATTTGAGGATCCAAGAGTATTTTTTGCCCAATTTTGAGGTGTATTCCAGCATATTTTCATTAACAACATAATTACCCTGCAACTTTGAGGGTATGGATCCATACCCTAGGAAATTTTGAAGGTAAGGAATTTTACTCTTTTACCCTGCTGGCAGAAACGCTCCAGGGGATGCTCCACAAGAAATGATCCGTCATAACGTTACCTTCAATTCCTGATCCAATCTTTCCACCTCATTTTGAGCTTCCCTTTTCTCCCTATCATCCCGCGGGTTGGAATAGAACACGCTCGCACCGATGATGACACCACCATCCCTTGTGCGGGCTCCGGTGATGTTCACGCCAGCAGCACACCAAATCTAAAAGGCAATGATAATTCATGAAGTCAATGTCGCAGTTTTGAAACCCCCCATGGACGTAATTCCCATTGCTAGTCCTTTCTTACCATATGCATACTTAACTTTTTGTCAAAGTACCGGTAGATGGCAAGAAAAATCCAACTTGGGGAAAAAGACCAAAACAAGTCCCTACCTTCATACCAGGTTCTTTTTCCAGTAGTGGCCTACAATAGACTGGTACTGGTACAGGGACATGGCTCTTGCTGCCTCCGCCTGTTCCACTGCTCGCCTCGCGTGGGATGTGTGGAATTTTTGCCGGGAGGCTCCAGCCGTAGGCTTGCATCCTCCCGTCGTCTTTTTTGACATGTGCTCGCACGGCTTTATACTGCTCTCGTCGTTCTCGCTCTCGTTCCTTTTTGGTTTTCTCGCTGAGTCTGAAGAAGAAATGGCAGTACCTTAGATTGAACACTGTGTAATATAGTGTCAGTGCTCCTACAAGCCTCGGTTGAGTATTTTACTTTGGAGCGTCAGGTCCCGGTGTAACGTTTTTCAGTGTGGCCATCTTTCTCTGCGACTTCCATTGTTCGGAACACACTGGGAAACAGACTCACTGTTTCTCTGTGTGTCGCCCATTGTCAAGTCGTGGCTTACTCCGTCAATCTATTGTAATGTCACACTGGCTCACGGGCCTCACTGAAAAACGTTACACCGGGACCAAACCCAGGTGGGACCCCGCAACTTTTTCAACTGCTACATTTGCAGTTGAAAAAGCGTTTGTAGCAGTGTTACATTGGTATTGTTGTGTCGTGATAATGGGCCGTATTTTAGAATGTTCCTTACCATTAAGGTCCACCTTAAATTGACTGTTCTCGATGGTTTTACAATAGACATAAGGTCGACCTTAACGTTAAGGAACGTTCTAAAATACGACCCAATATGTTTTTCAGTTACACAATTTCAGCTAATGGTTCTGACTTGTTAGAGATTTGGGTCAACTTCATCCTGCCTGCCTGAGGATAACGTTATAATGGATATACCGGTAACGTAACATGCTACAAGTCAGAAATAAATGACCGTGGTCAATTCTGCAGACCCTTTTTGAAGAATGTGCATTGAACGTGAGCATTATCCATCGAAAAAATCTACTTTCTCATGGATAAAAGTTCAAAATGCTGGAATATAACTCAAAGGAGCAGAAGGGATATATGGCTGTAATGCTGCCTCTGATATGATTGGGAAACAAGAGCAAGCAACATTTTGAGGAAAATGGCATAAAAGCAGAGATACTGAAGGTGTGTGTGTGTAGGAAGAAGAAGTAAGGTATTGGGTGGTATGAATAAAGTGTAGTAAATGCTTTTTAATACTTCTGTTTGTACAGGGTTCTCCAATGCATCTGTACAGCAGAAACACAGTAAGAGCATTTTACTGGTTTTTACTCATACCAACTATTGAGTTTAATACTGAATGAAGAATGAGTTTTACAGTCTTTTGGATTTGGAGGGCGAGAATCAATCATATATGAAGTTGAGGGAAATGCTTCATAACGGAATCTTTATAAAGCCACAAATATGGAAATGACACAGAGAATGGATTCAGTAGCGTGTTTAAAATTGGAGTCCTAGAACTGTGCTTATTAAAATTGTGTGTGCTCTTTAACTTTGAGTCTTCACTCAAAGTTAAAGAGCACACACAATTTTTTCTGGATGCAAGATATTTTGTCCTTCAGGGTGGCAAGAGTGGGTGGGGCAAGACAATGTACACAGCATTCTGTTTTGGCACTCAGGTTGGTTGCAGGGAGTTGACTATTTTATGGAAAATACACATACGACTGGAACATGGGCACAACACCTTCGGAAGTCATAGCACCAAGGGTTCGCCTAGAGCAGAGAGATTTACTATTAGATGAAACAGAAATACATTCGCTGGCCCTTTTATAGGCTAGGGCTGAACAGAGGGTAACAGTAAGATTTGCAATAGATTCTACGAATTTGCTCTTGGATGAAAGAGAAATAATTCGCTGGCCCTCTATGGGCTAGGACTGAACAGAGGGTAAGTTCTGCCAATAGATTCTACGGAAAGAGGAATGTTATTGTTAGGTCTGTACACAACTGTTTCGAGGGATTCTGCACTATGGCATTCAAGCCATGCTTTTCATTCACGTCACATTTCACTTGTATTCCTGGGTTAGGTACTGTCACACCAAAGTAGTTCTCCAAATAATGTCTCGGAGTTCTGGAGCACCCTTCCTGTCCAAGCCTGTCCATGAAGTTCGTAAAAGGTCGCCACTACGTCCACTCCGTTTCCACACAGTTCGAGCTGTTCGGAAAAATTTTCAAGAACGTACTGAGAACTAGTTTGGTGTGATGGAGCATTAAGAAACGAACATCATGGATCCAATGTTCCTTGATTCACAATACAAATTTAACAGAGTTGAGGAGGTGCGTACCACACTCTTCTCATTGTACATGTACCTCACCCTGACCACGAGATGTGCACCAAAATACCTCCTCATTAGAAAGAATTACCTAAACAAAACACCATTCCACAATCACTTCACAACATGCACACAACAATGAAATTCAGGAGACTCCTTATAAGTATAAAATCCTTCTCATTCCCACATGCATAATATGACTTAAATAAATACCCTGTGACTTTTGGTTGTCTGAATGAAGATGATACATGTACACTTTTATGCCATATAATAGAAATAGGGCCCAATTTGGAGAAATTTTGAGAAGTGCACCTCAAGTCTGAAGGCACTGTACCACAAGAGAGTTGTCTTTGCAAGTTGGCTCTCTATGGGCATTTCAGCCATAGAAAACTATGGGCAATCTTCTGAGCCACTGGTCAACGATACCAATTATGATGAATAGAATTGCCCATTGAGAGCCAACTCGCATGAGAAAACACACACATGAAGGAGCACCAGTAATTATCCAGAGCTCATTACTGATCTGATATTCTGTGAGCCTGTGTGATATTTCTCGTGCTGGTTAGACATGTGATAGGTAAGGCGCAGATCCAAGAGGGGTGCGCACCCTCCCCCTTTTGGCCAAAAATCTGTAAAATCGACCGTGAAATTCAGAAATTTGGAGCAAATTTTTGAAATTCACCGCCGATTTCAATGTTTAGTAGCACAGATCCTGGATCCGCCCCTGTAGGTTGTGGCTTTCGCATTTTTGCCTGAAGTTAAGTGCAGGCGAGTAAACAAGCTACACATGGATTTCAAGTTGGATAGATCTTCATCGCATCTCAAGACAATGAAAAACAAACAGCCATTTCTGTAAAGCAAAGAGATTTTACAATGCACAATGCATACAACAATCATGCACTTATAGTACAGGGGCCGGTTGCACAAAACTCATGTCAGTGCTAACATGGTGTTAGCGCTAACTTTTATGTTACGGATAGATGACGTCAAAATACATTGTCATTTTACGTCATTTAACATGATGTTAGCGCTAACATCATGTTAGCGCTAACATGAGTTTTGTGCAACCCAGCCCAGAATTGCAGCTTAATGAGATATGGGATGGATTGGTTGTTTCTTTTGGTCAGCCATACAAAATATAGTATGGAAGGGTGTATCCCCATTTCGCCTACCCCCATTTCGCCTACTCTCCATTTCGCCTACAAAAACTCCCCATTTCGCCTACTCTCCATTAAGGTACCGGTACAAGGCACGACAGGTTAGTGTCCCATGCAACAGACAACATGAAGAGCCAGGAATGACATCCCACATGGCCCGGTCTGGATTTGAACCCAGGAACATCCATGATAACCACTCAGCTATCAGCGCTCTTCACGTGTAGAAGTTTCACTTCAGGGGAAGCTCTGGATTCCTCCTACCCTAGACTTTGTACCCTAGATGTGCTGATGATAAATAAAAAGGCAATTTCCAGAGTGTTTGCAAATTTTCGACCCCAACCAGGGTCTTCTTCAGGCTGGAACTTTACAATCCGAAACTCTAGAACAGACTGAGCTGAAACCCAAATGTAGATATGAAGTATCCTTCATATCTTCATACCTACATTTGGGTTTCAGCTCAGTCTGTTCTAGAGTTTCGGATTGTAAAGTTCCAGCCTGAAGAAGACCCCGGTTGGAGTCGAAAATTCGCAAACACTCTGGAAATTGCCTTTTTATTTATCATATCTTGTGTGTCAATTTTTGTGCTTTCCTTCTCGCTAGATGTGCTGATGATGCTGAGTTAATCCATTCCTAAATATCTTGGCTCATTTCCAAGTAACATGGAAATCCAACAACAATGGTAGCAAGGAAACAACCAAATCCATCAAGTGAGTCCATGCACTAAGAGCATACACATATACAACAGTCAAAGGAGAAGAAAATCTGCAGTGACCCTCAGAGTATGGTTAAGTAGGTACAGGGTGCAGCAGAAAATCTGCACACTGTGAATCATCAGCAGTTTGAATCCGTTAACTTACCCAAGACTTTGCAACATCCTGATTGGTGGGGAAAAAATCAAATTACACAGTATATTCAGGTGCCACAAATGGTGAGAAAAAAATTTCTCGCGGTCAGTACCAGACTTTGAGGGTCTGAATCAATACTGAATACAGCCATAGAAGCAAACATAGTTTGAAAGGGAACAAATTGTTCGTGGTTAAGGGCTGTATGTCCATTGCAACATATTCAGCAAGCAAAACTAGGCCAAGGATTTGGTTCAACGTTATCTATACAAGGAATTTATTTTAAAACAAATCCCAAATTTGGGTAAAACCACAAACAGAATTCTTTAAATCCAGGGGCAAAATTGAAGGGGCTCCCTGGGATTAATGAAAACATGGAAATCAACAGTTATAGGCCAAGGAAATTGACAACGTATGGAGGGAATATTTATCTACCGGTACTCCAAATGAAGACGGAATCTGCAAGTTCTGGCATGTCTGGGCAGTTGATCATTCAATAGTAATAACAAAGTAAGTACTTATAAGATATACGTGTACTGTGCATACACATACATGTAAAACAAAAAACGGATAGACATTGACAGAGAACACTGTTACAAACAAGTAAGGTGACATACATTTGGACAAAGGCATCCGTCAATCTCGACCTCAATTAAAGATGCTAGCTTCCCAGAACAAGTTCCTCACACGGACTACCTTGAATCACCGGCCAACCACTTCACTCCCATAGACCAGTTTTTCCAGTATGTGACGCTGTAACCCGGGGTTGTAACACTGCCATGGCATCACGAATGCACAAAAATGCACTAGCTGACATCATTATGGTGAAATGTCTGGTACTGAAGTGGTTAAAAATATCTTCAAAATAGCTCAGGAAGAATGTCTGGCCAGGGCCACGACTTTCTCACCCATTGCAAAAACAATTAGTGTGATTTTATTGTTATATTTTGATTCTCCGGGATCTTGAGATAAGGGGGTGAAGAAATAATGACACTTGAGCGCCTTTTTCGTATCGATGGTTGTGGATTTTATTTGTGAAAGTTCTACATAACAGGTGGCTCATGGCACCCCTCCGTCATGGCTCTCCCCTTATCCTCTCTGTCTGACTTCCGGTTTTCTCACGTGACTTCCGGGCGGGGGGTTTGAAACTTATTACTATTGCTATACAGCATTATTTTGATTGAGTGGCAATAAGTTCGAGGGGTGGCCAGATATCTCCTGAACTATTTCAAACATACGGGTATTCTTAACCTGTGTGATTCAAGTGTCTGTAAAGTTCTTCATCTGAGAATAGCAGCATTTTGAATAACTTAACATCCTTTTCTCAAACTGTGTGAGAAGACTTTGAGACAAATAATATAAAGAAAGCCTCCACAGGTGAGAAGGCCACTTACTCTTCTTCCTTAAGAAAGTCATAGGCTTTCCCCTTGCCCCCGAGATTGTACTTATCCCGCTGCCTCTTGTTAGGGTCGCCGACGGGTTGGACCTGAGTGGTGGGGGCGTTGTAGCGGATAGTCGCATGGGGTAGTGCTTTCTTGCTGGGCTTGTTTGAGGTGTTGAATAAGTTGCTGAAGCTAGAAGAAAAGAAAAGAAGGAATATGAGACCTACGGGTGTTGACAAATTCTTTCCAATTACTCTCCACAGTCATATACATGTACCGGAACATGTAGGATTCCATGATTCCTTACGACCTGGTATGGCGGCCATCTTGAATCATAGCCTTGTATATTATTCCTGAATACTCACTCAGTCTTTCTGGAAACTGGTGGGAAAATTACAGTGGAAATGCATTACTCACCCCAGCAGATGTCAATAAATGCACATGAGCGACTATAAAAGGCCTCGTCCGTGTGAGTTTTCTCAAACGAGTTAGATCTCAATGGGCCATGCACCACTGTTGGTTTCGTTAGGCCCCTAGTATTAAATAGAGCTATATGCTATTCGGTATTCTAGGCACGTTTTGTAGGGCACGCATATAGTGTGAATCGAGCAAGGTTATTTCAATGAGTGGCTTACATAAGACCCGGTAAACTATTCTAAGGGCACACTATTCGCTTATAGTTCGAATCGTGCATGTTCAATTTTCCCAAAAAGTATATCATACTAGTATATTTACCCGTGGCGCTATTGTATAGGCCCACCCTCTTCAGAAAGAAGACAGCCTCAGATAATTCCTCTAAGGTCGCAGTATCATGCTGTGCCAGTGACCTACCACAGGCTGATAAACAGGTCTACACTGTAGGATTGATGTCAACATAGGCCTACCATGAATCTGGGTCATCTCTTGGCATTGTCATGCTGATTGAAAGGTTCGGCAAGCTCCGGCAATTTCCGTGAGTTTCACATGGACACAAATTCCTGACAAAAATTGCTTCAAAGTTCACTTTCTCGGCAAATGTTTGGACTGAGAATTGGTCATTTTGTGTATAGAATCGTAGTGAAAGGTTAGGCAAAGTTTCACAGTGGCAACATGTAAGGTGGCCATGATTTCCTTGGAACTCTATAGATTTAGTAGTATAGATACCGAATAGTGAATACCGAATAGCATAGAGCTCTATGTAATATGGGCCTTATGGCTTATGCCTTGGCCAGTGACACAAATGCCTGCCCATAGTTTTCTACAGCCGAGTTGCCCATAGAGAGCCAACCTGCGCGAGAAATTGCCTTTTGCGTCCTGGTATTGCCACAGCAACCAGAGATGGCAGCTGGGAAAACTAATCTACAGCAGCAGCAGCAAACTAACAGAGATTTCGTATTCTAATTCGGGGATGAAATGTTACCGAAATTCACACAGCAGTTTTCTCAGAAGATTTCGGTAAATTATGAAGAAAATTTCATGGCAGATAATCCTACAACCACCTGTATATTCCCAAACATTCCTTTGATTGCATCATCACCACTACACCCACCATCCCTTCCTCCGTTCAATCTCTGCCTTTCCATGACTGAGAGGACTACTGTACTTCCAGAAGCCAGGGCCCATATTCATAAAACCTTGCTAGTATAGGCTTAATTACCTGCTAAAGGTTTTATAAACATAGGCCCAGGAACCTGGCACTATAGCTAGATTATGCCATTACATGTATCTCCTTCAGTATAAACCCAAGACCATTATCACCATTGCCAATGTAGCTATTACCCTGTTTCAGAAGCACGCCCAAGAAGCAGACCCAAGTTCATGATTCCCAAGAACGTCTTCGCAGGTTTGCCTCTGCCAACATCATTGATGGGCGAGTAGCAAGTACAGCAAATGAAAATCTCCAGGTTCAATGTAATAAGCCTTTTGGCAGAATCGATCTGGGGATTTAACCCTACCGCTGAGATCAGGAGCCAATCTACACATCAAGTCGTGGCCTCTTTCTCAAAACAATATCAGATCCATTAAGGTGCATCCATGAACTCCATGTCCTCAGTGGACCACAGGTAGTCCAAGCTCATCCTTGAAAAAGTTGTTGTCAGACTGGATATAAATGTACAGCTTGTGCAGTGGCTTACATTTATTCTGACGTCACTTTTGACCGGCAGTCCACCATGACGACGTTGACGACCACGCTGACATCGCTGACGCCGTCAACGACGTCATGGTTGAGGTCACACACACTTCACTTGCACCAAAGACAAAGTGTGCCACGTGGGTCGATGACAATTGACGTAATTTGATGTCGATTTGACCGATAAGATGGTGGATTATTCTGTGATGACGTCATCTGCACAAGCTCAATAGGCTAGCTGACGAGGAAAATGCTATCTATTTCATGCATCTGATTAACCCTGTTAAGACAAACTGTAAACCCCAAAATATTCACGTACCTTGCAAAATGTGAAATCAAACAGCCACAAAGAACAAAATTTAATTGATAACGTCACACAGTATTCAGAATAGACAAATCCCAAATTGACGTAAACGAGAAAGATCTGCACACTTCCGCAAACACAACCTCGGTCTGAAACCAGCTGACGTGACGCAATCCATGATTCAGCAATGGCCAACTCTGATGCACTGTCCACGTCATTCAGTTTCAGACCGAGGTTGTGTTTGCAATTTCGGCGGAAGTGCGCAGATCTGCGAATTCGAGAATCATCTATTAGCAAGATGTGATTTCTCCAAATTTTAATGGCTCCAAATATTTTGGGGGTTACAGTAACTGTAAAGAGAAGATAACAAAAGAGTAATATGCCTATGATTCTAACAATGCACTAAAAGCATGCACCATGTTGATCCCAAAAGAAAAAGCAAACACACAGAAAGAGAAGTGACAAGACGTTTTCGTGTTTTTGAATTTTTTAATAAATTTATCATCTGAATCAATTATAATTACACTGACTTCAATTTTTTTACAATTAACATGACAACTGATATGGCAGCAAATTAATCCATTAATTACATTGTTTGTTGTCTGCTTAAAGTGTATTTAAAGAGCAGAATGGTTTTACTTGAGGTAAAGTCAGGCTTTAAATTTGAGATTGAACAGAAGCTGACACTTGCACCACCAACTGTCCAGCATTTTTAAAATTGATCCTTTTGTTGCAAAAAGGCAACACTTAGATGTACATGAGCAATGTTCCCACAGCATTCAGTCAGAAGATAAATTATCTGCATTACCACTGAAATACACATGAAATTTTAGATTCAAAACCAGTTTTAAGGCGAAATGTTCAGAGTTAAAAGCTGGATGGCCAAAGCCTCACTATTGAGTTTAAAAGAATTTCAAAGGCCAGATAAGTCGAAGTCCTAAATCCTGTTTAAAGCTTTTCATGTTGTGCGTGTAGTGTAGGTTAGATGAAAATTAACGATAAATCTGATAACAATTTAAGCAGACAACACTGATTATGTATGATATCCACATGAACACAATGTACGAACTATAAACAATTACTTCTCAAAATAGATTAAAATCAAAGCTAACAATCACATTTTTACCAACTTATTCCAAAGTGCTTCAACATTCAGACATTGATGTGGACTGCATCGATCTAGTATTTGCTAGTATTAACTTTCAGTGAGAACAGTGTCTGTAATTACTAGTAATTGCATGGACGTACTCATTTTAATAATTTACTAATTTTAGTACCGGTAATTTTGTCACATTTGAAAATCTCAAACTACCCCTTATCATCGCTTCAGCAGCAGACTTTACACATACTGGTATGTTTTAAAAGATCTGTCTTTTATGTTTAACTTTTGTCTGAAGTGCTAATTGACGAAGGCTTTTCCATGCACAAGGCTAAAATGCTAAGTCATGCTCGTAGTTCACTATAAGAATAGGAGCTCTTGCCGATTTCCTAGTCCTCTTTAGGAATAGGGCTCTTGTCAATTTCCTAGTCATTTTTAGGAACAGGAGCTCTTTTCAATTTCCTAGTCCTCCGTAGGAATAAGAGCTCTTGTCAATTTCCTAGTCCTCTCTAGGAGTAGGAGCTCTTGTCAGTTTCCTAGTCCTCTCTAGGAATAGAGCTCTTGTCAGTTTTCTAATCCTAGACCTCTGTAGGAGTACGAGCTCTCGTCAATTTCCTAGTCCTCTGTAGGAGTAGGAGCTCACGTCAATTTCCTAGTCCTCTGTAGGAGTATGTGCTCTTGTGAATTTCCTAGTCATTTTTAGGAACAGGAGGTCTTTTCAATTTCCTAGTCCTCAGTAGGAATAAGAGCTCTTGTCAATTTCCTAGTCCTCTGTACAGCTCTTACATTATCTGCATAAAGAGTCAGTTTGGGAAGTCATGCCAATTCAACAGTTTCGAAACAAATCAGTAAATGTTCATGCACTTTGGAACAAGCCGAACTAAACGAACTAAAAAACACCAATAGGGATCAACATGGACATGCAATACGGCATTGTTAGATATCTAAATCACAAAAGCACCAATAGGTGGCAGCGTCAATCCAAGATGGCCACCACAGTATCAATGGAATGTTGTTGCTGTTAAAAAGATCAATGTGATCCATTAGTATATGTTGTACAATATGGATCAATAAGAAATTACCCCCTGAAAATCTATAATGGACTCTTCCAATTTTATACGTTTGCAATGATTTGGGTTAGCCGATTACGAAAAATAGGGACTGAAGGTAGCATCAATCCTTCAGACTGATATGATAAGTGTTCATTTTGCCATTTTACACCAACTGGGTAAAACTGAGTCCAAAATGACTAAAGAAAATAATAAGAGGAATTTTATCGCAATTACCCCAAGTTAACCTCAGTGTAAAATGGCCAAAAATTGTGTTCTTCTCTTATTGATCCCTATTGTGTCATCCTGTAAGATAAGAAATAAAATAAGGGTTCAATTCCAGTTGTGGACTTTGGAAGTGAACTCCTCAATCACCCTCTCATTTCAAAATGAGAATTTTTAATCAAATTGAATTACTTTCTTCGGACACAACGTGTGTGGCGAGAATATCTAGACAACAAACAAGTTGAGTTCAGTTCCAGGAGAAAAACTCTTGTGCTTGTAGACATCAGATCTAGAGTTAAAGCATAAGATCACTGAGGAGAGTAAACAAAACAAAACAAAGTTCACCAGTTTTTCTCCAGAAACTGAACAACAGGAAACACAAAACGATATTTCGTCAGCATATCTTGGATATATCGATTGATTCAGAAAATACTTTTTCATTCATTAACAAAACATGGTAACAACGTTTTGAGATTTTTCAAGACACAATGCCAAGAAGTAAAGATCCTTTTCAAAAGAAGGGGGGGGGGGGGAATGAAACCCAGTCCTGGTTCCCCCTCTGCCTGAATGGCAAAGATTTTTCAGATGCAATACCAAGAAATAAGATTCTTTCCATACGGGTATTTAAAACCCTTGGTAAACTGGTATGGCAGTTATGCATTCTTCCCTTTGCCTCAACGGCAAAGAAGTTCTGAGATTTTTTGAGACAAGAACTCAAAATATTGAGATCTTCTTCAAATGGATGGAATGATATCTGGGAAAATATTCACATTCCCCTAAGTTTTCATAACACTGCATGGCAAGGGTGTTTTCAAAGTGAGAGAAAAGGGAAAATACATGATGCAGAAAATGTCAAGAGTGTTCCACTGATGACTTGTTTGCACCAAGTACGATCAACATTAGTATTGATAGACAAGTATTCAGCTCGAATGTCTGTACAGTCTTTTCCTCAAGATGTTCACACACCAAAATCAGATTCTGGTGCATTTTGTGTTGGGGTTCCCGCTAGCCAATGCTTCAACGCTATTCCAGTGAACCCGCGTCTGTCCACACAGAAATCGTGCAGGAGACGGTTTCTCCTGCACCACAAAACGCATCTGTTTTGGTGTGTGTTGGCCTGAATTTGTACAATTTGAGTATGGAGAGACAAAGATTATGCAAAACACACAAAATCGTATGCCTAAAGCCCGTTACCACTACATCGGATTGCGCCGTGGGTTGCAGCGAGCGGTGTGGTTATCACAGGCATAGGGCTACGTGTTGTTAAACTGTCAAAGGATTATCCTAAACCCTGTGAAAACCTCACCGCTCGCCGCAACCCACGGTGCAATCAGCTGTAGTGGAAACGGGCCTTTATTTTCCTCTTTCGACAAACGACATTAGACTCCGACTTCTCGTGTGTACTTTGACATTCTTAGCACCATGTAATTCCCCTTTAGACGTATGCTATACAATTTTAGGTATGCCCTGAACATGTCGTTTCTGTGGTTGTTGCTTGGGCGGGGGCTCTGGAGATGCCGTCGAAGCTAAACCACCAAGACTACCAAAACTGAAAGAGAATAGAAGGCTTAAGATCAATAACTCAATTCAAACAAGCTCAAATTATCAACTCTGGATCAATATTCATAAACATACTTAAGGCAAAGTGTGATACTTATCCTTTGTTCAACTACTTAAGTCTAAGTGTCACACTTAGACTTAAGTAGTTTTATGAATATGGGCCCTGATGTATATTTTTGGCTCCTTGAAGATATCTATTTACAGAGTTTCTGAGTTCCGTAATATGGGAGTATCCCATATTGTACGAATTGAGTTCTAGACAAAAGGGGCTGTTCATTTTCACCACTTGAGTAACCTGAGTTGTGATCCTTGGGAAAACGGAAAAAGCTATGCACTTGTAAATTGCAGGGATTATTTGTTGTGCTGTGCAGAATAATCGCTGCAGTTTGCAGCTTCATAGCATTCTCCATTTTCTCAAGGATCACAACTCAGATTCCTCAACTGATGAAAACGAACAGCCCTTTTTGATTCAAAATGAACCCATCGAGGAGCCAAAAACTAACTAATATTCTGATAACCTGGAAATTTTCATAGCTGATCAGATCGGAAGTGTGATCAAAATGGCCAAGTATAATACCCCCAACTAGCTCAAGAAAGCAGCAACGCTGGATCGCAATGCATGAAGTAAATATCTACTGTCCACCTGAAGCTTGCCCCCTCCCTCAAAACTTGTGAAATCCACAATTGTTGATCACTCCACCTAGTCCTAGCAATGGTTTACCATCTCTGCCACCTCAGCACTGGAGGACCGATTCTCAAACCTTACCTCTGACTTTCAAACCAAAAATGTGAATAGTTCAAAGAACTTTTAATGAATGAGAGAAGACACTGTATATTTTTTTCATGTCCGGGGATGACGTGTCCTCCGAGATGGAATGTCCAGGGACGAAATGTCCGGGGACAACATATCCAGGGATGGAAGGTCTCTGGGACGAAATGACCTCTGACCCATTTTCAAACAGAAATGAACGTGTATTACACAGACCCAAGAATTCCACAGGTGCAGGACCAACTTTACTGAGATCATCAATTGTCCTTCTTTGAATCACTTGGCACCATAATTCGTTGCGAAGATTTCACAGGGTTACCCGCCCACAGTTCTTAACCTTTCAAATAATCTTCAGTTTTTTATCAAAAACAAAAATTTATACTCACAAATTCCAAATGGTTGACTTCTTCTTCGTACTCCCACCCTGTCCAACGAGTTCAGGATGTTCTCGCGAGGCACGTATCATCTCCGTCCACCTGACAGCCTCCTGGAGCTCCATCAGTCGCTCCTTGTACTGGTTACGTTCCATGAGGACACGCGCCATCTCGACGCGAGTGAATCGCTTCCGTTGAGCCATCGGAACATCCTCCTGTGAAGTAAGAGGACAATATTTGAGGCAAGGCTTTATGAACAAGTCAGATCAAGCAACATTAGTCGACAGCAATGATAATACATGTACAATGCAGTTTAGTAAACTGATGACCAACGATGACCATTGCGACAAGCACCTACAGGTCACAAATCGTCCACGGGGATTTGCTCTTGGGGAATTGTCTTGGGGATATTGTCTGAGGGAATAGCCGAGGGGAGGGGCAACTGGCTTGGTGAGGGGCAATGGTCCAAATACCATCATTTTCCAATGTGTTCGTCCACCTTAAGGTAACTAAAATGTATTCTTGATTGAAGCAGTTAAATTTCCGAATTTAGGAAGCGACAAAATTTGTAAACCACATACATCATCCTCTGGATTCATCTTCTTGTTGGCCTTGTCAAGTTCCTCCTTTAATTTCTTCATCTCTTCCTCCAGCTCACTGATACGCAGCTTGAAGCGAGACTTGACCGCTTGCAGGGACGTGATCTCTTCTCGGAGAATCTCATGTTCGCTGAAATCGACACAGGACATTGCAGTAGTCAAAAGACCCAATTTCATGTTGAAGAGTGCTCTCGTCGACAAGCAAGTTGTCTAGTGTGAGTTGGCTCTAAATGGATAATTTACCGTTGTTGGTTTCTGTGGTGTGCAGACAAACACATCAGCATTGCTTACAGAGCCAGAATATGAGCAATGCTGTACGCTGTCACACTTCACCATTACACCATTTGTCAATGTTCACCATCTACAACGACACCTACCTTGTGAGTTCATCCACCTTGGCTATCAAGTCATCCTTGACGATATTCAGAGCATTCCTGGAGAAGAAATCGGAATGTTTAAACTCCTGAACTAATATCTACCCAGTATAGACAGCGTGCAGTGACTCATTGTGAAGTCACTTTTGACCACACTGACGTCCACGACAAAGTACTCCACGTGTGGATCATGTCATGGTTGAAGTCACACAGACTCCACCTGCGCCGACGACAAAGTGCACTACATGGGCCTACATCATTTGCGTCCACTATAGCGGATATAGACTGATCACATGACGAGATGATGTCACTTGCACGTTCTCTATAGTTGGTGTGATTGCAGCATCTAACTGTTACACACAAATAGAATGAGCTTTTCAAGTAGAAGCTAGTAAAATCCGTTTTTTCATTGACCGTCCTGAGATATGTGCCACCTCAGTAATGGATGACAAAGTTGGTACGAAAATATCTCATCAATGGGTTGCTATAGGGCTTTGGTAAGAAGACTAAAATACATGTAAATATACTCACTTCGTTGCGAGAAGTTCAGCATTTTCTTGAATGAGGTTTTCAACTTCTTTCCCCATGCCTAAAAATAGAAGTTACATCATGAGAACAATGAGTGTAGCAAATGGCAAAGGCTTCTGAAGGACACTGCCGCCTTCTTACACTGCCATTCAAGTTCAGGGGGAAGAGAGCCAATTGTCGTAATAGCCATATTTATATATAGTATGTCTGTTATTCTAATTGACCTCACTCCCCCTAACCTTCAGTGTGGTCGTTCTTTTACCATTGAGGGTGGAACAAGGTTGAAGCAGACAACATGAGTATTATTAGTGTGGCAGATGGAAACTGGCCATGGAAGCAGACGACACATGCTAATATCATGCAAAATGTATTAGGTGTTGCATTTAATTCTTATCTGGTGAAATGTTTCGTATATTTCGAAGTACATTTTTACAAAGACACCCAATGTTCCATTTACTGATAGTAAGTAAATAAACCTGTTTCATTATCAACAGAAAACAACAGAAAATTTCATTAAAGCGACTTTTTTCAGAACTTATTCAAATTCCCTGGAAACAAGCAGTGAATAAAGAGTAATTTCTCCAATGAAGATTCAAAAGAGGTTGTACCGTAGCAGCAGTATGGGGACAAATCTGAAGAGAGATGTTTACAGAATGAGGCGAAGACAAAACACTTTTTTACAGAACAAAACAACGAACATGAAAAGCAATGAAGATGTAGATGATTTCGGAAAAACCTTAACAGAAGATTTAGCGAGGGGAGCAACATAAAGAAGACACAGGATGGTCCAGAAAAATGTCCCTCGGAAACACCAATGTTTAAGAGGTGAAGACAAAACACTTTTTTACAGAACAAAACAACGAACACGAAAAGCAATGAAGACGTAGATGATTTTGGAAAAACCTTAACAGAAGATTTAGCGAGGAGAGCAACATAAAGAAGACACAGGATGGTCCAGAAAAATGTCCCTCGGAAACACCAATGTTTAAAGGGACATTTTGATTGAAACATCCAGCTTCCTTTCAATGAACTGTTTTCAAAAGGGGCCGATTTTTGGCTCCTGGTGAATTTGAATGTCAACAGAAAAAGACGGCCACTTGGACAGAGTGTTCCTCTGCCCTGAATATGGCATTTTGCCATTGGGATATGGAGCCAATCTCCTAATCCTAATCCACATTTTCTGTGGGTTTTAGAGAGTCACCTACGACCCATGACACAAGTGGGCAAATAGAACTGACGCTACCAGAGGCAGCCCAAGATATCGCTAACCACTTCACTATGATTGACCAGAATTTCGATCCATGACATCACGATGCGAACATAGTGTCACGTACTTCAATGACGCTTCATGATGTCCTGACGACACAAAGGGACTGTTCATTGAGGAATCTGAGTTGGGACCCTTGAGAAAATGGAGAAAGCTATGAAGCTGCAAATGGGGAGGTAGCCTAATTTTTTCTACCATTTGATGGCGCTGCGACCGTATCCACTTTTCCACTGTGACGTTGTACAGAACGTCAACGTCACACTGCCGTGACATTGTGGCTTCATGCTCGCACCACACATTGCCACGGAGATGACGTCCTGAAGACAATGAAAAGGCCTGATTTGGTCGCAGCGACATCTTTCCGTGGAGAAGTGGCGACCCCCTCATTGCAGGGATTATTCTGTAAAGTACAACAAATAATCCCTGCAGTTTGTAAGGGCATAGCTTTATCCGTTTTCCCAAGGATCACAACTCTGATTCCTCAAGTGACGAAAATGAACAGTCCCTTTCAGTAGCGAAGTGGTTAAAGAGTGTACTAGGAAAAGACAACCAAAGGAAAACGGGAAGAGGCAAGAGTCAAAGGGCCGTATTCAATAAGGGTGATCATCGCACGATTAAGGGTGTTTTGGCCTAATCAGCGTACAAATTCCGCATTACACAGGTTAAAGGCCTAGAAAACTATTGTCTGATGTCTGTATGGTGCTTCACCAGAGGCATTTACCCGCAGGATAATCACACGCGTCTAACTATCCTGCGTCTAAGTCAAAGAGCATAAAGCAAATGTTGAACGATCAGGAAGGCTTGTGTAGAATTTTTCAGGCACTTTCTATTGTCCTCCCACACTAAGACGCAGGAATGTTAGACGCGTGTAATCATCGTGTGGGTAAAATGCCTGGGATCAGGCAGCTTACAGAACGTAGAACAGTAGTTTCCAGGCCTATAACCTGTGTAATGCAGAATTTGTACGCTGATTTAGCTAAACGCCCTTACTGAATACGGCCCAAAGATTTTTCCACGAACAATATAAAAGTGATCACATAGGGTAATCTGAAGCATAGATGGGACGCAAAACAAAACAAACAGATCCGTCTATTCTCTTCAAGAAGAGAACATGAAGGACCAGTACAACATCGAACACGTCAACCTTACCAAAAAAGTTGTCACTGCCGGCTGCTAGATCCAAGAGTGCAGGAAAAAATAGCTTGAGGTTAGTGTCTACCACAACATAGGCATGATTAACAATGGCATTTGTCGTCGCCGTTCTGTTTTCAGAGTATATCTTGGATTTTACCACACATGGTTATCACCATTCACGATTCGTGACCCAGTCCGGCAAAACCCAGCCAAAGTCGCTGAACACCACAGGGTTGATACACGTAGGTTATGTAGGGAGTGTCATCACAATGGAAAGATGACGGCCTGTTAGTGGCAAATAAAGCCTTGTCGATTGTGCAACAAAGGGCAGGTATGATCAAGGCCTATGTCACTCCCCAGTGACTTTGGCCGGGTTTTCATAGACCCGGTCACATTTACAGTCTCTACATGTACTGAACTAAAGGTTCAGAAATGAGCTGTCGAGGGCTACCATAAATGAACAAAGCGTTGGCACCATCGCTCCCAGCACCACGTGATGATGATATGAATTTAAAAGTTTTTTAAAAAAAGGTGAAAATCAAGGAGTCATCACCATTCCAGTGAACCGAAAACTTAGGGGGCAACAAGAGGTGACTTATCATGATCAGATATGTTATTATAGATACTGTTCTATCCCAACTTTCACGGCAATGTGGCACAAATAATTCAACAAAGCTACACAAAAGTCATTAGCCAACACGTTTTCAGAGCTACTGCTTGGCATTTTTGCATTCAACTCCACACCGCAGACACTGAGTTGATATTTTCAGACTTGAAACCAAAAAGTATCGAAGTGTCTACAGACTTTAATACAGTACCCCCTTCCATGATAAATCCCAAGCTGGAGCCCTGAACATGACTTCAAAGCAACGTATTTGGAAGGATAAAGCTCCATCTTGCAACAACAATGGCAATGTGGATCAGACAGGAACAAAGCAAAAATAAAAGCAGGTAAAATGTGTCAAATCTGGTGAAATTTTTGCACAACTATGGCAGACAGGACTAAATGTTGCCCAGTTTAATTCTGTTACTGTGGTATTGACACAATCTCAGGCTGAAGCAACCACTCTTAGTCATGTCCCATAAATTGCGGACCATGTTTACATGGCGTCAGTGACGTCGCAATGCATCAGCGTGTGTTGGATGCACTACGGCGTCACGTCACGTCGTCCGCAATTTTCGGTACACATCTAGGCCAATTCATACTTTGCATTCTGCGCTTTGCGCTTGTCCGTTTGCTATGTGAGTGTGTGGTAGAAAATGTAATTTTATTATTGGTACCACACATAAACATAGGGAACGCACAAGCGCAAACCGGAGAAATATGAATCTACCCTTATACAGCTAATTCTGTTACTGTCCTAAGATCAATGTGAAATTTGGGTGAAGCAACTCAGACAGGACTAAACTATGATGCAGATGTACAGTTAATTCTGTAACTGTACTCTAACGTCACTTGACATCAGGGCAAAGGGACCTACATGTACATAAGACAGAACTAAAACTGTTACACAACTAAATCTGATACTGTGCGACCAGCGTGATATCTGGGTGAAGCAACCAAACACGTTTGGAACAAAGCACTCCCTGGTGTCAACATGTGGGAAGGGTAAAAAATCTTTCACAAAGCCAAACGCAGCATGCTGGAAAATATTTTGGTCACTCTATGGAAGCTGCAAATGCTTCCTTCATGAACAAAAATCATGACACCAAAGTCAACCCAGCCAACCAAGCAAAAGGTGGGGTAGGGGGTCATGATGATCGATGACACCAGGTCCTGTCCCAGAGTTATAGCTCGGCACCGCAACCTAGATGTTATACTACAAGTACGCAAACATACCAAACGAATCGGCATCGTCATCTGATGCGGCGAACAACATCGTGCAGTGGGAAGAAAGCAAGAATATAACGATTACAACAGCACGATCGTAACGAGATATGGTCAGAGCTGATCATGTGGCCTGTTTTTTACAGACACCACGTTTTGACGGATTTTAGCAAAATCTAGGCCCATATTCATAAAACCTTGCTAGGCTTAGTTACCTGCTGAAATGCCCACTTTGTACAGGCCAATGTACACACCTAGCACCCAACTTTAGTTAGCAAGGTTTTATGAATAGGCCCTGGTCCACAAAATACATCACTGGCCAGGTCCAGGTTCAATGCCATTGGGTGATTTCAAAGTTGGTTTTAATACCAGTTTTACAATGCTTTAATGCATTGTAAAACCAGTGTCAAAACCAACTTTGAAATCACCCATTGTAGTCACTATAATTTGGCTCTGAACAGGAAGGATGCAGATACATATCAGATCACAGAAACTCAGCTCTGACCACTGAAATTAAAACAGCTAACATCAGCCTGAAAAGGAAATGTATTTACAACAAAATACATCAAAATGCAGGGAAAATATGAGGTGTGTGTAATTGATAGTTTGATAGATGCATGCTTGTTGCAGATCTGAGAGTGATGAGACTCATGCAGTGTGACTTGTGTTTTGTATGGTAATGTAGATTACGATGAAAGGAAAGGAGCACTTTTGAGAAAACCATGTTTCCTATCCGAATATTGTCCGCAGAAAGAAATGCGACCAACTTTCAACCAATCATGGAGGATTTTTCAAGACTCTTATGTTCTCTAGTCACTGGTAACAGCAACCAGTAATCAGTCTATGGTCTACATATGCAAACACTGTATAAGATGTTCACTGTTTGCATGCATAGACCATTAGGCGTCTATGGTCTACACATGCAAACACTGTATACTGTTTAATGTATAGACCATCGGGCACCTGCAACCTCAGCTTATTCATGGTTTTCTGGACAAGTGTTCTAAACCTGTTTGGAGATTTTTTTCCTATAGGCGAAAACATGTTTTTTTCAACAAGTGATCAGAAAAGTTGTGACATATTTTTTTAATTGACAAAGTGCAACTGATTGAAGAATGGAAAATGAACACTGATTCGATGCTGAACGGTGCAAAAAATCAAACATTGCAAACGATCAAATATTCCATTGAATTGTTGGTAAAAAATATGTTAATGACTAACCAGGTGACGCAAACTCTCCGGGGTGAATGGCGCGGCCTGATAGGAGGAAAGCGGGAAAGAAAAACACAGAGCAATTATTAGAAATTAGTACAGTGAGAAAGCATAGTGGATTTGTATGTTATACAGGGCGTCACAGTGGATTTGTATGATATACAGGGCATCATAGTGGATTTGTATAGTATACAGAGCATCATAGTGGATTTGTATGGTACACAGGGCGTTTCAGAATCTGTGTACCTTCTCTATGGTCATTTACGTAATTCCAAACAATAGGTGACTGAGTACCAGGCAAGCAGACGACACTTATTCTAAGATATATCTCAAAATGAATGAATTGACGAATTGCCTACACTTTCAGTCAAAATTTTTCAGGTCATTAGCATAAGCATTGGAAATCAAAAAATTCATTCGATTCGAAAATCATATTCGCAAAGGAACTTCAAGATTTATTTGGTCTAAATGATGCAACAAACACAAGATATGACATGACAAGAAAGCATGGGATATCCTGAAGCAAGATGCGATCACAAGACATTGCTTCTTCAAAGTAGGTTAATAATAAAGAGCTGACCTATGCCCCTCCATTTGTGCTGCACCCAAATCAATGGTATAAATCACTCTGGCCTACATTGTATATTTTGAACAGGAAATTATTACCACTTACCAACGAGCAAGCTCTGAAGTTTGTATTGATATACAATTTGTAAACGTCATGTAATAATATCATTCACGAAATCACCAATTTGTTCAGTCCTCTACATCCACTAAAACCCAGGAATATAACTAGGCCTGCACGGAGAAGAAAACTATCTAAATCGTAAGACTCAATCCTTGCCCATGACTATCTACAGTTGAAAAAATATTATGTTGTGAACTGAATCGGCCCCGTCAACCTTACACCAAGGGTCATTTGCATTTGTATTTGATTTTTCCGTCAGGGCCGACGCAATAGCATTATTGGCCCTGGTAGGTGCGGAGGAGGCCATCACAAGCTACTCATGTTCCTCACTTGGATGGGGTCTTTTACTTGCCCTTGCAAAGACACAAGTTACAAGGCACCACGGCTTACTGTCCCAATGACAGGGGTCACTGGTGGGTTCAGGGTGCTTCCATAACCAACCTACAGGGTACAAAAGTCCCCCACAACATATCAATATTATTTTCTATCCTCTACACAAATTTCAGTTGTTTCTACAGAGAACAGCCAAATTGGAGTAAGCATCACTGAACATGACACAAAAAGCCAAGAGTGCTCCAGTTTTGGCGATGACATCAAAGTGTGCTGACACCACATGATGTGTCCTATTATCACCATGAATTACTTTCTGTGAAACTTTCTTTCACCGTCACTTTCGCTGCTTCATTGCACTCAGTGATAGATGAAAGGCTGTAATTGAGTTACGGTAATCACCGCCTGGAACACACTGCAAGCTATGGGAAGTGGATAAATTGGGGAGACAAAAACTAGAAGCTTTTCTTAAAGGGGATACCTGTTGACGTACTTTGCCACTGGGTTTCCTCATGTTAGCGAGTTTTCGCAATGGCCCAGAAAGGCCTACCAGAGTGTTTCACCTATTGTTGTCATAGGCTTTAAGAATGGAAGGAGTCCTTGCTGAACTGTAGCTGACTATGCTGTTTTGAAAATTTATTACATGTATTAGTAAATTCATTACCACTGGAATGCAGGCCCTTAGACAGTGACTGGGTTCTACCTTTGGGCTGTTTTAAACATACACCAGTGAAGCCACCTTGGAGGTGAGTTGAGATTGTTAGTCAACAAGTATCCCCTGTATATTCTAAAGGTATGAAAGCCATCACCTAAACTGAATACCACAGTGTTAATCCATTCAGTGCCTCAACAATTTTCAACACTTTGGGCAAGTAACAGCAGACATTGGCCCTTTTCACACGGAGTCGGTTCGATCCGGATCGAGGCCAGTTCACTTGCTTTTTGTACCGTGAAAAGCCCCGTAGTATTCTTCCCTTTTCATGGTACAAGAAGTCAGTAAACTAGCCTTGAACCATTTCGTGTAAAAAGGTCTAATTTTGTTCACTTGAAAGCCAGCAGAGCAACAGGTTTATACCGGTAATTAGTTCAGGAATAACTACATGTAGTACATGTACATGTCTTAATGCAATGAAATGTCTTTGGAAATATCACTTCAATTCAACTGAATCTCTGCAATCTGGCTACCTCAGGATTTGGACAGCCACAGTCTGCCTCAAGTGTCGTTTATAAGCAAGTAGAAGTACAAAAGGACAATACATGTACGTCAGTAGGCCCTGAAGGAATCATCAGTGTGGATTGATAGAAACTGCTGTAGGTGAAAGCGGTGCATGTGATTTAAGTAATGGTCAAAGTTGAAGGAAGTTCACAGTTTGTTGGTTCATGATAGGGATAGGTGGACTGAATGGCAAGGCTACTGAATTCAGTGTTTAAGTCTCTTGTCACATTTGTACATACTAGGCATAATAAAATCAACACTAGTAATGGTAGTTGACGGATTGTGAACTGATACTACATTCAACTCATTCTGAATATAGCTGGCATTAGTCACGAACTCTAACTTTCAAGTACTCTTTAATATAGTGGGCCAAGAACACAAATTCTGAAGGGGAAAACCAGCGAACTATGAACTTCCTGTATATTTTTAAAAATATTTTACTATTATTATCATGAACTAATTTTTAACTTTCTGCACAATTCAAAAGTAAAAGTTATTAATTCACTATAAGTTCAACCTGCCCCCCTCCCACTGGCCCATGTTCCCAATTCAAAACACATGCTGCTCAAATAGCTTTCAACAAAGGGATCATGCCACGAGATACATGTACATTTTTTGACAATGTCAATGATCATGAATGACACAAAAAAATCCCTCACACAAATAAACAGGGATGAATGACAGATTACTAGCAATAAGGAAATATTCGAGAGTAGTAAGAGCTGTCTTTCAGATGTTTATCAATGGGACGGAGAGTATCTTCCCCATGTCAAAATGGACCACACTGTTCCACCCTATTGATGTAGTTTAAATGAAACCGTAACAGTGGACACAATCATCAGAATATTCTCATATTCTAATAAGTGCAATAAGTGCAAGAGACAATTGGCAATAAGCACATGACATTCGGCCAGCAGCCTACCCCTAAAGATTTCTAACATAAGATAGCACATAAATTTTAAGCTTGATTGAGTTTCTTGAGAAAAAAAACACACCATGATCAGTTTTATAATCTGTATCTGCATCTTCTGCAAAAATGAAAGTCGGTATTTTGAAAGAAGTTAGCAGAAAAAGGTCATCTATACTATCTCTTACAGAAGGAGTCAATTATAGTTGTAGGTAGTTAAGATTAATTAGTGATTGTTAACAGGTAGTTAGAGGTCAACACTAAGATTAACTCCCACTCTCTCCAAAAATAGCATAAAAACTTTTCAAAAAGGTTTCATATCAATATTTCATCATCGCAGCTATCAAAATTTAAGGACGTACTCCAAGATAAGTCAACAATTGATTATATTGGCACACAAACACAATGAAAGCTCTGAAGTGATAAAACCAAACAACTTTTTTCCATGTAAGCCACAAATCACGAGTTTCGACCAAACAAGGCTAGCAAATCAAATATCAATACCATTTTGTCATACAATAGGCAGGTGTCTGCAGTAACAACAATGGCCAATTTTTTTTACAAAACTGGTGAAAAACAAATTTTGTTACCACACTTATACTTTGATCTGTTATCTTTTTCACTGACAAATATTTCCTACTAACAACGTACTGATAAGAAACAACCACGCGGACTTCCCCCGACCCGGACATATCATTCATACCTGTTATATCAGCACCATCATCCACATCACCGATGACATCTGAATCATGGAACACCAGTTCCTCATAGAGAGACTGCTCGTTCTTTTTACTGGAACAAAAAAAAAATATTGAAAGTTTATGCCATCAGGGTTTCCGCCAGAGGGTAAAATGGGTAAAATTCCGTACCCTAAAATTTTTCCAGGGTACGGATCCGTACCCTCAAAAATTTGATAAATTCACATATTTATCAGCAGTATTCATTGTTTTTCACCATTTAACATCATATTTCACAATGGAAAGCGATTTTATGCTTCAAAATACGCCTAAAATGGCACTAAACATCGTTTAAAACCAAAATTAACAAATAAAAATAAANCATCCCGGGGAACACTGAACGTAGGTTAGGAAGAACCAGACCTCCCCTGGAATCAGAAATTAACAGACGTCAACATCAAGGACTTCCATTTTCGTACTGTCTTTCATTCGCTGTCAGTATTTCCACCAGAAATTCACTTTAACCTCATGAACTACTTTGACTACCGGTACTTTGAGGAAGCCAGGGTCAATCCTACTTACTTTCCTCGTGGGCTATGGCTCATCATGTCCATTCTATCCGAACCCATCAGCATTTTTGTTCGTTCCATGTAATCCATGTGAGTTTTGAATAACTGAAAACAAAACAAGCTGTGCCACTGAAGGTAAGGATAACTTGAATTTTCTATGGGACCAATCTGAGGATGCCACTTTCATTTCCATTTTCATGTCAGAGACTCAGTAACAAAACATGTTTGAAGGAATGGGGCAAGGTATCATGGGCAAGGTCAGTGTTCTCCACAGGTTTTGGTCTGAGAGGGGTGTGGTGCCGAGGCACCTTCTGGCAGGGGGTCTGGGCCCTCCCCCAGCGAAATTTGGATTTTAGATGCTCTGAGATGCGTTTCCTGAGCATCTGAAATGCATAATTGAGCGATCTAAATTTAAAAAATATTAGGGCGGACGAATTTTTAAGAGGGACCGGCCGTTTTTAAGAGGGGCGGATTTTGCTGTCGGTATTTTTAAGAGGGACGGGCCGCCCTTTTTTTAAATGGTGTGCAGAACACTGCAAGGTATCATGGGCTGCCAAACAGATTGGTCTCTGGGCTCTTGGGGCCAGCATTCTGAGCACTGGATGTACCGGTAGTGCTGGGAGCTGCAGCTTCCATCCTGGGTGCGAATCCCACATGCTGCGCAGGAGGTGGCCCCTCCCCAGATCTTCCCTACTGTTTGGTAGAATAAAAGGGTCAGGTAGCTTCTAAGGCCCTTCTCAGAGAACCCTGACTGGTGGGCCACATCAGGTAGACCAAATGAACTTGATTAAGTTTGCTCAATTAGGCATATCAGGTTATCTAATCAACTAAATCTATAACTAACCATAAGTTTGGAAGTTGGGTAGTAGTGAACGGCCTCCTCATGGAAGGCACAGCAGCCTAATAAAACACTGGCCAGGATCGAGTTTCTAACAGGAGTTAAAATCACTTCTGAATCTTTCTAATGAGCAGTACTAGCCACCTGATGATTGAGTCTCAGTTCATGTGGCAGGCAGGTGTCGAAAACGATTGCAGCTTCCAACGCCCAGCGTGCTACCTCCTCAACAACATACAAACTCACTCCACACGGTTTCAAGGTTGTAGCATGTTTTTTTCTTTTACGAATTTGTTCTTTTTTAAATGTGCGGCACGCCAATCTGCTGAATGCAGATTTGCTGTCAGCGGAAGAAGAAATCAACGCAGAGGATTTTTACAATCTTGATTAGTTTAACATGCACGCAGTTCATCTACTCCAACTTCTCCTCAGCTTTCATAAAAAGAAGAAGTAACCGCAGCCTGCAAACACGGGAGATGGCTGCGTGGAATGAAATGGATGCGAATAAACAGACCACATGGGATCTGCTACTGCTGTAGAATCCATTTAGTATTCTTTTCGAATGACTACTCAGTCAGGTTAGGAAATTTGGAATGACATCAAATCTAGAGCCTAAGGAATTTCTCTTAGTCTTAACCCTTGCACTGCCAAAACCAATTTTGTCGAATGAAAATGAACAAAAGGGCAAAAGGGACCCAAAACCTATCACATATGGTAGGTATTTGTTGGAAAAAAATCTGAGTGCCTTTAGATGAACTCGGACAGGGTTTTTGTTGGATAGGATTCAGGAGGTTTAGTCTTTTTCGCAAAATTGCCACTGGGCATGAAATTAAGGGTTCAAAGGTCAGCAAGAGTTTTCGTAGTAAACTGGAGGAGAATGCAACAATGGCTGAGAGACGGGCTCCCTTTGCAAAAATAAGTTTATTTATTTATTTATTAATATTAGGATGTTGCACCATTTCACATATGGCTACCCGTGAAAGTTTTTTATGAGCCAATCAGAAAATTTGTGATATTACTAGATTTAGGTTCGGAAGAAGATGACCTCATGCTCAAAGACAGAATATAACGTATTTATAACCCATCATTCAAAAGGCAATTTCACAGGGTTGGAGATAGGCTCACTTACAACTGTATAAATTCAATTTTCTGAGATCTCATCATAAAATTTCCACCATAAAATTCACGCAAGCTGAACACCAATATTGAGTTCGATATTGATTTTGATCAGCCAATACATCCGACTTATCTGAATTCGATTTTCACATCGCTCTACGAACATACATAAGATCTGATAGAGCATGAGTTACCAACTGGCTTTGGTGAACTGGGTACATCTGTGGTTAGCGCCAGATACGTAGCCTCAGGCTTATCAATGGCGAGCTAGCCAATGCTGAACATGTAAATATTACTGTGATCGGAGTATTCATGGTAACAAGATATAAAGGCACTTAATGTTCAGGCAGGCAGATTGGTGAGGACGGAAACATAATCGAATAGATGTGTTATCGATTGGTCTCAATGTGGTTTATAGGAGGGTCAGGAGTTTGACTCGGTCACCCAGTAAAAAAATAGGGTCAGATTGCTACACGAAAATGCAGATTACGTGGCCCTTTCTGATTCTCAATCAACCGAAATAGTAAAAACATTGCTGCTTTATCCAGAATTGGAAGTTAGTTTCAGAAGAGGATTCGAATTATCAATTTGAAGTATCAACCATTGTTGAAAATAGAAGTCACAATTTAACTCTAGCTGTATTTGAAGTATTCACTATCAGTTTGAAGTCAGAATCAGGCACAACAAGAGGGCGGCGTGCCAGGCACTCGCCTCCCCTTTCAGCCAACAAATCCGTAAAATCGACCGTGAAATTCTGGAATTGGGTGCAAATTTCAATGGTCCTAGCACAGAGCACCCCCTCTTTTCCCAAATCCTGGATCCAACCCTGAGAATTGAACATTTTCTGTGTTCATTCGAAATATCACTCATCTAAAATGGAAAGTAGCCTATGACACTCTTGCCATGATCTGCATGAAGCGATAACTCAAAGCAAGTAGGCCCCCCACGCCCTGCTTACCTCCGTGTATCTCTCATGGAGTTTGTTATATTCCTTCTTCATTTCTGATTCTTTTTCTTCAAGACGGTTCACTGTGAAGGAGAAGAAAGGTCAGAGATGAGCCATTTCTCTTTATATCTGTATACAGAACTGTAAGTGCAATGATCAAACTCAATTTTGGGTCCAGAGTGATAGGAACGTGGGAAGGATGGTTTTTGGTTGGTTCCTGTGGGTGAAAAGTGGCAGAAGTACCACTGCCCACACCCGTCAGCTGATGACAGCTGTCGGGTGTGGGCAGTGGTATAAGTATTTAGGGATTTAAAATGGCCGTTTTGCCACGCCGCAGTGCAGTGTGCCACTTCACTGTGGTGACTGCTAACAGCTCCCTGTCAACTGCACATTACAACAGGCCGAGGACCTATAATATCAATGCGTTGCCCTAATAATATGATCCATTGTCGTTGCCTTGCCATGTCGAATAAAAGGACACATGTGTAGTACGAAGCTTACGAAGCGTAACACGCACAAACCTCAATAGGGCAACACTCGCCTCGTGGTACAATGTGGTAGGTCTGGCAACATGGGCAATCTTCGTTGAGGCGATCATGATGATGGCAGTATACACCGGCGAACTTCGGAAACGTTCGGTGATAAATAACCTTTGACCCGATGACGTTGCAATAAAATTCTCCCAACCTAAAACAGCCTCAAAGTTATAATCCGTAACACTTTTCAACGGTCTACCCGACTTGGACACTCCAAAATACACTTGTCCGGCCCTCCATAAACAAAATCCGCCTTCACACCGCGTAACGCCGGCATATTGGGTAAATTTATCACATTTCGCCTGAGCCCGTCTCTGAGGTGGAATGAGAGTGAGTGACCCGTGGTATTGATCAGTAGCGCTTCGCGCGTTTGCCGCTACGCGGCGTTCAGGGTCCTTGCGTCTAGCAGGTTGTGAAGGTATGAATACATGTAGTCTAGTAGGCTTTTACTTTAGGTGCAGTTATGTACAGCGCCTTCTGATGCGTAAGTACAGCCAAATGGAAGTAAAAGCATTTACTAATTTTTCATAGAGCTTGTGCAGATGATGCCATCACAGAAAACTCTGCCTTCAAACTGACATCGTCAAATTACGTCATCGACCCATGTGGCACACTCTGTCGTTGGCGCAAGTGGAGTGCATACTTCAAACCATGACGTGATGGTGCATATGTCGTCGATGTCAGCATGGTGGACCGATGGTCAAAAGTGACGTCACAATGCACCACTAAACAAGCTCAATAGCCCCATGTTTCCCTTTTTTTAGGAATTTTTCAGCTCAACGGCAAATGCTTCCATGCATCAATCAGCTAGATCAGTGTACTGTACATGTATATTTCTTGCAGGGAAATTGCTTCCATCCTTGACATGAAATCAGCTCTGATTCAAAGACGCCTCTGCAGGTGACATACAACTCGGCTAATCAGATATGAGAAAACTAATAGGTTTTCGCAATATTAACAGGATATTTCAACTTCTGTTATGATACAGTGGAGAAATAAACAGTTCTACTGTGCACTCCCAGCGAGTTGGAAATCACTAGGTGTGAATTTGTCACCATAACAGCAGGAGATGTTCTTTAGTTATCTTATTGAAACAGAGGCCTATTTACTTGGCGCAAACATGGAAAAAACCTTGTTCACGTTAAAGCAACCCTACAGGCAGCTAAATATTAGGGCTCATATTGACAGTGCAGACATGTCGTTATAGGTGGCGCTAGCAAATGACAGGCTTTAGATTTGGGTTCAAAAGTTGATGTTTAGCGCATTTTACTTGCAATATACATGTCAAGAGTCAGATTCTCATGCCAAATGACTGGCATGATTGGTGTAACGAGCACATCAAAATGCCTATGAGGAGGCTGCCTGTAGGGCTCCGTTAACTAGCGTGGAGACATTGGAAAGAACCAAGGTTTTGCCGTATTTGTATGCTCAGTACAGTAACCGGCCTTCAGGGATGTGACTAGTAGCTTGGATACCGCGCTGCAGATGGGACTCTCACGTAATCGTCACTGACGTCTTCTCTGCTGATTCTTACCGTGATCTTGAGCATTCTTTCCCTTCAATTCCAGCATACGGACGATCGACTCCAAACTCTCCGTCTTGCTGAGCAATTCCTTCTTCTCCTCCTCTATGGCATCTTCAATTTCTAATAATTTCTGAAAGCAGAAGCGATATGGAACTTAAAATATATCAAGACAGGCCTAACCCACATTGTATGAAACATGGCATTATTTATGGCAACCTTCTTGCAAATCTTTCCCAAAGGCTAGAAGAAAACTAGTAGTAGAAGCCAATAGCACTCTCTGGAAAAAAACATTGCCAAAGTATTACTCTTTTTATTGCAAAACTTTCCCAAAGGCTCCAGGCAAAGGTGTTGAAGCCAATTCTAGTGTGCTCTGAAAAAAAATGTTGCTAAGTACTGCTTTTTTTAAGATACAAATGCCAGCTTTCCCTCATCCAAGTCCTTCCTGCGTTAAGTCCGTCGCAGTCCATTGACTGTTTCAATCGCACTTTCGCGTCGGCATCAAACGGTGTCAATGGACAACACAGAAGTGATTCGAACGCTGACCGTCGCCGACGCCATGCTGGTGGAATCAAGCCCTAAAGGTCATATTGTTTCACTTCATGTCGTATGTTTCACTTTCGTGTCGTATGTTTCACTTTCGTGTCGTATGTTTCACTTTTGGAACACACCTTCTCATGATGCCCCCAATAAATACGTCATCGCCCAATTTTGTCCAGTCATGTTCTTTATTCTGCTCTTATTTCTAAAAATAATTTCTGTATCTCGTAATGAATGATCCAAATACCTATACCAAGTCTGAACCGATCAAACGACACCAATAACCTTTTCCTCCGATCATTAAATCATTGGCGATAAAAAAACAGGCGTAAGTAATCATCCATGAATTTTTTTTCCATCGGTATGATTGCATCGTGTACTAAGATAATGAACGGCATCAATTAATTTACAGATCACTCAGGAAGTCAATGACCCGAGGGACAGTTGCTATTGGTTACCAGTGGATGCTGAGGAGGACCTGGATTTCTTATAGATGCAGTGAGGAGTTTGATGAGATTGCAATAAGATGGCAGGAAATGATGACCACGTCAATACTCTGTCAGAAATCTAATGACAACGGAATGAAATGAACACGATGATGGGTTCCATTGTCTCGATCAGTAGTGGAATGCTGAACATGAAGGCAGACTACTTAATTTTTCGGTTGTGTCCTGTAGTAGATGGCAAAGAATATTGTGCAAAATTACTTTGAAAACGGCCTGGTTTGCGTGCTTCGCTGTGTAAATTTATGTCCTGAAGGAGGTCTGAGCGTGCGCAGTTTGTGTGTAATTTTAACTACGAATTCACTTATTGCAAGCGATCTGGGCCCACATTCATAAAACCTTGCCAGCTTAGATGGTTGCTAGTTGTGTACTAGCAACTAAGGGAAATTCCACTCCTGGGATTTTGACTCAAAAGTGCCTGGGGATCGATAAAGACCCCTGTGGGGGTCGAAAATTTGCAAATATTGGAGACGACTTTGATTTATTTATAATGGGAAATTTCCTTACAAACAGCTTTTTTCATAACACACCTTGACCGGGGACAAAATTACTGCACATAATTTTCTACAGATGAGTTATACAGCCAAAAACGTATGAATTCTAACAAGGACTTCAAGTGCCATTAGCGGCAGTTGTGTGTTCTCTTGCGAGTCAACAGAACAATTTATGCATACCACTACATGTAAATACCACTCCAATATAGCAGACTAAACAGAACTTGTTCAGGGCTTGGTGCGGGGTTCCAAACACAGGCCACTAACGGTTCATTTACATGTAGTCTGAGCCAAGTCCACGGTGGATCATCACTTGCTTTCATTAAGAGCATGCAACGTACCAATAGACTCTATCACTCCAATAGAGCGCAGCACCTGACGGTAGCTAGCTAGGCCTATAGCGTCACGACATCCCGTGCCCCATGCCGTGACGTCAGTCGAAAAAACTCCACTTAGTTCAGCGATCATGACGTCGTCTCAAGTCAAGATATCATGGAATGAGTACGGGACATCATGACGCTGTAGTTACCGTCAGGTGCTGCGCTCTTTTGGAGTGATATCGTCTATTAATATAATCCTTACATGAAGTTCTACTTCAATCAGGTAAACAAACATGGGTCACCAGGTTCACAGGCAAAGAAAAAATGATTCATTCAATATTCATTTTAAACCATATGGCAAAGCTTCTGGATTCAACAACTGGATTTGCCCTTTCTGCACTGATTCATCAGCCAAAATCCAGGATGAGCCAGCCAGGGAAAAAGTTTTAGCAAGTGTACAGTTAATGGCCAACATCATGTAGCTTCAAGCCATTTAACGTATCCAAAGGATCATTCGTGTACGAGTCATCAGCCGGCTCATCTAACAGGAGTCTTGTAACACTAACAGGCAAATACCAATCAATATGAACAGGACTAAGCTGGCTAATACTTTATGATTGATACCAGCGAGGCTAATGTTGGAGGCAGTCAGAGTGGCGCAGGGGAAAATGTAGCACCTGCCACCTCCGAGATCCCGGGTGCAAATCCAGGTTGGACTTATGCTCGTATGAGCCGTACTAACACTAAAGAGAAGTCTGGGTTTTTTTAGGTCCGGACTCATTTGAAGTCCGGGTTTCTCCATCAGAGCACGTACACTACAAATCCAATTTTAAAATAAGAAATCCAGCGATCGCAGGTGAATTCAGAGGTCACATCCACGGGTCACTCAATGTAATAATATAATTATCGCAACGCCATCTGTCGCCAGGTCTAGAACTAAGATAATTGCATTTACACCTAAGTAGAAGCCCGGGTCAAATCTGGATTTATTCCTGACCCACTCATGTCATCCGGGCTTGCCTTTTTTGTAGTGTAAACAGGAGAAGTCCGGACTTCGTTTGTAGTGTAAGTACGGCTATGATAGAGAGGGTTACGCTCCTCGACAGCCTCGTTTCCCTGCAGGGCTCCTACATTACATCTTGTCTTTAAAGCTGAACTTAATTATATAAACCCCAAGCGGCAGAGGTAGAAATTACGAACAGCCACAAGGCACTTCCAAACTACCTCTGAAAACGATACACCCTCTCGGACGGTCACAGTTGGTTTCACTTGCCACCACGCTCTTGAACATTGAAGATCTCAGCACAGCTGCCAAATGAGAAAAAACGAAAAATACCGGTAATCTCTGATGGCACCGAGATTCGAACCCACAACCCTCTGATCGATTCGCCAACCTCTTTCTGTACGCCCCACGAAGGCTGCTTGCTTCCACGACGACAATTCCGATCGCTTTATTTCCTCATGGAGATATTCAAAACCACAGCGCCTTTATTGTAGATCGGCGTCGTTGTATGCAAGCAGTCTTCGTGGCGCGTACAGAAAGAGGTTGGTGAATCGATCAGAGGGTTGTGGGTTCGAATCTCGGTGCCATCAGAGATTATTTTTCGTTTTTTCTCATTTGGCAGCTGTGCTGAGATCTTGACTCTTCAAGAGCGTGGTGGCAAGTGAAACCAACTGTGACCGTCCGAGAGGGTGTATCGTTTTCAGAGGTAGTTTGGAAGTGCCTTGTGGCTGTTCGTAATTTCTACCTCTGCCGCTTGGGGTTTATATCTATTAAGTTCAGCTTTAAAGTTGATTCTGAGCCAAGTTAAAGCTCATGGTTCTCAACTGGATGCTTTTTTGAAGGCTAAGGACAGTAAAAACGTCAGCATTATAAGGACAGTGGAGGCATTTTCAGAGAAGCCAGAGTTTGGACCAATGGTACACTCTCTTCTATGCCTACGTATATAGAAGTCACCAAAAGAAAAGATGGGTTATTCCACTACAAATGTCTGTAGAATAGAAAGGGAGTGAATTTTGAAGCCCTTCCGCCGGAGTGAATTTTGAAGCCCTTCCGCCAGAGTAACGGATCAAGCTAGCATTCTAGGCCCAAGATGAAGATGACCTGATCAGAATCGATGACATCCTTGACATTTCTTTCGTCATAAGCAACGTGGAGGTAATAAATCGTACGAGCAGGATTAAGTTGACACTGGCCTCCCTAGACACAGCAAACAATCAATAGTGATGTGTCATGGAAAGAACTGATGCATGAAGCCACAGAGACAAGAGTTCTATCATAAGAATGACGTCAACCTAGGTGTAGTTTCAGGCAACCAACTTGTGCGGTTGGCATGACAATGTACAAATGTTTAACTCGTCTAAAAGGGAAATGTCAAATCACTGACGGCCCTCATATCACTTGGATACGTTATTGTATCCCAGCAGTAGCAGTCTGGCATGCCTGGATGACAACTGAAGTAGATTCCTCCTTTTGTCATAGGATGTTTACTGTGACAATTCCTATGGTGTGAAATGTAAGATGTCTCGGTCCTGATGTGAGACTCGGAGGATAGAGGGATGGCCGCAGGGGCAGCTCCACAATTTCGGAAAAGAGGGGGCGCACTGTGCTAGAAACATTGAAATCTGCGGTGAATTTCAATCATTTGCTCCTAATTTCAGAATTTCACGGTCAATTTTACAGAT
>NMRB01000282.1:418065-454710 GCA_002633025.1 Notospermus geniculatus
TCGATAGAGTTTACCATCATCAGAAATGTATCACAGATGATATTATATTTCTGTGAGCATCAAAACCTTAAGTTTACAAATAATTGGGAGGTGTCCTTGGAATGTCTGAAGGGTTTTCTGCGGCTGCTTCACAATTTTGTTTAAGATTCTGTGATATTTCATGGATTTCATTCTCTCCAATATCATCGTACTGGGGGCCGGAGTAGCAGACTTCAATACTCTTTTCCCAAAGCACCTTCTTAGAAAGCGGGTTAGCTGTAATTCCATTCCATCAGTATCTGTTTTACTGGAATTCTACTCTATAATAAATGTGCAGGATCTATATGAATTTTGATTCAATAAGGAGTAAAAGTCTTCCTGATAGAAAGGCTAAAGTACATAAATGGCTTGTCACATTTTTGTGAAAAATTAGACAAAATCATTTGTTCTTTTGATGATGATGGATTCTAAAGGTAAAAAGCTACCAGGACATACAAGTAAGTTTCTTGTGGGACCATTGTAGTCAGTAATCAACTTTTTGATCATGTGTATGATGATTTTAACTTATTAAGAGTGAATAAACTGAAATCTTGAGTTTAAATTTAGTTTTTGGCCTCTTTGTTTTATAATAGAGAACCATTTCTTCTGCTAAGCTATGTCAGGATGGCAACGTCTGCAAATGCAACATCATATCACAAAGATCAAGATATTGTTTTTGACCATATTGATGGAAATGTCAAGATCTCTATGAGGAAACTCAGCACACATTGCTCTAATTGGAAACCCATACTGTGCTGCTCCAAATGCAATGAAGGAGTACAAGAAAAATTTCTGAAACAGCAAAGTTTCATTATTCAATACAAAGTACCGGTACAAGTATTTACATTATAACCTGAAGTCGGTGTTCAGTTGCCTGACAACATGTCGGAGAGCTGTCTCTCTGCCTGGTCAGGGTATTCCTCTGCATTCATTCGTCTTACAATGAAAAGATGGCAATCTTTAGGCCTAACTTGTAAATTGTCCTAAGTTAACAATGAGAGATACAAGTCCCCCAAAATATTCTCAATACTTTAGTAATACCCAGTAGGGTAAATGTACATGTAGTGGTAAATGAATCATTTGAAAAGTTCAGTGCACTCAACAGCAAATGAGGTGACATGAAAGGTCCTTCTTCACATTTTCCTTGCAACAGCAAAATCAACATCCATCTGTGTTCCAAGTTCAGTCCACTAATCACCCTGTGTAGAGTGTGAAGACCTTTCCATTCCAAGGGATCTCGATCAGTTCTTGACCTTTACATGGCTTGTCAGATCAAATGGCAGTTGTCTAGTCAAATATCTTGGAGTACACATACGGCCCTGCAAAATGAAAGGTACAAGTGAATGATTGAATATTGTGATATTTTGGGGATCATATTATATGACATACATAGCCATAGGCCTACCTCGAGGCACTGTGACTAGTGTCGTCGTCACAATAGACTGATAGAAGGGTAAGCCAAGAAGAGTTCGCCAAAAACAAGCACCATCACTGGCATCAGTAGGGGTACCGGTAGCGGCTAGGCCTCGCTTAGGCCTCTACCGTAGTAGCACTTCTTCAATTTCATCAATTTGGAAGTAGTGGGTGTAGTATAGTAGGCAGGCCTATTTATACGGTCTGGAAGAGGAGGAAGCCCAGGGACACTATAGGTCTACCTACCATAGAATATATATTTTCATCTAGGCCTATCTCATTAGCATGTTAGGCCTATATCCTGGCTGACTAAAAGTGCAGTTACCATGTGCACATGGTGCATGCAGTCAGTGCACCAGCCAGTGCAGTGCAGTGCATGCAGCATGTGCAGTGAAGTGTCTACCTAGGCCTAAAATCGGTGAAAAAACTCATTTTTTACCTATTCTCAATAACACAATTGTTCCAAAGAAAAGGACAGCATTTTGCACTGTATTTTCTCTTGCCATTTTCTTCTCCATTTCCGGATCTACTTTCTCACGGGGTTGCATTCGGATCATTTTAATAGATTTTTTAGCAGGTTCTCTGAAAACGTGAGATGTGACCTTGACCTACTTTCAATTTGTGCTCATGACGTACCGGTACCACCAGAAAAGCCCTCGCCTAACTTTGTTATGAAACCCAGTCGCCAATCAATTGATAACAACCATAACATTACGAATAAATGAATAATAAATTCATACAAATATGCGATATTGATGGTGGTAACCATCAAATTTATTGAGCTTGATGTCTGTATGCATTTATGTGTGTGGTACGTCAGCAATTAGCAATTGCGCCACCTGGCGGCAGAAAGTAACACGAGCACCTGTTGAACTTTGACTTACTTTTAATTAAAGTGCAACCTCGTCTCCAGTGCTCAACGTACCCCGCATTCTATCACTGCTTTCACACAACGTTTTTTCGGGCCCGACGCGGTAGGACAACCCTGGAAACGAGGTTGATTTAAAGGGATTGAGAAAGAGAGGTACTCAGTCACAAACTCTCTCAAAAACACCAATTTTCTCCCTAATTTCACTTTCGATTTTTGTGAATTCAACTGAAAGATTTATATCTGAATTAGTTCTCAAATTTTCCTAATTTATATGCCCTGATTTGGTCTTTTTCAGGGTGTTTTAAGCCTTCAAAAGTTGGAGTGAATAGCTTGCCCAGCTGTCATTAGTGACTTCCCCTCTACTCAGCTTGTCTGAAGTCATCCTTACTAATTTTCTGAGAGAAAGTTAGCTTTGTCCTGGATCCTTCAGGGCTGTACATTGTAATTTGTAGTGCTTTGGTCAATTTGCCTGTCAACATGTGGATAAAGATTGGTTTATTTCTCATATTTGGTAAGTAGAAATATATTGGTTTACAAGTCTGGCCAGTGTGAAAGCCAGTGGCTCTTTCCTCTCTTGAAAAGTGATTCCAGCTGTAGAAGTTTGTTTCTTGGTGGGACCTCAGCAGCTGGGCATCAGAACCACCAGCCGGAACACAGGTTCTTGTGTTTAGGGGACCATATGTCCTTACACACTATACTGACTAAGTAGGCCTAGTAAGTGTAAATGGTCCCCTGACCCTTGGCGGAATTATACTGTATAATTCCTCCAAGCCTGACCAGACCACAGGAACCTGTGGGCATAGGCCTGTACAATAGCCTATTGCCAGTGGCAAGATTTAAGAAGTTAATAAACTTCTGGGAAATAAGCACAGAATGGGCCATTACTGGACATGGGCCCTTTTTTAGCCAGATACGACTCATTTCATCTACTGTTAAGACAGTTTAAACAGCAAAATGTTCAGAATTGGTGTCCACTAATAGGCCTAACATGACAGAACATTGGCAAAGATAAAATCATAAAAGCATGAGCCTTTGTATCAAAGGGATAATTTTTTAGCCAAGGGTAATTTGTATCCTGAGATGATCACAAAAAGAAGGGACTGGATTGTCTGTCTTTCTTGGTGTAGTATGTATGGGATCTTATCCCCTCTAAATTAACTAAAGGGCGGCGCACACGAGCGACAATTTTGACCGATTTGTCGGCCGACTTGGCTTCCGACCGCCAAAGCGACAAGATTTGGCGCTTCTGATTGGCTGATGTCTAGTCGCACCACCAGTCTCGTCGGCGGTCGCCCAGATTTAGTCGCTCGTGTGCGCCGCCCTTTAGATGCACTAAGAAATTTGCCTGTGATGTCCCTTCAATGTATCAGTTTGAGACATCTCAACTCAAAATCTTTTATTCAATTTTGTGAAACCATCAGCAGTTCACAGGAAGAAAAATACAAGTTGGAACAGACTTTACCACTCCTTGTAGCAGACTACAAGTTTACTTTAGGCTAGGATTGGTGTGATCTATTGAAAATTATCTTGATGAGCCATCCCTGGAAGCATTCGACCTGGATTTACCTGCACATCATTAGGATGATTCAGATAAATGTTAAAACCTCCCCAGTTGAATGTAAACATCAGCTACATGCTATCGCTATAGGCTGTTCCTATAGGCTGTTCCACCTTCGCTGCTGCACAATAAAATTTTCAAAATATTTGGCGCTTTATAATACATCCTTCTTGACAAGAATATCAAAAGCCATCTGTTTATGGGGAACCGGAGGGACTAACGCCACAACGTGGCGCTGCGAGCAGTGCGACCGAAGTTTCTTTTTTCTAACGTTATTTCCATTTATTTCTGGCGTGAAAACAAGCCTTTTGTTTCGGTCGCCTGGTATTAAAATTTACATCATCTTGTAGCAGATGAAAATTTCTGCATTTTTTGCTACTTTTTTCCTTAAAATGAAGAAATGGGATGGTGATAACGGCAACGTCTTTATCTCATTATTCCTCCTAGGAAATGTACAGCTCATTTTTTCATGACGTAACGTCAACACTAAAACGACGTCAATGACGTCGCTTTGGTCGTACCGCTCGCAGCGCCGACCTGTCAGGATAAATGGCACTCCGGTTCCTCATTGGTGTTAATGATTGAAACTATGTTCAAGGAACCTTATGTAGGTAGGCTTGAACTTCATAATTTTATCACAGAGTGGCTAAATTTCCATTATGTCATATTATCATTAGAATCACTAATACTTAAGGCCGGGTTTACATCGGATGACACGCGACTCAAACACAAAGGCGAACAATGGCTTCACAAAGGATTCATCCCCATGAAACCTTTGTTCGCCTGCGTGTTCGTGTCGCGTGTCATTCGATGTAAACCCGGCCTAACAGTTCTGCTTTGAGACCTTTGACATTATTTTGATCATCATCGCTTGGCAGGGCATTTCTGGTTATGCAGGTGACTACTAAATACCTCTGCCTCATTATTGCTGGATACATACGTATTTGTGTAGGCGTATGATCCAAGGAATTCAACAAAAAAATTCAAAGTGTGTGTATACCGGTACTGTTTCTATGTGGTATCTTTTTCTTAAGTTTAGGGGGTTAGTGTTTCTGCTATAGGCCTTCTTTGTAATAAACCACTGCCTGTTATGTTCATCCAGACAGCTGGAACTATCTTTGAATAGGTCATTAGCAATAGAAATAGTGATTGATTGTATGAGAGAATCACTAAAAACAGTTGCAGCCTACCTAGTTCATATATCACTGGTCAATTATCCCTATTATTTCTAAGGGCAGTTATCTCAGGTCAAGTGATTCCAGATTGTTTTAACTACCAGGCTTTGATTTGACACTGGGCTACAGTAGTCTTGTAATTATGGACAGGATTTAAACCGATGTTAATTTCAGAAAGTGTCCATGGTGTAATGATACATGTACAACTTGACTATTGTGGTAGTTTTGATGTAAAAACTCCCAAGAATAGATCAGAGTAATCAGTCTAGGTATGAAATGAACAAAGCTCTTCCGATACTGTATGAAATCAACAATATCAAGTCTACATTATCTTGTCTACTAAACTAGTATTAAACCTCAGGGGCCGTATGCATGATAAAGATGGAATAAGCTTATTCCAGGTATAACTTAATGTTTTAACATGAAGTTACACCTGGAATTAGCATAATTATCCCGCCTTTATGCATACCGGCCCAGGATGTTCGTGGATGGAATGAATAGCTGTGGGCTCTGGTTGATACCTAATTATCATTCCTATTCTTCCATGTGTATTGTCCTGTTCAGAAGCGGTATATGTGTCTCATTAACTTGTTTAACCCTCTTGTGGACACAACACCAATTCATGGCAGAAGACGACAAGGGCCCTATAAATATTTTTGCACAGATTTTGGGGATTATCTATACATGTATATCAAGTGACAAGACTTTTTTGGTTGGCAAAGAAAGATTCAGTCATATAATGGTGGTGGTGGAGGGGAAGCGTGCTCTCCTGTCACTTGGTTCAGCGCATACTGTGGCCTTTTGGTTGGTCTGTATGAGACATCATTACATTTACATCATTACAGGAGCCACGGTGGTGTAGTGGTTCGGGCCTCCGGCTAGCGGTCAGAGGATCCCAGGTTCGAATCCCGCTGCTGGCGTGAGACTTTGGGCAGGTCTCTTTGCCTTACTGGCCTCTCTCCACCCAGGTGTATAAATGGGTACCGGTCGGAAATGCTCAGATTGTAGTGCTGAATGAGCAGCTCATCTGAGTTCTACTGAAAGGTTTCAGGATAGACTGGGGTTAAAGTGTGAAGTCGGATGAGAACCTCTACCGTTGTTGATATCAGACTATAAACCCAAACTTTAACTTTAACATTCATATGTATAAAAAGGTATCAAAATCCAGAGCTGAGGTCAATGGCATTATTAGCTCTACTGTAGAGACAACTTGAACGCAGAGCAGGAGGAAACCAGAGATGCGAATATGGGTTGCGACAGTGGAGTCCAACATGTCCAGCTAACCAGTCTACTTGAATCATTAGTATTAGGATGGTGTCTGCAGCAGGAGCCTGAAATGACTCAGACTCACTTCTTTTGTTCAAGTGCTTTCAGCTATTTCCTTTACATGGTGTATATTTCAATGGAATGTCCCGCAAGTTTACTCAGCTTGTCAGCCTGTGTTATTGGCAGATGTAGTGTTGGGTCAGAGTTGACATTCCAGACTAATTTCACTGCTTTGAATGAATGGAAAGTCATTGAGACATAAAACTGCATGACTGACATCAGTTTAAAAATGAAATGAAGAGAGTTGATAAGAGACTCCTCAAATCAGTCACTCAAAAACTTTGAGGATAAAACTTTTAACATGAAGTTTATATTCAGTCTAAAAGTGCTGCATGTGATGCCTACTTGAAAGACGGAGCTGGGCTCTACACCTCAACTCTTTCCTGCTGCTGTTTTCTTGTGGTTTCTTTTGTCCTTGTTGCCACTGTTTGTTTGTTTGTTTGTTTGTCCCTTTGACAGATTTTAGCTTTTCTTACTGCAAAATGAAAGCAGTCTCCCCTTCATGCCCTTAAGGTGGCGGGGGTGACTAGCCCGGCGTATTTTCCCGCTGAATATGGAAATGATTTGAATGAATTTATTCATGCCCTCAACCGCAGTCGGTCACAATCATAGCCTGTTTCAATATTTGGCAAGTATAGTTCTTAGGCATGTTACGCCCGGGATGGTATTGCACAATACCTCTTTCCATTAGGCCACGCCGTTCCCTAACAATAGCTCTGTCGTCGATGATTTTTGAACAGGTGTTATCCAAACGTGACGAACTCCACAAGGCATTCTTCATTACCATAACAAAGGGCTCGCGGGGAAAGTTGCGGACTTTCTCACAAATTTTCACGAGCGATTTCTTTTTTGTGCGTGGATCGATGGTTAATCTGATTTCGAATATGATCTGGAAAAAACTTCTTCTAAGGCCGTTCCAGCCCCGATTTTTGAATTTCAGACGAAAACACCCAAAATTATTCAATTTTCTGTTTTGACCTTTTTCAGGCCACTAATTAAGCAATTGCTAATTAGTTATTTCAATTTTGAAAAATCGGGCCTCGAACGACCATAGAACTCGCCATGCTGCATCCATCACTACCTAAAATCCGGTCATTTGGAGCCGGCTGTACCCGTCATCGCCTCTGAAAACTTCATCTGGGACTTGCCATTGTTCATGAATAAACTTACATAATCAGTTAATTATTGTGCAGTTTTTCAATTCGGAGATCTGAAACAATACATAAACTCACAAATTTCGTTGGCAAAATAAACTTCGGTCGTAACACATTCGTGCAATTCAATTTCAAACGGACCTCAATTGGATGCGTTCACTATCTCCCCCGCCACCTTAATCATACAACTGTGCCGCTTCTGTTCATTTATACCTCAACCATTGAAAATACCTTTTTTCCCAGGTTAAGTTGCCCTTGGAGGAATTTGCCTCTGTCAGATGACCAAGGCCAAAACTGTGTGACCTCCCAATGTAATATCGGTATTTCATATAATCTATACCCTGACTAATTGTTTTATAAAATACCGCTGTCTATTCCAGCCATGTTTTTAGTGACATCTGGCAGAAGATACAGCCATGAATCAGAAAAAAGGAGCTGCCACAGACGATTCAGAGGATGTTCCATCACAGCTCGCAGATGTGTATGTGGTACTGCTGTCGACTGCCAGAATCCATTCCCGTACAGGTCAAGATCAGAATGTCGGGCTGATATAATGGGTAGGTTCCAAAATACAGATACTTGATTAAGTGCAATCAGAAGTTGAATTTTTCTCTATGTTTAGTTCATTTTCATTTCACCATCATCATCAGGTGCAGATCCAAGAGGGGACACACAGGGGCACGTGGCCCCCTTTGGGCCAACAAATCTGTAAAATCAACCGTGGAATTCTTGAATTTGGAGCAAATCTTTGAAATTCACCGCAGATTTCAATGTTTAGTAGTGCAGGGTGCCCCCTCTTTTCCCAAATCCTGGATCCGCCCACTGATCATGCATCCTACTCTGTAGAGATGGCAGCTGTGTGATGTAGCCTATATACATATGTGGAGAAGTATATTTCAAGCATATTCTTGGTAAGAATCTAAAATATTCTATTATATTTCCTTTGTTTAGGTGGACTTGACAAATGCAAGCATATTGACTGCAGTAAAGGGATGTGTCTGCAGTCGAAGAAACACAGTAGAAGGAAGGCCGTCTGCGACTGTTGGGGAACAGGAACATGGGGGAAGAGATGCGAATACGGTAGGCTTATGTTTGTTGGGTACAGCTGTTGAATTTGGCCCAAAATATGTGAGCCGCTCTGGCAAAACCAGACGCTTATCGCTCAGAAGTTGAGCCTAAACGAACTAAGATGACACCAGGAGAGAATGGAAGAAATAGATTCTGTCAAATTTCATAAAAGGCAGACAATACTGAAAGTGACAAACATTTGGTCTCAACCTGCCAAGGTAAGAGTGAGAAGTGTCTGGTTTTGCCAGAGCGGCTCACATATGTCAGGATTTTGCAACAGCTGTAGAAATGTGACCCGCTCTGGCGAAAAGGGCTGCATGTCGCTCAGAAGGTGAGCCTCAGTGAACTAAGTTGACACCAGGAGAGAATGGGAGAAATAGATTGCTTCAGATTTCACAATAGGTAGACAATATTGAAACTGACAAACACTTGGTCTCATCCTGCTAAGCTAAGAGCGACATGCGACTCATTTTGCTGTGCCGGGTCACAAATGTTGTGTTGCATATGTTCAGCGATTCTGGGGTGTACCATTGTCGTACGATAGGGATTACCGGTTTTGCTCCTTGTATGTGGTTGTGGAACTCTCTGTGCTTGTGGGGTCGTCCTACAGTCCCAAGGTCTCCTTACAGTATGTCAACGTATGGCTCGCTCAGTGATCGTTCGTATAGGTGTTGCTCGGGTCCTGTCTGGTGTTGGTCTACCTCTGGTCTGGTCTAAAATGCCCCTCCTGTGACTAGTAAGTAGGCCTATAAAATTATGGAGTTGTCGATCATTGGTTTACAATAGCCTGTTCCTATTGTCCTGTAGGCCTTATAGGCCTATTGCCAGTGGCACTGCTTATTTCACAGAATCAAGGCCCTTGTTACGGGCTCATGCCCACAGTATAGACCCCAATAAAACCACACAAGCATAAGCATTGACTCAGTCCGACATAATTTCTCCCAAGGAATTTCATCTTTTGTCTGATAAAACTCTCATTATCTAACACTTTGATTTGGGGGCACTTCAATCCTGAAAGTAAGGAAATGGCATTGATTATCAAGTTATAGAGGCTTTGCAGTGACGTCATCCTGGCGGCCATTCTGGAGGACACAGGGTGCAGAGGTGGGAGCTGACCGTGATATGACTTGTGTGAAGTACCGGTAACTTCATTGGGGCATGCACGGCTCACTTCGCTGTGCCTCTGCAGCATGTGTGCTTCAGCATGGCGGCTTGTGATGTCATATGACCATTCTTGTGCTTCATTCTGCATATAAAGAGCTGAAAAATTTCTCTATTTCAGAATGTCCACCAGAGAAGTCTTTCGCAAAAGAGAACGGAGTAATGGACAACTATCCAGAACAATGTTTGACCATATAACATTGTTTTAAAATTGGCACTAGAATTATCACTTTAATACCTAAAAACAGAGAGGAAACAACAGCTGGCCTTCAACAGTTCTGCAATTCAGTTGCCTTGGAAGCAGTATTTTGTAAAGATTTAGTGATTTGCTAACTTGAGACATATTGACAATCTCAACGAAGATTTATACATGTAGTATGTAAGTTTTGTATATCTTATAAAAGTTCTTTGGAATATTTATCTACCCGGTATCTACCCGGTATATTTAAATGCTTCTCTTTGACGCTTGGCTGAAGTACATGAATTTCGTATGTCAAATCGGCCTTGCTCCCTGAAGAATACTCAGATGTACATTATATTTAAATTGTAGGCCTCAGTCTGATATGTTCGTGGTTCAAATTGGACTGGAATATATCTGTTTAAACTCTTCCAGACATGGTTGTAGTCTCTTGGCATGGAAGCAGTTGGAATGTTGTTCGTTTTGAATCAGATGTCTTCCACCACAATTCTGGACTGTGTAGGCCTATGCCACTTTCTTTTAGATGACACTTTTGACAGTTTATAGACTGTAAATTTTAACACAGTTAACAGTACAGTGTATCATCATTAATTGTTAAACTTACCGTATATTGTTGAAGTTAGACATGTATTTATATCAGTATTCAAATCATGGTACATGAAGTTGTTACATAGAATTTCTCCTGATCCATTGCTGAAAACCTGCCTCCTTGCAGTCTTGTTTTGGACAGTGATATTTCAGTGTCTGAAAGTCTAGTCTCTAGTTAAGCACATTTAAAGCTGCGAACAAAGACCTCAGAGGGCAAATCTTTGGTAAAAACCTATGCAAATTAGTAAACACTGTCCCTGTCGCTAGGTGTCGCTGAGGTGGGCTCATACCCCCTATCCTGATCCTACATATACATGTAGAAGTAAAAGGGCATGAAGTCCTAGTATTCTTTACCATTTCTGCTGATTTATTTGGAAACAACTGCTCAAAAATTAGTATTTCATCACTGCCAGTAGGTAGAATTTCTTGGCCAGTATTATGCAGTGGGCCTAATGATATTTGCAACTGTGTAGGTTTGAACAGTTGGAGACGCTCGGACCTGTACTGCTGGATTTCAAATTTGCATGGAGTCTTCTCGCTATTTGATAAACTTGGTATCAGACTGTTTGGACATGGTTATATTTGGAATAAACTGCTAATGATTCTTACCAATATTGTGTTGGATTATTTTATCATCTCAACTCAGACACGAGTATATGACCACGTCAGGTAGAATTCTATGTGTGGTGATGACTCCATTTGCGTGGCAACAAAGCTTAGTAACTTATCAGTGTAGACATCTGGCAGGGATTGCCTGACAACTTCAACTGAAAGGAAAAACAGAGAAATCAAGGTCAAGTTGACAGGCCTATATCTTCTTTGCACATGTATCTCAATGACCTGAAATCCACTTCGCTCTGATCCAACGGAAATATTCACTCCGCTCTGATCCAACGGAAATATTCACTCCTAGCACACTCACCATGGGACACAGGTATAGATTCCACTACCTCCTGTATCAGTCTCTGTTCATGGTGTACCATCACTAATGTCTTGGTCTTCCTGACCGATACAACAGCGTCCATGGGAATCACTTGTTCCTCCGCCCATTCCTCTGGCTTGGGGCAGCGTACAGAGACAAAGAGGAATGTAAACTAGGCATAAGTCAGATGAACAATTCGATTAGAAAAATCTCTTGGATTTATTCATAACATTTTGTTTACAAAGTTTGATTCTACAGTACTGAACACAGAACAGGTGTAAGACATGACACAAGTTAATAACAGCATCCCCACATCGTCCTGAGCTTATCAGGTTTCTTATCTTAGCGTCCTTCCCTTATGTCACCCAACAAATGTTTGTGGGTGGGGAAGTTGGGGCGGAGTAGCTACAAACCCCTAACCTAAGGATGCTGCCACATACAGATTCCATTAAGAAACAAATGTTCAAATTTTTTGAAGAACTTCAACCGTAATCTATAAGACACATTCTTCACAGGTAGGTACTGAGTACATGTACAAGGTATAGGGTCGACAGCACCTGAAACACATTCAAGAGTCAAAGTATATGCCTCGGTATACGTCGTTTTGGATTATTACACCAATTTTGCACAAAATACTAGGCCTATGTGTTGCATTTGCTGCTTAACTGACTTTTCCAACTGATGAATCCACCAATTGCTGCTTCACTGACTTTTCCAACTGATGAATCTATCAACTGCTGCTCCACTGACTGACTTTTCCAACTGATGAATCCAACAATTGCTGCTGCACTGACTTTCCAACTGATGAATCCATCAATTGCTTCTCCACTGACTGACTTTTCCAACTGATGAAATCCAGCAATTGCTGCCCCACTGACTTCTCCAACTGATGAATCCACCAATTGCTGCTCCACTGACTTTTCCAACTGATAAAATCTACCAACTGCTGCTCCACTGATGTTTCCAACTGATGAAATCCATCAACGGAGATTATTTCTTGCATTGATATGGCAAAATTCAAACCATAAACCGGCAGATCTCTGCCCTGACGTAAAAACTGTACAAAAAATTCATTAGCTCGCTATTAATTTTGACCTCACTATTACTGTCTCATGAAACATGGGAACATGTACAACAATCGGCAGGAGACACACCTGATCAAACATGAGGAAAGTTGGAATACACAATAACAAGACAAAGAAACTAGGTATACACAAAGACACCACATGCATCGCATGGCATAGATGCAGCATCAAAACATTGAAAATTAACTACCACATGATGGGGTGACGGGCTTAACCAGAGGTTCCAATCCATTTANCTGATATGCTGATTTATCAATACAGGCAGTGTCATCTTGATACTCATCGTTTTTATTGAGTTATCTTGGGGACAACACAGAATTGGATGAGGAGAGAGAGAGAGATCCAGAGAGAGAACATCAGTAAAACCAAGGAAGACCGCCCATCTGTGAGGATGGGCGGTCTTAAAAACTGGTACCGGTAAATGCTTTTACTTGAATTTTGCAATACAAATGCACCAGGCAATGCTGTACAGATCTGAAGTAAAAGCATTTACTAGTCTTTATTGATATAACCCATTATGTTGGCCTACATTTACAGAATGTATCGGTTTCTTCACGAAATGCACAGACAACTGCATCAAATCAAGCCAACTACTTTGTACATGACGTACTTACAGAAGACCTTGGCTTGACCTTGACCACACAGAAAGTCCGATGGTGCATATCGGCAGTAGTTATAATGCATTTTCCCATTAACTAAACTGCCGATAGGCACCGAAAGCACTATCGGACTTTCTGTGCGGTCGGCCCTGCTTTTAAGATAGATTGTGGAGATTAGTATGCTACCTGACCAGAGAACTCTTCAGAAATCTCCACTACAAGCTATTGAATAATATAGCCACCAGAATGAGCCGACACTGAATTTCATTCCAGAGATAAACACTTCAAGGAACAGTACTAACAACTTCATTCATTTCACATTCTTGTGCTGCACTCGTGTTTAACAAAACAGTGACCATAAGTCTCCAACGAGTTTTGATGAGATGTTGATGACGACTTTATTACAGGAATCATTTGCGTTATAATGGGACGTTACTGAAGAGGTACGACACCGACTCGCCGTTGTGTGTCCGACGGATCGCCTCGGCAAGCATCATGGAGATGTCGATACACTGAAAAGAGAGAAGAACACAAACGTGAACAGAGTGCAAGATTGGACAAGGTTCGAAAACATTATGTACACAAAATCAAAACTGCAGAAAAGAAGTTTTTATTTCAGACTCGCACAAAGAGACAACAGAGAAACAGTTGAGGAAAATACCTCTTTGGATAAAACATCAGTCATAATGATATCTATGTATAGTAGTGTACCGTAATACAAGATAATATGCAACAATTAGGGTCACACAGACCATCCAGTTGGTGACACAGGGGATGGGGTGTTCCGTGTTGGTTGACAGTGGCACGGATCTAACACCAGGGTATTTCATATTTTCCATCATGGCTATTACACAGCAATGTTTTCACGAGCATTTGCCTTGTTAAGCGGGTTATTTACATACTCCTGAGGGTCACACGCATGGCAATTAAAAACCATCACCAGTTCTATCAATCAGTGGCAGCATAAATATATCAGATCAGCAGTCATTCTGTAGTATTTTACAAGTACATGTAGCCTGCAGCGTGCCACAACAAAGTCGTTGGATGCAGGGTAAAGCATTGAAAAAATCTTTTTACTATTGGCTTTGTTCACCCGGTTACAGGAAAATTCGCCCCGGATAATTTGTCCCCAAGGAAAATTCATCCCAGGAAAATTTGTCCCCAAGGAAAATTTGTCCCCATGGAAAATTCCTTCCCAAGGAAAATTTGTCCCCAAGGAAAATTTTTCCCCACGAAAAGAAAATTTGGCCCCAGAGAAAATTTGGCTCTGGTAAATTTGTCCCCAAGGAAAATTCATCATCCAACAGCAGGTGAGACGGAGGACAAACGCTATTTCACCGAGACCAAAAGGGTTTGTGACAAATGCAAGGAAAACTGAACTTAGGGGATCGTCTACATTCGAAAACCTGAAAATAAAATGAATTAAAGACTACAGGAAATATCATAAGTCTCATCCTAAACATTTAGTGCATCAAATTGGCAGCTGAAGTCTCTGCCAGTGGAATGAGTTGAAGATTGTCATAGAAAGGAGGCCTGACCAAAAGAGCATTCTGCCGAGGTGTTATGCTTTGAATGCCATCAAGATCAATAGGAGAGACTTTACTGCCATTAGGCTGTGTTTACATCGAGGCACACGCGACATGAACACGCAGGCAAACAAAGGTTTCATGGGGGTGAATCCTTTCTGAAGCCATTGTTCGCCTGCGTATTCGTGTCACGTGTGTCTCGATGTAAATTCAGCTTTAGAGGCCGCCTGTTAGCAGTCCTAGAACGTCACAAAATTTAACAGCCATAAGCCAACACAGACATAAGCCATGGTGTCCACGGCATTATGGATGACATCATGCCGTGCATTTCTTCTCTGTGATGTCAAATTCCATGACGTTTGGGACTGCTGACTGGTGGTGGCCTCTACTGGCACTAAAGTCTCCCACTACTGATGGAATTTGTATCTGTTAGAATAAGCAAATTCGCAGAAAAAACAAAATGTTCTGTAATTTGGAAGCAAAAAAATTGGTTGGAATAAAAAAAGAATGTCTGAAAGCTGGGCATATAATTCATATGATAAAAGCAGTAACCTTCACCTTATACCTGAACCAAGCCAAGGGTCCAAGTGCAGAGAGCAGGGAATAAAGCAACTATCAATTTGTAACTTGCATACCTCCCTCAAGGGTTAGTAGGTTAGTTGGTTTTGGAGATCATGCATTCTCGTGTGCTGCCCCCAACACTATGGAACTCGCTTCAACGCATCAGAGAAAGTTGCTGTATCACGGTCTTCAAGAGCAGCCTTCAGACCTATCTCTTTGGCCATCACCAGAAAAATTCTGAAGTGTCATCGATCACGTCAGTGGAGTTCGGCAATGCAAATCCTGTAATTTCTAATTTCATCGAGGCCCTTATGCTCAGGAGATCATGAGATTTCCCCGTTTTTAAAAAATATTTGGATATGCTGATACTGTAGCATGCATTTACTTGCAATCTTGAATCTAGGAATTCAGCCATTTACAGGAAGGGGCGAAGATACAAATTGATAACTGTATGAGCATGGCAGGCCATTGAAAGATTGAAGCAGGAACACAGAGCAGTTCTAAAGTAATACACAAGAGCAATTCCATTCACTTATTCCAAAATACCATTTTTCTGCCTTTTTTCATGTTATAAGAAACTTTGCATCTAGCCTAACACATTATTTCAGGGCAATCCTAATTCCAATTGCTAGACATTTTAATCAGAACTGAATGCCTGGGTTCCTGCAACAAACTTGACAAATCTAATCGAAAATTGTATGAAAAGATAGTATGGAAATGTTAAGTGACTCTATAGCATGAAGCCAGCCCCATGCAATGATATAATTGATCTAGCCAGTGTTCTCCAAAAAAATAAATGAAGGGGGAAATCCTTTGTTTTATGAATATAATCCTTTGTTTTATGAATATCTCCAGGTTTTTGCACTTCATTCCCGTCTTTTAATTTGCAATCTCCTCCTAATGTCTAAATTGGGTCATGTAGAATATAGCGGGCCAAGCGGTGGGAAGTGACACGTCTCCATATATTGCTGCTTATTCCATGCACACACTCAGTGCACGTTCCACGGCTTGGCCCGCTGTAGACCATGTGCAGATGACGTCATCACGGAAAATCCGCCATCTTGACGGTCAATTTGACGTCGCCGACCCATGTGGTGCACTTTGTCGTCAACGCTTCAACCATGACGCGATCTACACGTGGCGCACTTTGTCGTGGACGGCAGAAATGACGTCATAATGAGCCACTGCACAAGGTCTATACTCTACTAGAGCCGCCTGAAATAATCATACTTCAAACCATACATTTTTCCTCATCTATAAACCGACTTCAAATCTTATTTTTCACCGAAGAAATATCTTGGAAGCCAAACGATCAAATTACAGCTATGTATCGGAGAAAGTAATCTGCATACTTTTCGAAGGCCGGCAATCCCCCTCCATTCAGAATGATTGGCGGTCACTGGCCGACAACTACTACACCTTAAAAACTTGGATGGATGTAGGATGATGAGGTTACATTGGGACATTACTAAACAAGTAGGACACAGATTCACCGTTGTGAGTTCGTCTTATTGCCTCAGCTAGAATCATAGAGATATCTATAACCTGAAATGGACAAAGCACACTCATTACAAATCATACAACATCAAGGCTGAAAATAGAACGGGAAATAATCCTCCATCCAGCACAGTTTAGTCGCAAATGGAACAGTTGGTTGAATTTCTGAAGTCGAACGGCAATTTCTGTAAGTAGCCTGTCAACACGGAAAAGGGCAAGAATTTTTTTTTTGAATATTACATGTATTTCATACTCATTGACAAGGGCATTCCTTGAAAATACTGATGAAGGCTGTGCATGTGACCATGTGACATAAGGAACGACCGAAATGGGACACCCTCGGCCCTTCAAAGGGGCAATTTTGTAAGGTAGGTTTCGTGCACATGTATTCAATTATTGTGCTGTGTTACAGGAAAGGTGATATTAGTGTAAAAGTACGACACAACAGTTCAAGCCAAAGCTGCTTCCCAGCAGTTATTGGTATCCAATGATATGCTTTGATGCAGGAGCAAGAAATACGTTAAGTGTCTTGCACAAGGAAAACTTTGAAATCAGCAGTTCTGAAGTCTAACCCACAACTTACAGGTTATGAAGTCAGTGTCCAAACATTACCCTGCAGAAAGGGTGACTTGCACAAGATACAAATGTAAGTCCTCATGGGATGAACTAGGACTGTTCACGCAAAAATTGGGTACACTCTACATGATATGACCTTACACTAAAGAATGTTCAAGATTGAATGCAAAATGTGAATTTCAGGAGCCAAACAAGTGCCAATAAGTGGTGACCTTCTTCAACCCTATTCCCCCATTGCTACCTACTTGTAGTTTAGTTGACTGTTTCATGTTCTGGTCCTGGGGAATGGTGTTGCTCACAACAACGGCTTCGAAAACTGAATTGTTTATACGTGACATAGCTGGTCCAGACAGAATCCCATGGGTGCAGATTGCATAAATCTTTGTAGCACCGGCTTCAGCCAATCTGGAACGAAAGTTGGAAAATACAGTATTTTCCGCATTACTAACCGCACCGCCCTAAGACCCGCACCCCCATACATGTAGGTCAATGCTAAATCCTCAGAACACCCGCACCGCTGTATCACCCGCGGTTTGTAACATGAATGATTCTTGTGAGAGGCACACGACAGATATTCCCAGTATCAGGTCGGTCACTAACTTGGGTAGACTGGTTCCTGGTCCCAACATAGCTGAAGAGCAAGTGGATTTCTCAATCAAAGTGTGGAATACAACTTACTTCTGCGCGGCCAAACACACTGTACCACAGGTGTCTGCCATATCGTCAACAAGGATGGCGACACGGTCTCGTACGTCGCCAACCAATGTCATCGAGGCAACTTCGTTTGCTTTTCTTCTTTCCTTGTGGATCAGAGCGAAGTCGACATTCAGGTGATCAGCAATAGATGTCACACTGAAAACAGAATTACAACATTAATATTACCTGAGATAATCATTCAGAACATGCACAACTCATCAACACCATGATTAATGGTTGTGATTGAGACTACTTTCAACATTGGATGTTTCTATAAAGACACAGGGTTATACAGGGCTCAAAATTCACTGCGGCCATCGCGGCAATTGCCGCAGAATACGGTGATTTTGCCGCCGTTTACTCCCTATTGCCTGCGGCCATGGATTGCCGCCGTAAGTTCTCACTGCCTTGTCATGCATCCCAACCTTTGGTGCATACATAATGCCCAACGAGCTATGGAACTAGTCTGCAGTACTTGTGTAGGTTCCCGTTCATGAAATTAGCCTTCTCACAGACTGGTCCTCTATTGTAGCACGTGTCTCCACTTCAAGCAGTGGGTTACGACAGGGGACCAGTCTAAGATGGCCGCAGACAGAGTGTTGAAATCTGGGGAATGGCCGCAGAGGGCCTGGAAATGGCCACAGAAGAGCCCAATCTCCTGTGGCCGTTTTCTGAAAAATAAAATGGCCACAGGAGGACTTTAGGGAATTTTGAGCCCTGTTATATCTAGGCCATTTTAGACAGGCGCTGCGCCGTGCCACTAAAAGGGGGCGCCACTGACCCTCTGTCATGGTCCCTTTTGGTTGTATCACCTTAAATTGGCTGTTGACTGGAGTTACAGAGACTTTTTTAATCGACAAGCTTCTCAAATTCCGTTAGTAGAAATGTCGCGAATGAAAAGCGCCCTTTTCTAGGTTGAAGTGCCCTTTTTACAAAGTTTGCACCGCGCCCTTCTGAAATCCTAGATATAACCCTGAGACATGTTTTGACATATCGTGCATACCGCTTGGCACCGCCAGCATCCGGCGACACAATACAACATTGTCTGTTCTTGTATTCTGGAATGTTCTCACGAATCCACTTCAGGACAGCCGGCTCGGCATAAAGGTTGTCCACCGGTATGTCGAAGAAACCTTGGATCTGTGAGGCGTGGAGATCCATGGTGATGATGTGATCTGCACCAGCGACCGAGAGCATGTTAGCAACTAGTTTGGCTGATATTGGTGCTCGACTCTGGAAGGAACAGAAGACGATCATAAAAAGACAGAATGAATTCTCATCTTGACATGTGTATAAATCAAATAATACACTAATAGTGGCACTAAAACGGAAAGGCTTTCTTCCAAAGAAGCCCTGTAAAGATTTAGAATATTGAGAATCTTTCATAGTTTCAGCGGTTGGTCCAATATGTGAAACTACAGTAGAACCTTACCAAATGGACACCTCAATACAGTGGACACCTCAAGATTACGGACAGATTTGTCCAGTCCCGAATTTTACCAAGCCATTTTTAGTATAAAAACTCAATATTGCGGACACCTCACTATTCAGTACAACGGACAGTTGATTTGGGAAATTTAGGTCCCATAACCTCATTATTACGGACAGCTGGTAAAAATTTGAAGCCATTTTCAAAGTTTTTATTCACAAGATGTCAGTGGCAGGTGATTAAATGATCAAACAAGAGGTGCTAATTACTTCAATTAACCTGATTGTTTATGATCAGTCTAATCACTTTTAATTAACAGCTGATGAAGTTATTTGCAATTAACAGATGATTTCTTAATCAGATACTGTAAACCGTGATATTTTCGCGACGCTAAATGTTCGCGATTTTGGTGATCTATGAATTCGCGAAGAATAAATATTCGCGATTGGAACCCTTCAGCTTCAAAAGAATAATAAGAAGAGTAATTTTCGCGCGATTTATGTTCGCGTTTTGACCCTTAAACGCGAAAATAAAACGCACGCGAAAATTTCACGGTTTACAGTAATCAGAAACTTGACCCCTCAGAATGGCCCTCAAGAAATTAACCTACAGAGCCATCTGGTGTCCGTTATTGATGGAGTTTCAATATTGCGGACACCTCACTATTACAGACAGCTGAGGTCAGTCCCAAAGGTGTCTGCAATAGTGAGGTTCTACTGTACATCAAAATGATCAACACATTTCGCAAGTACAACAACATAAGCTTTCAAAAGCCTCGCTTCATTTATTTTACCTTATCCTTTTTGTCCTGTCTGGCGTATGGGAAGCAAGGAATGACAGCAGTTACCCGGCATGATGAGGCAATCTTACAGGCATTGATCATGATCAGAAGCTCCATTAGCATGTCGTTCACCTCACCGCAGCCACTCTGGATAATATACACATCCTCTCCTCGGACAGACTCTCCAATCTCAACACTTGAAATAGAAAGGACAAAAAATGAATTAAAAGAAAGTAGGCCTGGGCACTTTTACTGGGGGATATTTTTTCCTATTACACCAAAAGTAAACCACTGTATTTTTTCCTAGGTAGGCCTAGGCCTAGGGCTCACTCACCAGTGGGGACGAGGCCCGATTTGTCCACCCCCAAAAATCTAGTACTTTAAACACGATTGATTTCCATCCATATATATGGTCCTATCGTGTGGCGATTTTTAATTTCTTTAAGACTAATGTCTTAGTTATTTTGTGAAGAGATAGTTTTGGAGATTTGATGAGCAAATTATCAGTGCCCTGTGCGCAAGAATACAGTGTTCATGCCTGGTCAGCTATTTATAGCTGAAAAGTAGCTCGGTCAAGGTCGACTCCTGTTCAATGGCGCGAATTATGAAGGTGAGATTTTGAAGGGTCGTAGCGAAAAAAACGCCGCAGTGACCCCCCATTTTTTCATAACATATCCAAAATGCATGCATTTTGGATTTGTTATGAGGCAAGCACATGGTTGAGAAAATTTTTTTTCTCATTCCATGGTAATTGTGAAGTTTGTAGGCCTTGGAGTAGATTTCCAGTTTTTTTTGCCATTTTCAAGGCACGTGTCGGGTTTGGAATTGCCACCTTCAGCAATCAATACTGAGTTGGATGATTTTGAAAATTGGCCAGATGTGTTCTCTGAGCTGTAAGCTTTTCAAAAATGTACGCCATGATGTGTGCCATGACGATATTGTCGGCGCTACATGCTTTAGAAGATGATGATGTGAATATCGACGTCGCTCCAGGTCAGGCTCCATGGTAGCCTGGGCGCCTCACTGGTGTGTGAGACCCTAGGCAGGGAGTTAACTAGACCGAAAACTCCAGTCTCCGAACATAACATCATAGTTATGATTCTACGACCGGATTCAACCTATACAACTCCTATGGGGACTAGTGTATGCTTTAGAAGATGATGATGTGAATATCGACGTCGCTCCAGGTCAGGCTCCATGGTAGCCTGGGCGCCTCACTGGTGTGTGAGACCTTAATGAACCATCATAATTTCTTAAAATCATTAATTTAATCATTCCAGGGGGTTCTTATGTAAGATTTAACTGTTTCGTGCTCTGTCGGATGGCGAAAGAGGTGTCATCTGTTATGTAAGGGTGAAAAATAGGCATTCCTCCTTCAACTGCATTATGGCTTAAATCTGGCGTTAAATCTGCCACTAGGTGTGCTTCAATGTCACAAATTTCTGGGGATGACGTCGCGAAGACAGTCGAATTCCTGGGTTTGCCTCGCGATTTTAATAGGCCACCGGATGCAACTCTATTGATCTAAACCCCACATGTGACATACCATGGTGCTTGTAGGCCTAATAAGCCATATTATTCATTTCTGTGGTGAAAAGGGTCACTTGGGGGTACCCGATATGTATTAAGGGCTCACTCACCAGTGGGGACGAGGCCCGATTTGTCCACCCCCCAAAATCTAGTACATGTACTAGTACTTTAAACACGATTGATTTCCATCCATATATATGGTCCTATCGTGTGCCGATTTTTAATTTCTTTAAGACTAATGTCTTAGTTATTATGGTTTCCGATCTCAAGATCGGAAACCATATAGTGTTAACTGTTCCAGACTGGTCGTGGAGTTGACTGGCCGTAACTCCCCTGCAGCGTAGATACGTGTAGTCACGTTATGATAGCTATTTTGTAGGTATCCCACTGTTCCAGACTGGTCGTGGAGTTGACTGGCCGTAACTCCCCTGCAGCGTAGATCCGGTAGTCACGTTATGATAGCTATTTTGTAGGTATTCCACTGTTCCAGACTGGTCGTGGAGTTGACTGGCCGTCACTCCCCTGCAGTGTAGATACGCGTAGTCACGTTATGATAGCTATTTTGTATCTACTGTCGTATTGGTTGTATTCCCGTACCTCTCCCGATTTTTAATCCTAATTTACAGGTATGGATCCACAGAAGTGATCACACAGTCCAGGCAGGGCCCAGCCAGCAAAAGGAGCGGCGACGGATTCACTAGGCCTACCTGCGGATGCAATCCCGATCCCGGTAAACAACTTCGAGCCACCGTCTCGCTTCTCTCAACAGGAAGAAGGCGCCCCTTTTAAATCGCAGCTACAACTGCCAGCAGGAGGAAGGACGCCGTGTACCCTCATCTACAGCCGTCCCGGACCTGCAAGGCATCCCAAGCCAAGGCCAATGGTGCGGTACACCACCAGTCTTTGTTTCCAAACAAGATGTGGCGCAACCACCGCCAAAATGACATTTCTGGCCGCCCCGCGTGTGACTCGCGCATTTCCAATACAAGGAGACATTCAGAACGCATCTCAATGTAATTCTTAAGTGCAACTCCCCGTATCCTGCCCTTTACAAGGCCACAGCTCTCGGTGTAGCGTCCTGGACAAGCTAAGGACGTCAGGCCGTGGGATGCTTCACACATCCAAGAGTACATTCGTAATGCCTCTCTCCATATTCACACATCAATCATGACGGGGAGTCGGGAGGGGCTCGCAGGCTGCCCCCCTCTCGTATAGTATAACCAAACATGCACCCGGCCATAACTTCTCGGTAAATTATTGTGACTGTAGCGTAATGTAGCGTACGTATTTCTACAATCTTTCACCTAGTCACCTGAGGAGGAACTGTGAGGATTCGTAACGCATTGCGTTAGGAATATTTATACATATGTGGAAAAACAAACTGTTCACGCACCCAAAAGTACATTCGTAATGACTCTCTCCATATTCAGAAATCAATCATGGCGGGGAGTCGGGAGGGGCTAGCAGGCTGCCCCCCTCTCGTATACTATCGCTAAACATGCACCCGGCCATAAGTTCTCGGTAAATTATTGTGACTGTAGCGTAATGTAGCGTACGTATTTCTACAATTCTTCGCCTAGTCACCTGAGGAGGAACTGTGAAGATTCGTAATGCATTGCGAGACTACAGGAAATATCATAAGTCTCATCCTAAACATTTAGTGCATCAAATTGGCAGCTGAAATCTCTGCCAGTGGAATGAGTTGAAGATTGTCATAGAAAGGAGGCCTGACCAAAAGAGCATTCTGCCGAGGTGTTATGCTTTGAATGCCATCAAGATCAATAGGAGACTTTACTGCCATTAGGCTGTGTTTACATCGAGGCACACACGACATGAACACGCAGGCAAACAAAGGTTTCATGGGGGTGAATCCTTTCTGAAACCATTGTTCGCCTGCGTATTTGTGTCACGTGTGTCTCGATGGATGACATCATGCCGTGCATTTCTTCTCTGTGATGTCAAATTCCATGACGTTTTGGGACTGCTGACTGGTGGTGGCCTCTACTCAAACTGCGCACAATCGGTATCAACTTCCGATGCGCTGGTGATACCATTGCCACCAAATGGCCGCATCACCAACTTTCCGTTTGCCAGGATTTTTGGCATTTGTATTCAGGCACAAACTTACAAAATTTAATTATACCTTTCATACTCTTAAATGTTGCAACAATTACAAAAACATAATGTTACTGTGAAATAAACGATGATAAGATAGTAGTTGTTGATATTTTCATACGCACTATTTTTCTTGCTGCGGAAGGATAGTAAGTAATCCGGCGTTTGGTGGCAGAGATTGTAAGCGCCAGCGTGAAGACAATCGATGCCTGGAGATAGGCCTCTACTGGCACTAAAGTCTCCCACTACTGATGGAATTTGTATCTGTTAGAATAAGCAAATTCGCAGAAAAAACAAAATGTTCTGTAATTTGCACGCAAAAAAATTGGTTGGAATCAAAAAAGAATGTCTGAAAGCTGGGCATATAATTCATATGATAAAAGCAGTAACTTTCACCTTATACCTGAACCAAGCCAAGGGTCCAAGTGCAGAGAGCAGGGCCGAATGAATAAAGCAACTATCAATTTGTAACTTGCATACCTCCCTCAAGGGTTAGTAGGTTAGTTGGTTTTGGAGATCATGCATTCTCGTGTGCTGCCCCCAACACTATGGAACTCGCTTCAACGCATCAGAGAAAGTTGCAGTATCACGGTCTTCAAGAGCAGCCTTCAGACCTATCTCTTTGGCCATCACCAGAAAAATTCTGAAGTGTCATCGATCACGTCAGTGGAGTTCGGCAATGCAAATCCTGTAATTTCTAATTTCATCGAGGCCCTTATGCTCAGGAGATCATGAGATTTCCCCGTTTTTAAAAAATATTTGGATATGCTGATACTGTAGCATGCATTTACTTGCAATCTTGAATCTAGGAATTCAGCCATTTACAGGAAGGGGCGAAGATACAAATTGATAACTGTATGAGCATGGCAGGCCATTGAAAGATTGAAGCAGGAACACAGAGCAGTTCTAAAGTAATACACAAGAGCAATTCCATTCACTTATTCCAAAATACCATTTTTCTGCCTTTTTTCATGTTATAAGAAACTTTGCATCTAGCCTAACACATTATTTCAGGGCAATCCTAATTCCAATTGCTAGACATTTTAATCAGAACTGAATGCCTGGGTTCCTGCAACAAACTTGACAAATCTAATCGAAAATTGTATGAAAAGATAGTATGGAAATGTTAAGTGACTCTATAGCATGAAGCCAGCCCCATGCAATGATATAATTGATCTAGCCAGTGTTCTCCAAAAAAATAAATGAAGGGGGAAATCCTTTGTTTTATGAATATAATCCTTTGTTTTATGAATATCTCCAGGTTTTTGCACTTCATTCCCGTCTTTTAATTTGCAATCTCCTCCTAATGTCTAAATTGGGTCATGTAGAATATAGCGGGCCAAGCGGTGGGAAGTGACACGTCTCCATATATTGCTGCTTATTCCATGCACACACTCAGTGCACGTTCCACGGCTTGGCCCGCTGTAGACCATGTGCAGATGACGTCATCACGGAAAATCCGCCATCTTGACGGTCAATTTGACGTCGCCGACCCACGTGGTGCACTTTGTCGTCAACGCTTCAACCATGACGCGATCTACACGTGGCGCACTTTGTCGTGGATGGCAGAAATGACATCATAATGAGCCACTGTACAAGGTCTATACTCTACTAGAGCCGCCTGAAACAATCTTACTTCAAACCATACATTTTTTCTCACCTATAAACCAACTTCAAATCTTATTTTTCACCGAAGAAATATCTTCGAAGCCAAACGATCAAATTACAGCTATGTATCAGAGAAAGTAATCTGCATACTTTTCGAAGGCAGGCAATCCCCCTACATTCACAATGATTGGCGGTCACTGGCCGACAACTACTACACCTTAAAAACTTGGATGGATGTAGGATGATGAGGTTACATTGGGACATTACTAAACAAGTAGGACACAGATTCACCGTTGTGAGTTCGTCTTATTGCCTCAGCTAGAATCATAGAGATATCTATAACCTGAAATGGACAAAGCACACTCATTACAAATCATACAACATCAAGGCTGAAAATAGAACGGGGAAATAATCCTCCATCCAGCAAGGTATAATCACAAATAATGGAACAGTTGGTTGAACTTCTGGGCCCGTATGCACCAACGTGGATAAACTTTAGATTAGGCTTAAACTAGGTTTAAGTATGGTTTAAAAAATTAATCCGCCTGCACCAACAAGGATTAACTTTTATCCGGTGTTTAAACCACAGATTATTCTAAACCAGCCAAGGGGTAGGTTTAAACTTGGATTAAGACATTTTTGAAGAAGTGACTGAAGTGACAAGATGGACTGGATCAACGCTTTGACAATTTTCAACGGCCAGAACGGCTGATTTGAGATAGAAGCAATCCGATGGAGGAGTTTAGAGATGGTGATTTCCACAAAAGATACCGCTTCACCAAGGAGGACCTCTTGATAATTTTGGATTGGATGGAAGAAGAGCCCAGCTCCAACAGGAACGCTGCCGTTTCACCAATTAACACGCTTTTACTCACGCTACGATTTTACGCCACAGGTCATTTCCAGATGACAGATTGTGATCTCGCAGGTGTTCACCAGATTACAGTCAGCCGGATAGTGAAACAGGTGTCCCAAGCAATTGCTCGGCAGAGGGGTAGATTAAACTTGGATTAAGTCATTTTTGCCAGAGCATATACAATGAGATCGTGTTCACAGGGTGTGACCTAATCCATTGGTAATAGCCATTTATGTTGTGAAATTGGTTCAACCATGGATGAACCATGGACAACTTAATCTGTGGTTTAACTAGGTTGGTGCAGGTTCAAGTTCGGATGATTTAATCCACGCTTAATCCATGATTAGTAAGTCTAGGTTTAAGCCAAATTTTAAACCACTTTGGTGCATACGAGCCCTGAAGTCGAACGGCAATTTCTGTAAGTAGCCTGTCAACACAGAAAAGGGCAAGAATTTTTTTTTTGAATATTACATGTATTTCATACTCATTGACAAGGGCATTCCTTGAAAATACTGATGAAGGCTGTGCATGTGACCATGTGACATAAGGAACGACCGAAAAGGGACACCCTCGGCTCTTCAAAGGGGTAATTTTGTGAGGTTTTGTGCACATTATATATTCAATTATTGTGCTGTGTTACAGGAAAGGTACTGGTAATATTAGTGTAAAAGTACGACACAACAGTTCAAGCCAAAGCTGCTTCCCAGCAGTTATTGGTATCCAATGATATGCTTTGATGCAGGAGCAAGAAATATGTTAAGTGTCTTGCACAAGGAAAACTTTGAAATCAGCAGTTCTGAAGTCTAACCCACAAATTACAGGTTATGAAGTCAGTGTCCAAATATTACCCTGCAGAAAGGGTGACGTGCACAAGATACAAATGCAAGTTTCTCATGGGATGAACTAGGACTGTTCACGCAAAAATTGGGTACACTCTACATGATATGACCTTACACTAAAGGATGTTCAAGATTGAATGCAAAATGTGAATTTCAGGAGCCAAACAAGTGCCAATAAGTGGTGACCTTCAACCCTATTCCCCCATTGCTACCTACTTGTAGTTTAGTCGACTGTTTCATGTTCTGGTCCTGGGGAATGGTGTTGCTCACAACAACGGCTTCGAAAACTGAATTGTTTATACGTGACATAGCTGGTCCAGACAGAATCCCATGGGTGCAGATTGCATAAATCTTTGTAGCACCGGCTTCAGCCAATCTGGAACGAAAGTTGGAAAATACCGTATTTTCCGCATTACTAACTGCACCGCCCTAAGACCCGCACCCCCATACATGTAGGTCAATGCTAAATCCTCACAACACCTGCACCGATGTATCACCTGCGGTTTGTAACATGAATGATTCTTGTGAGAGGAACACGACAGATATTCCCAGTATCAGGTCGGTCACTAACTTGGGTAGACTGGTTCCTGGTCCCAACATAGCTGTCCCAACATAGCTGGAATGCAGATCAAGTGGATTTCTCAATCAAAGTGTGGAATACAACTTACTTCTGCGCGGCCAAACACACTGTACCACAGGTGTCTGCCATATCGTCAACAAGGATGGCGACACGGTCTCGTACGTCACCAACCAATGTCATCGAGGCAACTTCGTTTGCTTTTCTTCTTTCCTTGTGGATCAGAGCGAAGTCGACATTCAGGTGATCAGCAATAGATGTCACACTGAAAACAGAATTACAACATTAATATTACCTGAGATAATCATTCAGAACATGCACAACTCATCAACACCATGATTGATGGTTGTGATTGAGACTACTTTCAACATTGGATGTTTCTATAAAGACACAGGGTTATATCTAGGCCATTTTAGACAGGCGCTGCGCCGTGCCACTAAAAGGGGGCGCCAATGTGCCCTTTTTAACCCCCTAGGGCGCCGTGCCAACTAATGTTTTAGTACCCCCCAGACCCTCTGTGATGGTCCCTTTTGGTTGCATCACCTTAGAAACTGGCTTAAATTGGCTGTTGACTGGAGTTGCATAGACTTTTTTAATTGACAAGCTTCTCAAATTCTGTTAGTAGAAATGTCGTGAATGAAAAGTGCCCTTTTCTAGGTTGAAGTGCCCTTTTTACACAGTTTGCACCACGCCCTTCTGAAATCCTAGATATGACCCTGAGACATGTTTTGACGTATCCTTCAAAACATACCGCTTGGCACCGCCAGCATCCGGCGACACAATACAACATTGTCTGTTCTTATATTCTGGAATGTTCTCACGGATCCACTTCAGGACAGCCGGCTCGGCATAAAGGTTGTCCACCGGTATGTCGAAGAAACCTTGGATCTGTGAGGCGTGGAGATCCATGGTGATGATGTGATCTGCACCAGCGACCGAGAGCATGTTAGCGACTAGTTTGGCCGATATTGGTGCTCGACTCTGGAAGGAACAGAAGACGATCATAAAAAGACAGAATGAATTCTCATCTTGACATGTGTATGAATCAAATAACACACTACTACTAGTGGCACTAAAAAGGAAAGGCTTTCTTCCAAAGAAGCCCTGTAAAGATTTAGAATATTGAGAATCTTTCATAGTTTCAGTGGTTGGTCCAATATGTGAAACTACAGTAGAACCTTACCAAATGGACACCTCAATACAGTGGACACCTCAAGATTACGGACAGATTTGTCCAGTCCCGAATTTTACCAAGCCATTTTTAGTACATGTATAAAAACTCAATATTGCGGACACCTCACTATTCAGTACAACGGACAGTTGATTTGGGAAATTTAGGTCCCATAACCTCATTATTACAGACAGCTGGTAAAAATTTGAAGCCATTTTCAAAGTTTTTATTCACAAGATGTCAGTGGCAGGTGATGATCAAACATGAGGTGCTAATTACTTCAATTAACCTGATAATAAACAAGAAGTCAATCTCCAGAATTCACGAATTTTCGACCCCAACCGGGGTCTTTTTCAAGTGGAACTTTACAATCTGAAACTCTAGAAAAGACTGAGCTGAAACCCGATAGAACTACATAACCTGTGTAGACAGGACAAACAAGCAATTAAGGAAAGAATAGCGACCAAGCCCCACGGGTGGCCTGATTGTTTATGATCAGTCTAATCACTTTTAATTAACAGCTGATGAAGTTATTTGCAATTAACAGATGATTTCTTAATCAGATATAATCAGAAACTTATTCCAACGACCCCTCAGAATGACCCTCAAGAAATTAACCTACAGAGCCATCTGGTGTCCGTTATTGATAGAGTTTCAATATTGCGGACACCTCACTATTACAGACAGCTGAGGTCAGTCCCAAAGGTGTCTGCAATAGTGAGGTTCTACTGTACATCAAAATGATCAACACATTTCGCAAGTACAACAACATAAGTTTTCGAAAGCCTCGTTTCATTCATTTTACCTTATCCTTTTTGTCCTGTCTGGCGTATGGGAAGCAAGGAATGACAGCAGTAACCCGGCATGATGAGGCAATCTTACAGGCATTGATCATGATCAGAAGCTCCATTAGCATGTCGTTCACCTCACCGCAGCCACTCTGGATAATATACACATCCTCTCCTCGGACAGACTCTCCAATCTCAACACTTGAAAGGACAAGAAATGAATTAAAAGAAAGTAGGCCTAGGCCTAGACACTTTTACTGGGGGATATTTTTTCCTATTACACCAAAAGTAAACCACTGCATTTTTTCCTAGGTAGGCCTAGGCCTAGGCCTAGGGAGTTACCCTCCTCCGCTCCTCAATCTCCTTTTCTCCAATTTTTATTTAGGCCTACTCTTCATTCCAGTTCCGATTGGCGCGAGGTTTATCAACGATAGCTCCGCAACGCCTGGCCCGATTTTGATGAAACATACATCAATCGACTTGTCTTTCTTTGCGGTATCTTATAATCCAATTTCATCGCGATATTCCCACTATTTCTCGATATTTTGACCCCTGTACATTTGCACGCGAGGTTGTGTACAAAGTGTAGTTCCACGATTTGGCCGCTACGAGCACTGTGTTTTGCGAGGTCGCGTCGATTTTTCGTAGGGGTGGGCAGCCGCTATATTTGACTAAATGTAATTTTGTTCATCTGACGGACAATAAATCTCTGTTAGCATGGAATAAACTGAGGTCAGATGCGAACTGCCTGAGAGGCTTCTCTCCCCCGAACAAATAGTCCGATCTGACGTTCCTCGTGTGGCGCTGGCGATGACGTCATTTCAATGGAGGCAGCCGATCGGCGAAAATGACATTTTTGTCAATTTCAACGACTTAACTGCAATAAAGTCCAATGAAACTTGGATTATAAGATACCGCAAAGAAAGACAAGTCGATTGAAGTATGTTTCATCAAAATCGGGCCAGGCGTTGCGGAGCTATCGTTGATAAACCTCGCGCCAATCGGAACTGGAATGGAGAGTAGGCCTATCTATCTGCACCTGTGAGTTTACTGTATCTTCCTTTTCAATTTCATCATCAATTTTCATCAATTAGGCATCGTGGCCCATTACGAGAGGGTCTTTGCCATTTCATAAAATTTTCACAAATATTTGTGCCGGCAAATCATGTAGATTTTATTGAACAATAAACTTTCTGTAGGCCGGGTCCTACTAAATAGCGTCAGCAACAAATTTTAGCGTCAGCAAGCGTCAGCAACTTAAAAGTTGGCGTCAGCAAGGTTTTATATGTTCAGGAAGGCTTTTTGGACACTGAAATAGGCCTAGACTTAAGTTTAAGCGATCATCCAGCAGTAAAATAATGATTCAGAAAAGAAATTTAAACAATTTCTTCAAAATATTTCTGAGCGAAACAGTGGCGCCATTCGGGACTGCAGCGGCAACTGAGGGAACTAGAACTAGGCCTAGTCTGAAGTAAGGTTTCGTCGGCAATTAAATTTGACCTGAAAAACCCAAAATAATCCTCAATTTCATTAATTTTCTTCAAAGCAGTGCAGGTTTACACCATTGCAACAATATTCTGAGACATAGGGCGCCCTGAGGATGTTATAAAACCTTGCTGACGCCAACTTTAATGTTGTTGACGCTAAAATATGTTGCTGACGCTGTTTAGTAGGACCGCTGTAGGCCTATTCTATTCTGCACACGTGCATTCTCTACTAGCTCAGTAGTGAAGGCACACATGATGTATAGTGTTGAGGATGTACATGCTGCATGTATATCATGCATGCATGTGATGTACTAAAACGCACGAACATCACACAGTCCATGAGTCAAAACCTGAAAACGCGACTTTTTTTTACCAGGTCTCTTGATTGCTGAATTTCTTTGTTACCACCTTCCCAAGCTCGATTCCCAAACGTGCAGCAACATTTTGTGCTAATTCAGGATGAGAGGTGCCGCCGAAAATTTTTATGTTGGGCATGTTTTCTGCTTTTTCTTCGCAGTTTGACTTCAATGCTGATTCTAATTTAAGAAATCGGACAGCCTCCATGCGCCCAAACTCGTCCCCAGTGGGTTTACGTTCCTACAACACCACTGGAAAGGGCTGACGACTTCAGGAATACTGCGCATGCGCAATCTACTAATTTTGAGGCGAATCACGCCGAGGCCGCGATGATGTTCGCAACAAACCATGCTAACTATTCGTTTGAAATTGCTCTAATACTCAAATAACTTCGTGTTTTGGGAGTATTAAATGGCCTTTTAGGCAATGTTTTTCAGCCATCGAAGAACGAAATATTGTGTGAAACAAACATTTTGGCACGCTGCCAGCGGTTGACCAGAAATTTTGGTCAGGTCGTAGCCCTTGCCAGAGATACCTTCGGATGAGGTAGATCTGGGAACGAGATTGCCATGCGCCCATTCTACGTTGTGAGATACTTTTTCGATGTTTCACTTCTGACGAGACGAAAAGTATCTCTACTGTATGAAGAATGGGGCCATGCATCCGCTTCCTCGATGTAATACGCTATAAGCGGCCTATCGAGTACAAAAAAGAAGAAGAAGAATACCGCCATCTTGGATAGACATATCCGCGTTAGGAGCACTACTTATTACGTACTGCGCATGCGTAGACTGATTTTCATAAATCTACAAAAATACATGACAGGGCCCTAAACCATGATAACTGGTATATACAATGGTATATACAATGATATACAATGATGAATTTTCAAAAAATATGCGTATATCGTGTAATTCTAGACACCATCACCTGGGCACTATATTTTATTCGGCGGACGAATGGGTAATAGTAAATCGGCGGAAATGAGGCCCACTTCCGTTTCAAGATGGCGCGTATTGTTATACAGCCGAGTCGGACTCCCGACAAATCCCGAAGTACCCGAAGGAGGCCGAACGAGGCCGAGCCGAATGGCCATGCGCCATGAGGTTTCAAATGAACTGCGCAATCGCAGAAGCCAAGGGAGTTCCGGATCCGATCGGTTCTAATTTCGTGAATTTTCTTAAATAAAGTTTTGCCATGAATATCAAATACGTTTATGCCGATTTTATTAAAGTTCTTAAAAGCATTACTTCCATTCATAAAAGCAATTTGTTTAAAATCAATTTTGATAGCCTTTCCCATGTGTCCGTGTTTCCAGGAAGCCAGTGACCTTGAACATGTTGAACGTTGTTGCCAAACTTGACGCTAGGTGGCGATATGTGCAATGACGTCAATCATATCACTTTTCATCCAAGTATCAAAAAATTTCAACGCTGCGTGGAGTATGCGTTGTTGCTTGACGAAGGCAGAAATCTGTCAACTTTCTGTGAAAATTGTGCAAGAAAAACCAATCACCTACGAACTGTGCTCCGCAAATTGAAACGATCATCTGCCAAAGACAACATAAAATAATGGCTAATCTTGCTGTGACGCGAGTTAAGAGAGAATTGAGCGAGGTTATGAGCCCCAAAGGAAATGAGGTCAGCTGAAATTTTGGATGGAGTTTTATCAGTTCAGTACATCGACGATCGTCATGTACATTATGTACACAGGCCTATGCATACACTAGTGTACTTGTAGGGAGTGTCATGCCATGGCCTGAAAGGGTTCAGGTGGCCTACATCGTCGTGGTCATACAGCAGAATCAGGTCATGCATCATGGATGGATGCAGTGGAAAAATGCACAGAGTCAGCCTCCTCGGTCTCGGAGACGGGAAGGAAGTAGTGCTGCTGCTTCGGCTTATTGTTTGCACACTCGCTCGGCTCACTCTATCATCATCAACATACAACATTCAATTCCTCATGCACTCTCAGCTCACTGCAGCACTTTTCTAACATTAAGTCATTAACAAATTGGCTTCTTTACTTCTTACGAAGCATTAACAATAACTTTTTTTGTCAATCTTTGTTTTACAGGGCTTCGACAAGTGCAGAGTGAAATTGGAATCAGTCAATGATACATTGTTATGTCTGAAGGGAGAAATTGACGGCCCACCAGAAACGCCATATGAGGGTGGTGTATACAAGTTGGACATTGAGATTCCAGATACCTATCCCTTCACGCCACCAAAGGTACTTCAATGGGATTGCTGTACTGGAAAAAAACTAGCATACGTATAGCTGTTGTTCAATAGTTAATATTGACTCCAACTACTGTGGGACCTTCTTATACAGACTCCTCTGCCAGGGTACATCACTCTCTCTTGAGGACAACAACGTTCAGTCCTGAGTGGCTGTCTCCATTCTCAGTCCCAAAATGTGTGAGAGTGGAGTGGTATTAGTGTATATAATTGTCAATTTCTTGTTGCAGGTTAAATTTATTACAAAAATATGGCATCCCAACATAAGTTCTGTTACTGGTGCAATCTGCCTTGACATCCTAAAAGACCAGTGGTAAGTGAATCATTGGCAGTTGTTGATTGTACAAATTCATGTCAAGCTATGTGAAGTGGAAAGTCATTTAGTTTTTTCTCATTATTTGGTGGACAGATGCTATTCAGTTCACATTTGAATACGAACATTGCAGGCCAAATCACATTGTGAGTGATGTGTGGCACATGTTGGACTTGGACTTGGAGGGGCCAGTTGTGACCCTCCGCCACAAAACCAGTCTAAAGTCGCACAAAAAATGAGCCTAAATGTACTGACATGACACCAGGAGATAAAGATAGAAACAGGATCACTCAGACTTCACAATAGACAGACAACTCTGAAATTGACAAATGTAACTCTCCACCACAAAACCAATCATCACTCACTCTGGGGTTGGCAAGTGACCAATGTATTTGTCAATTTCAGTGTTGTCTGCTTGTTTGTTGTGAAGTCTCAGCAATTCTATTTCTGTCTTTATCCCCAGGTGTCATGTTGGTACGTTTTGGCTCATTTTCTGTGTGACTTGCATGCATGGAGGGAAAGCTATCCATCTGTGATTCATGCGGATTACATGTACACTGCTTGTAGGAAAAGATGCAATGACTGTTGCTATTTTGGTCCCTTCCCTACTGAATGATTTAATCCTATTGCAGGGCTGCAGCCATGACGCTACGGACTGTCTTACTGTCATTACAAGCACTCATGGCCACACCAGAGCCCAATGATCCCCAGGATGCTGTCGTAGCAAGCCAGTACAACTCAGATATTGAAGCTTTTAAAAAAACAGCTAAGCATTGGGCACGAGTTTATGCAGGAGGTAAGGCTACCTTTGAATTGTGCTTATAATATACATGTAACCAGACAGTGCCAGGTCTAGTCTTTGATTTTTTGCCATGCAAATACATTGAAACTAATTCACCCCTTTTCCCTTCATCCTCTGTCTATTACTTACTATTACTGTTTGGGTTGGATACTTCAGATCTACATTTTCTAGAGTTTCAGATTGTAAAGTTCCAGCCTGAAGAAGACCCCGCTTGGGGTCGAAAATTTGCTAAATATTCTGGAAATTGACTTTATATACTTTATCATATTGTGTGTCAATTTTTGTGCTCGCCTTCTCTTTGGTATTACTTCCATCATTAGTTTTATTAACCAAAGTATAATTTTCACAGCTCCCAGAGTTGACGATGATGAGTGTTCAAGAAAAAAAATACAGCTAGTAGACATGGGATTTAGTGAAGTAAGTAGAATGACAGGAATTAAAATGAATTAGGATTGAAGATCATCTTGAGATATGAAGACCTAACAGTCACTTCACCCTGCGACGCACCCTTGGAATGAGCAAGGGTAGGATTGAAGCCCTTGTCAGAGCATGATGACTGGCGATTAGTAGAACAGTTGTGACCCGTCACAGCAAAACCAGCCGCATGTCTGGTGAGCCTCAACGAACTAAGATGACACCAGAAGAGAATGAAAGAAATAGATTATTTCACATTTCATAACAGACAGACAATATTGAAAGTGACAAACATTTCTCAACCTGCCAAGTGAAGAGCGACATGCGACTGGTTTTGCTGTGATGGGTCACAATTACAAAAGTTGCATTACTACAACTCGCAATTATGATAAAAGTAAATTTTCAATAACTGCAGCGATATTGGGCCCATTTGAGTTCTACATACAATCAAGACTCAAAAGTTCCACCAGTCTATTCGGTTTCATTGATTGTATTATTTCCTCTTCAGAATCAAGTTTTAGTTGCATTATCAACCTGTGCATGGGACGTTGAGCGAGCCATTGAAATGTTATTCGGAGGAAGTAGTCATTGAGGATAACTTTACAGTGGAGGACTGCCAATTCACTTTTCCCTGGTTTGTTTTCGGTTCGAGTGACGATATTTTAGAGGCACTGTGCCAAAGTGTTCAGTTTTAATGACGGATTATGGCTACTGAACTCTTCATCTTTGCCACAAAGACTATGGGTGCATGTGATATTTTCTAACCTGTATTCTTACACAGAGACTGTTCGTACAGCATTGGTGTAAATGATGGGGCCACGGGTGACCCTAAGTTTAATCCAGGATGCACAGATATATGTGAGGCAGTCTAGGAAAACCCGTCAGATGTCACATTTCAGGAAAGTATTAATGGCCATGCTGAACCCGCACATTTCAATAGCTGAAAGGCCTAGAAAAAAATTGTGTGTTTCCGGTCATTTGGAATTTTCCGACCGACCCTAAAAAAATTCTGACTGGCCAGGAAACAAATTTTTTTTCTCTCACAAAAGTGCATCAAATCTTAAAAAAATTAAATGTGCTTCGTAACAGGTAAACACTAACAGTAGCAGATCAATGCACAGGCAGTCTGACAGCCCTTGTTGATCATTCAGCGACATCAGACGGGGTTTATACTAGACCGCCTCACAGATATCTTGAGTGCATATCGTCGACAGGTTGATGCTTCCCAAAAGAATTTTAACATTTTATTAATATGAATTACAACAACAAATGCTATGTTTTCTTTTTGACTATGGCAATGGTAGATGAAGTCTGTATATTTCAAGTTCTGGTCCCTTCAAGATCT
>NMRB01000282.1:454918-469877 GCA_002633025.1 Notospermus geniculatus
AGGCCAAATCACATTGTGAGTGATGTGTGGCACATGTTGGACTTGGACTTGGAGGGGCCAGTTGTGACCCTCCGCCACAAAACCAGTCTAAAGTCGCACAAAAAATGAGCCTAAATGTACTGACATGACACCAGGAGATAAAGATAGAAACAGGATCACTCAGACTTCACAATAGACAGACAACTCTGAAATTGACAAATGTAACTCTCCACCACAAAACCAATCATCACTCACTCTGGGGTTGGCAAGTGACCAATGTATTTGTCAATTTCAGTGTTGTCTGCTTGTTTGTTGTGAAGTCTCAGCAATTCTATTTCTGTCTTTATCCCCAGGTGTCATGTTGGTACGTTTTGGCTCATTTTCTGTGTGACTTGCATGCATGGAGGGAAAGCTATCCATCTGTGATTCATGCGGATTACATGTACACTGCTTGTAGGAAAAGATGCAATGACTGTTGCTATTTTGGTCCCTTCCCTACTGAATGATTTAATCCTATTGCAGGGCTGCAGCCATGACGCTACGGACTGTCTTACTGTCATTACAAGCACTCATGGCCACACCAGAGCCCAATGATCCCCAGGATGCTGTCGTAGCAAGCCAGTACAACTCAGATATTGAAGCTTTTAAAAAAACAGCTAAGCATTGGGCACGAGTTTATGCAGGAGGTAAGGCTACCTTTCAATTGTGCTTATAATATACACGTACATGTACCCAGACAGTGCCAGGTCTAGTCTTTGATTTTTTGCCATGCAAATAGTTGAAATACATTGAAACTAATTCACCCCTTTTCCCTTCATCTTCTGTCTATTACTTAATATTAGTATTACTGTTTGGGTTGGATACTTCAGATCTACATTTGGGTTTCAGCTCAGTCTTTTCTAGAGTTTCAGATTGTAAAGTTCCAGCCTGAAGAAGACCCCGGTTGGGGTCGAAAATTTGCTAAATATTCTGGAAATTGACTTTATATACTTTATCATATTGTGTGTCGATTTTTGTGCTCGCCTTCTCTTTGGTATTACTTCTATCATTAGTTTTATTAACCAAACTATAATTTTCACAGCTCCCAGAGTTGACGATGATGAGTGTTCAAGAAAAAAAATACAGCTAGTAGACATGGGATTTAGTGAAGTAAGTAGAATGACAGGAATTAAAATGCATTAGGATTGAAGATCATCTTGAGATATGAAGACCTAACAGTCACTTCACCCTGCGACGCACCCTTGGAATGAGCAAGGGTGGGTTTGGAACCTTTGTCAGGGTGACTGGCAATTAGTAGAGCAATTGTGACCCGTCACAGCAAAACCAGGCACATGTCGCTCAGAAGGTGAGCCGCAACGAACTAAGATGACACCAGGAGAGAATGGAAGAAATAGATTATTTCATATTTCATAACAGACAGACAATATTGAAAGTGACAAACATTTGGTCTCAACCTGCCAAGGTAAGAGCGACATGCGACTGGTTTTGCTGTGATGGGTCACAATTACAAAAGTTGCATTACTACAACTCGCAATTATGATAAAAGTAAATTTTCAATGACTGCAGCGATATTGGGCCCATTTGAGTTCTACATACAATCAAGACTCAAAAGTTCCACCAGTCTATTCGGTTTCATTGATTGTATTATTTCCTCTTCAGAATCAAGTTTTAGTTGCATTATCAACCTGTGCATGGGACGTTGAACGAGCCATTGAAATGTTATTCGGAGGAAGTAGTCATTGAGGATAACTTTACAGTGGAGGACTGCCAATTCACTTTTCCCTGGTTTGTTTTCGGTTCGAGTGACGATATTTTAGAGGCACTGTGCCAAAGTGTTCAGTTTTAATGACGGATTATGGCTACTGAACTCTTCATCTTTGCCACAAAGACTATGGGTGCATGTGATATTTTCTAACCTGTATTCTTACACAGAGACTGTTCGTACAGCATTGGTGTAAATGATGGGGCCACAGGTGACCCTAAGTTTAATCCAGGATGCACAGAAATATGTGAGGCAGTCTAGGAAAACCCGTCGGATGTCACATTTCAGGAAAGTATTAATGGCCGGCCATGCTGAACCCGCACATTTCAATAGCTGAAAGGCCTAGAAAAAAATTGTGTGTTTCCGGTCATTTGGAATTTTCCGACCGACCCTCAAAAACTTCTGACTGGCCAGGAAACAAAATTTTTTTCTCACAAAAGTGCATCACTTCTATCAAAATTAAATGTACTTCGTAACAGGTAAACAGTGGCAGATCAATGCACAGGCAATCTGACAGCACTTGCTGATCATTCAGTGACATCAGACCGGGTTTATACTAGACCACCTCACAGATGTCTTGAGTGCATATCGTCGACAGGTTGATGCTTCCCAAAAGAATTTTAACATTTTATTAATATGAATTACAACAACAAATGCTATGTTTTCTTTTTGACTATGGCAATGGTAGATGAAGTCTGTATATTTCAAGTTCTGGTCCCTTCAAGATCTCCCATAGAGAGAGAGAGAGATTAAGCCAATGTTCTCGTTTAGAAATACCCATAAGATAAGGATTCCTTCATACAATGATGTTGTTGGAAGAGCTACTCCTGTGGAATGGGGAACTTCCCTACCGTCAGAGGCCACTACGAGTCATGAAATTTGATGTCACAGGGCAGAAAAGCATGCCGCAACGTCGTCCATAATGACGTGGGCGCCGTGGTTCACGTCTTTGACGTCAAATTTTGTGACGTTCTAGGACCGCTAACAGGCGGCCTCTAACGGCAGGAAAGTTCCCCATTGAGTTATGACTGATGTGAATGTACCTAGAAATCCATGACTCCATGAAAGGCGTTAGTGATGCCATGGCAGCGTCACGATGTCACAGACCAGTAAACTGGTCTATGGTTGCAAAATGGTTAAGAATTCTTCTACCCTTAATATCCTAGGTACCCTCCTGAAACAGATCATCGAACTTATCAACATAGGGATGTGAATATTTTAGTCAGAGGGTTTAGAAGAGATCAGTCAGCGTGTCATGTTCGGGACTCCGTGGAGAAGGGTGTCCGAACTTTTAAAATAATATGCAATCCTGTACATATTATCATATGCGTTCATCTTTTGGCGATTTATTTGCATGTAGTTGTTTATTTCTGTGGAATTTATCTTTGCAGAAATCACTTTGCTGGTCCTGACGTATTTCCATTTTAAATATTTTACATTTACTGATGTGTTTTAGTTACGGTATGATTTGATGCTGGAGTGGAACGTTGGCCCGGCAATTTATGCATGAGATTTTGGAACAGCACCACTTCTGGAAAATCTCATGATATAGATGTACAGTGAAGACCTCCTATTGACATGACCACAATTTTACAATTTTACCCTGTTAGTATGAAGTGTCATTCAAATAACTTGTGCACCATCCTGAATATGCTCGTCTCACTTACAAGACTGAAGGTCATACACATCGTTCAAGGGAATAGGTCGCGGCAGTCAAAAATGACATAAAGAATAATGGCCCACGAAATTCACAATTTAAAATTACAAATTTCCATATTTTAGCAGATTACGCCCTGAGAAGCCTACGTTTGCAGTTGACTGTGCTCTAAATGGCAATAAAGTGACAGCAATTGTGCAGATATCCACTGAATAAGGAATTAATTCCTGATATGTGACGCATGACAGCAAAATGAGTCAGAATGCGCCAGAAAGAAGACCCAAGATGACACCAGAGAACAATTACAGAAATGGACAAAGTCAAATTTCACAATGGGCAAAAAATCTTGAAATCAAAATCCGTTGGTGCACCTTGGGTCATCTTCTGTGCGCATTGCAACTCATTTTGCTGTCACATATGATTACAGTGGAACCCCTCTATTAAGGACACCTTCGGGACTGACAAATGCTGTCCTTAATTGAGAGGTGTCCTGATTACAGAGGTCAGAATGAATAGAAATGGTCAATTTGGGACTGAACTTTGGTATCCTTAATAGAGAGGTGTCCTCCTGGCAGAGGTGTCCGCTAAGGGAGGTTCCACTGTACTATAATAGATTCTAGATGGCGGCGTTTGATTCTCTTTACAGACACCTCGACTCTGGCGTGACCAGTTCGCTTTAAATAGTTATCTTGTTCATTGCAGCACATTTTTTTATTGACATAATCAGTATCCGAGCTACTCATTCCTTTTCCTCTTTTAGAATGGGAGACTTTACTGCCGTTGGAGGCCGCCTCTCAGCGGTCCTAGAACGTCACAAAATTTGACGTCACTGACGTAGGCAGTGACTCACGTCACTCTAGTTATCGATGACATTTGTGGCGTGCACTTCTCCGTGACGTCAAATTTCTATGACGTTCTAGGATCGCTAACTGTTGGTGCCCTCTAACGGTAGGAAAGTCTCCCATTGCTTCGACTTGCCTTCTGTCTCACCAATCAGCCATGTAAGGCTGGAAGAAGGATTCTGCTAGTTCTATGAGAAACAGGGTTCGTACTGGCCTGGAATATCCTTGAAAAAAACTGGGCCTGGAATGTAAATGTACTTGTTTTGTAAACAATATTCTGCAACCCCTGAAATGTCCTTGAATTTAATAAAGGCAATAAAAATTGGAAGTGAAATTGAGAGAGGGTTAAGGTTTGTATAAATTTTAGTTTTGCCAGAAAGAGTCATGAAATAGACTGGAAGTTGTTGATAAAAACCTAGAATGCCCTAAAAAAACCTGTATGGTGTACGAACCCTGGACAAAGTGAAACACTGTTTTCACCATGACACAATTACATCCCATGTACATCTACATACGTGTACATCCATGGCAATTAGCATATCCTGTTGCAAGCAACACTGGAAGATCTGATACGCCACCAATTTCCACCCCTAGTCATGCTCTGGTCTACTTGGGAAAGGATTTTCTACGTCAAGTGATGAATGATAAAGTAGTACAGTGCCCATTATCAATTTGTACAGTTTAAGCTAAAATGTATAGGGTTTTCTCTACATCAGTATACAAGGATTGCATTCTGTGTGAACTCATGTGCATTAGACCATTCTCATCTGTAAATATACACTTCAAATACACTGATGCTTGTCCTTTCTTAATTTTTCACTTCAAATTTGTTGATTCTTTGCTGCATGGGATGTCCTCCACTCAGTCTCCATGTCAGCATCGTGAGGCCTCCATTTTTCCAGCTCTTAGGGGAGGCATCATAAAATGCAGAACGGCACGATGCTGGTATGGAGTTTGTCTACAACCAATCAATGATTCGTCAACTTGTTTCATACATGTAATATGTATTAGGATGGCTACTTCAAGGTCATTCTTGTGCACATAGACTGGTTCCCGTCTATGCCACTCTGCTGCAGCGCCAAAGATGGGAACCAGTCTATGTGCACCTAGGGTCATATTCATAAAGTGGTTCTATCATTAGAACGATCTTAGGCTGGTTCCAGGTGTAGTGGTGAAGCACACTTGGAACTGGCCTAAGACGGTTCTAACGATAGAACCACTTTATGAATACGACCCCTAGTGTTTGATGAGAGTTGTCACAATTCAGTGTTGCTGGATACACTCGGATGTGTTAAGTCCATGCAAAAATAGATTTTTGGTCCATGATTTAAATTGGGTGGTGATGCTGAATACCATTACATCAACAAATGACGAATTTCAAGAAAAATACCAGTTTATTCCAAAAAAATGCAAATAGAACGTGACATACAGTAACTAGGATTACAGCAGTAATCACAAGTTATTCAGAGGGACCTGTAAACGGAGAACGTAGATTTCAAGAAATCTTGATCTTTGGCAGTAGTATTAGCATCACCTTTAAACAATTTATCTAAATGGTACATAAAAAGTCTGTTGTCAATTTATGAGATTTCACAATTGTAAATGCATTACATAATGTGGACATATCAACAAACTGATCAGAAGGAAACACTTGCAAATTCAATGAAATTATGGTCCCTTTAAGAGTTCATTATCGAGAAAAGAAACAAAGATTGAATATTTGTACATGTATTTCTTTCGCACAAAAGTCTCCAAAACTAGTTGACATGTTTTTCGGAACTTGCATTGTTGAGTGCATTTCTGGTACAGAAGAGGAAAATCCATTCGTGCAAGGAATTTCCAGATTTGGATGATTCATCCTCTAGTTGCTTCCATTTGTTATCACTTCTTTCTGATTCTTGAGTTTCTCGTTGAGATCCTTGTCGGCCACTCTCAATCCAATCCAAGTATTGAGTTGTTTAGCTCGAAGGTTGGCCCACACGACATGGTCAGACATGGCGAGTATCTGGGCAGCAGCCACGGCGGCTCCGTCTGGTGTTATTACTGTTCCACAGCCAACACCTGAAAATATCGAAATGAAACGTTGGCTGTACCTTGCTCAGACATGGCAAATACACATTTGTATCAGAAAGGTCTATGACTCAGTGTTTTCTGAAGTTCCCCTAATCCTGCTTATTTCATAAGCCCTCATTTACATTGTAACATATTGATGGCCAACGTGGGGGATTTGTGTATAACATACAATCTTGCTTTATTATCTTGCTTCACTTTCATCGTACAAATATCATACACATCGTGCACGTCGTGTGGAAGCCATGCTTGAGACCACGCGGTAACTCACTTATGTCTGCGCATGCCCAATTAACTCAAAATCTATGGGGGTTACACACACGGGGGCCCTTAAAGGGGCACTGCGCCTATTCCAATACTACAACATGTTGAGCGTGCAGCTACATCCAACCCACCAGGTGGATCTTGCATCAATATGTTGTTAAAGTTTGGGTTTAATGTCTGATATCAACTCGGGTAGATGTTCTCATCCGACTTTACACTTGAACCCCAGTCTATCCTCCAACCTTTCAGTAGAACTCAGATGAGCTGCCCATTCGGCGCTACTATCGAGCATATCCGACCAGTACCCATTTATACACCTGGCTAGATGAGCTGCCCATTCGGCGCTACTATCGAGCATATCCGACCGGTACCCATTTATACACCTGGGTGGAGAGAGGCCAGTGAGGCAAAGTGACTTGCCCAAAGTCTCACGCCCAGTGGGATTTGAACCCGGGACCCTCTGACTGCTAGTCGGAGGTCCGAACCACTACACCATGGGGTTCCTCATTAACTCATTAACTTATTTCATTAACTTCTCATTAACATGTCATTAACTCAGAATCATTAACTCAGAATTCCCAAACAGATTCTTGAAATGTAAGCGAAAGTCGTATTACCTGATGGAAGTCTCAGGGAAGACCAAACATCTTCAGCAGCCCACTCTGGGGTCAGAGGAGGTGCGTTGATGACAGGCCAGGTCGAGTTACCAGCTAAAACAGGACCAAGACCATTGCTGCGTCCAGCGATAGCAATGAAGACGGTAGGAATGCCAAGGCCTAGAATGAGAAGATAAAAGATCCATGATTTCGGAAAGGAGGAGGCGCACTCTGCTAGAAACATTGAAATCTGCGGTGAATTTCAATGATTTGCTCCAAATTTCAGAATTTCATGATCAATTTTACAGATTTGTTGCTGAAAGGGGACGTGTGCCGGGTGCATCCCCCCCTTGGATCCGTGCCTGCCCTTCACCAACCTCACCTTCATAGTCAGCCAACATTTTGAGAGTAGCATCGGTTCCCTTGTGTGCAGATGTCACCCTGATGTCATATGGAATGGACAAGCTTTTCAAAACCTTGCCAATTTTCTCGCCATATGGGAGGTCAGTTGGTGAGCCCATCACGATGGCAACTCGGGCATGGGGTTTGGGATGCAGTGCCTGAAAACAAAGTATGACAGGGTTAGAATCGGCGGAAAAATTTTTTCAAATTAAAATTCGTCCCAGATGAATCCGAGTCCATTTGCTGCTAAAGAAGGTGACATCAGCTGAACACTTTTAACCTCTTGACTGCGGCCGTCTTGAGATAACACTTTTTACCAGCGACTGACTGGTCGGTCGTCCTGTAAGATACTTCCTATTGAGTGTGGCACGCTGTGCCATTGCTTTATTTCACATGCTTTGCATATATTAGTGTAGTTTAGACCTTTTCTCGATAGATGGTGCCTCGGTGCTGAGTTTTGGCGCCTGTATTCACGTAACTCAAAATCTTGAAAAATGCAGAAAAGCTTGTGGTATTCTGGGGTTTTAGAGCCCTGGCAGTCAAGAGGTTAAACATACCTTCACTTGTTCAGCAACCCAGGCAAAGTTCCTCTTGACCGTATCAAGTGCCTCGGATGTCACGACTTTCAAATCACGGTAGACCTGCTTATCCTTCATCAGCCTCTTGTCACCAGCTGGCCACAGACGCCAGGAGTCGCTGTCAATAATATCAGCCAACAGGACTTCACCTTGGGAAACAAAATAATAGAGACTTTAAGAAAGAGGGAAAAGGAAGATATATTCCACTTAAAATTCACACAGCTTCTCTTACTTCCAAACGAATAGGACAGTTCACAAAGTTCTTCATTAAAGGGGCCCTACAGGCAGCCTCATTATAGGCATTTTGAAGCGCTCATTACACCGATCGGCTGGCACAAGAATCTAACTCTTGAGATATGTATTACAAGTAAAATACACTAAATATCAAAACTTGACTCCAGGGCCCGGTTGCACGAAACTCACGACAGCGCTATCTTGGTGTTAGCGCTATCTTCATGTTAGATGACGTAAAAATCCATTGTTCTTTTACGTCATTTAACATCAAGTTAGCGCTAACACCAAGATAGCGCTGTCGTGAGTTTCGTGCAACCGGGCCCTGATCTATAGGTTTTTGACAGAGTTGCTAGTGCCACCTGTGAAGAAGTGACCGCACTGATATGAGTCTAATAGCTAGCTGCCAGTACAGTCCCTTTAACAGTTGTCTTTAAATTAAAGACAACTGTTGTAGGATATCGGCTCACCAGTCTCCGTGTCCACCCCGAACTCGACCTTCATGTCAATCAGGCTACAGTTCAAGGACGCCCAGGCGTGTTCCAGGATCTCAAACACGCAAAGTGTTGTCTTCTCCATGATGGCCACCTCATCTCGTCCAATCACACGACCTCCAATTTCCAATTTGGCGTCAATAAGTTGTTCATAGGACCACTGTGGGTCATGGTTTGCATCATCCTAAAGGAGAAAGGCAAGTAAAAACTTTCATTTTCAACATTGAGTAAAATTCTGATAAACCAAGGAAATTTCCATGGCCAGAAATATCTAAAACTTATAAATTTCTACACTACCGGTACCGGCAAATAGGCCCATATATATTGTATTTCATAAGGGGAAATTACCTGATTACAAGAATATTTTAATATCTACACAGCCAGATAGCAATCCTACCTTAAAGAACGTTTCTTGTTTGGGGGGGCAGAATCTGTACCCCTCTTTCACTCCTAGATTGCGGCGAAGGAAAGACCCAGTAGCGACTCGCCTCGTCACAAATTCTATGGGCACCATATGACAATGTCTCGCCAGGAAACTTTTCTCGCCATGTTGTCGGATGAAATGCGTTTTGATACCAGCACTGTTGAGAAGTTGGAAGATCTTAGCACAAGTAGCTGTGGAAATTGCAGCCTTGCCCTCTAAGTCATTTGCCCTTGCTCCATCACCTGCTGTAATTCTGTCCTTCGATACCAGCAACACCTGTCCAGGGTGAGCGGGCAGTTCATAGACGATTTTTGTTTTGCCCTCTATGACAATCTTTCCAAGATTGAGGCCTGAAAATGAAACAATAAACATTTGATTTGATTTTTATTGTCCATCGAAATAATCAAGCATTGAAACACACTTTGGTTATGCTGTCTTCAAAAAAAACTCAGCCTCCTTACTCAGTCAAAAAGTTATTGAGAAGGCTGGGCAGGCCTAGGCCTACCGGTAGGCTTAGGCCTATNATATTCGTCGCCTAGCTCTACCATTCCTAGTATCAAGTGGGGTAGAGACCACGAACAAGATGCTATTGATGCTTTTGAAGTTCAGTTCATTAGCCATCACGCTAATGCTTCAATTACAAAGTCTGGGCTGGTCTTGGATACAACTTATCCATATTTGGGAGCATCTCCTGATGCTGTTCTGAAATGTTCCTGCCATGGAAAGGGTGTGCTGGAAGTGAAATGCCCCTTTTCTATTCGTCATCTTCATCCCTGTCTTGCATCTACTGACTCATTCTATCTATCCCCCCACACTTCCAGCCAACATGAATGCTCTCCCTCTCTTTCCAGAAAACACAACTATTATTATCAGATTGTAGGCCAGATGGAAATATGCAATGCCCAATTTGGCTGCTTTGTTGTGTGGACACCCATTGGCTTGCATGTAGAAACTATCATTCCTGACCATGACTTGTTTAAATTGAATATGCTTCCCAAACTTACCACGTATTTTGAACAAGTTCTTCTTCCAGAGTTGGTCGATCCAAATCCGAAGACAGGTCAAGATGGACAACAGAAGACATATTGTACCTGTGGCAACCCAGAATCTTTTGATGACATGATTGGATGTGATAGTCATAGCTGTAATGTCCAGTGGTTCCATCTCAAGTGTGTTGGTCTCACAGCAAAATCCATTCCTAATGGCAGGTGGCTATGTGAAGAATGCAGCACATCATCAGCAACTGTCGTGAAGAAATGAAGCGGGAGTTNTACATTTGTCATTCTTCTTCTAGTAAAAAAGACGGTCTCTAACCGTCGTGTCATGCTGTCATTCTTCAGGCAAGTTGACCTGTGACTACTACCGATGTTTGCATGCTGATACTGATTCGCCTTGAATGAAAACTTGAATTCCCCCTGTTCTAATATTTTTTTCAGATACTGTCTGTACTTACCAAAAATCAATCCGTCCAGACATATCACATCCAACATACTGATCTAACTTCGAAGCACCGGTGGGGACATGTTGGTAAGGGCACAGCAAACTCGAACAATCTTGTCGACGGTGGTGAACGACTTGTCTGACCCTTTCTTCAGCAGTGAAATTGGAAGTGGCCCCTTCAGAATTCTGTAGTCCCGAACACGGTTGATGACCCTTTCTACGTGAATTCTGGCTCTTGAGTACAGGCGTGAAACTTCAACTTGCTTCCTACTCAGTTGTGACAGGCCCTTTGTGAATGCTGGCATCCTCAATTCTATTCCACGCTGAGCACATTCATCCGCAATCAAGAAACCTCTGTCAGCCAGCATACCCTCACCTCTGTTCATCTTATCCAGAAGCCCACTCCTCATCGTAATACACTTGTCCGACACACGTCCACCCCAACAGTTGGAAACAAAAGTTATTGATGATGACGGGCTGATCCCTATCAGCACTTTGATAGTGTTATGAGACTTGTAGGAACTATAGGTTTGAGATCTTGCTTTGAGAGCTGTTGGGCGTTCTGTGAAAATCTCAAAGCAGTCAACTATGACTTTAGTGTTATTCAAGAAGCGAGTTTGGAATACGGCTGGCAGCTGCATCTCCTCATATTCTCTTGGCCACATGACCAGACCACCAATTGCTTGAAAGAGAACATCCAGCCATTCATGAAATCTGACTGAAATGAGTGACTTGGAGACAGAAAACCTGTAGGCAAGATCTTCGTTGGTGAGATTCAGACGCAACTTCACTAACACGATCAAAATTTCATTTTCAGGTCCCAAACTGTGGCGCTGTGGACGTTCTGCTTGATGTTTCTGTGTAACATAGTTGATCAGATGATGCAGCGTGGAAAAGTTTGGCAATCCAGTGTAGAACTGTGTCTTGTCATCATCATTTTGGAGATACTCAAATCCAAACTTGTGATCCTTCAACTCTCTTCTCAGTTCCTCATTTTTCTTGATCAAGCCTTTTAAATTAGTTTCCATGCACTGGACCTCTTCTGCTAAATGTTCATTTTGTTCTTCCATTCGTCTGATTTCTTCTCGCAGTTCTTTCACTTTTTCTTCAAACATCTTATTTGTCTCTTGTTGGTGCAGCAGCTGGTCTTCCATGTTCTTATTTGTGTTCACCATGTTCACAATGTGCCATTCACACAGCTCCGTTTGGGTACTAGTGCTTCAGCCAAAATCCGTATGATTGGTTCTGTCTGACATGCTGTTCTTGTTTCAGTTTCTTTTGTGGCCATCTCTTGTGCTGAGGAAGGGACATGAAAATTCCTTTCTTTACCGTATTCAGGAAAGAGGTACCAAAGTGAAAAGAGAGATTTTTATATTGTGGAGGCCTGTGGAGTGAAGATGGTTACTAGTGTTAACTATTACATGTACCTCTGGCCAGAGTGATTAAGAAATTGCTTGTAAATAAAATTGCATATATGATTTACAATTACATGTATCTTGCTATATTTCATCCTTCTGTACTTTGTAGCTTACTTGTTTCGGGTTGTTCTGATGGTGGAGCACCCCTTGTTTTCCATCTGTTGTACCTATCTAGGTTCCCTTGAACATTATCCCTTGAGGACACAGTCAGCACACTGCTGCGCAATGTTGTCGGCTGAGGGGGAAGACGCTGATTTGGTATGTAGTCGGGGTGATTAGGATCACTGCTCTTCAATCCTGCAATTAATGGTTTTAGTCCATCCGTTCTAAATTGAAATGATATGATCCCTCCTCCATACAGATGCCTACTATCCTTCTGACTGTTCTGCTATAAATCTTGGAAGTCCTCCAGACCATGTGCAAATGAACAGATGAAGAAACTTACCATGTAGCCTACTAGGCTAGGCCTGTGACCCTGTTGACAATTCCAAGAAATATCCTTCATCAATGGTACAATTTGCACCAAGATTTATAATTAAAAGAGTTGACAAACATTAGTTATAACACTTACCTGTAAGGAAATGTTGTGAACACACAAAATGATGGTCTTTCACGTCACTTTCTGACAAATTCATAATTCGCAACCATCGCCGGCGTCTATCCGAATCTTTGGATTCAGCCGGGAAACGAAAAAATTTCAGGTTATTCTGGGATCCCCAGATTGCTTTACAGCCGCTCACGCAACAGGTTTTCACCATTTTCTCTCAAAAACGAAAAAAACAAGGATTATCAACGAACCGCACGCGAACTGTCGCAATCAGCTGATTGCTTCCGTGTTTACAATCTTCCACTCAGCAAACTACGCATGCGCGAGTTTCCTGGAATACCATGACGACGATCCAAGATGGCGCCTGGCGAAATCGATCTATAGTAGATGTAGCAACCAACTTGGGGAGGTTCCTCCTAAATACTGGACAAAATATAACCGACCTCGAAGCAGGATTTGATTCCCTAGTGTGGAGTAAATTTAAAATAGACATCCTGCGAAAGTCGGCCATGACAGTTTAGAAGGGGTAAACAAACCTTGGGCCTAGTGCATTGTACAGACGGTAAGCACAGGAGCTAACTGTACAAAAATGCACTAGGCCCCCTAGGCCTAGGTTAATGTTCACCCATTCTGACCTGTCATGGCCGGCTTTCACAGGGTGTCTATTGACTCACGTAACCACTGGTGTTGTTCCTAACCTCAGTTATTTCACACGTCATTGATCTCAAGAGTTCCTGGAGAGGAAAATATCGAGCTAGTTCTTGGTTCCCGCAATGGATTCGAATGCGACGACACCATTGCTGCTGAATTTTACAACATCGTTTCGTGTGTTAAAATGTCTGTCTGGGTACAGAATGAAGACGATGGACGGTCTGATCGCCTATGTCAAATTCATTCTCCAGGGGCCGGTGATGCTGCTGATCGTGCCCCTGGGCCTCGTCGGGAATTCTTTGGCCTTCGTAATATTCTCGAACGAAAGGCCTTACACATCGAGATGTATCTTACTCCGAGCTTTAGCCGTCGTGGACAGCATCAATTTGATCATGGAATTTTTCCGTAATACAATGAAACGAATGCATTATTACGTCGTATTGATGAATACCTTTATGGAGTTCCACAACTTGGCCTATGGGTATCTTTACGGCCTCCTTCGGTTTGCGAAGACTTCGTCTAGCTATCTTGTTATGTATGTTGCCTTGGAGCGGTACATAGCTGTGTGCAGGCCATTACAGGCTGCTGTAGTTTGTACAAACCGCAAAATGCATATATTTCTGTCGCCTGTATACTTCTCGGTTCATGTGTGTACCGCGTCCCAATCATCTTTGGTTATACTGTCAACTATAAGTACGATCCTTGTGTCGGAAGAACGCGGCCGAAAGAGCGCCATTCCGCGTTATACGATACTCCTGCGTACAACACTGGGTATCTTACTATCCTGCACGTAGTTATGAATTCAATTATTCCAATCTCCTTTCTTTTGATAATTACAATATGCGTGATTGCTACTCTAAGAGAGCGAGGTGAGGACCACATGAAGCTCAATTCAGGCATCCGTACGAAACAGGCCGATAGAGCCACAACAATGGTGTTAGGAGTTGTAATAGTATTCATTGTCCTGGAAACACCCGATGCTGTGTATCAAATAAGCCACCTAATTTTCAGACACTTATCGGTCTCGCTGGCGAAGGGAACGTTTTTATACTATGGTTGGTATTGCCTGTATTACACTTCTCATTTTTTATTTCAATTGAATGCTTTCGTGAACATTTTCATATACAGCGCTACAAGTAGACAGTTTAGAGCTGGTTTAAGGGGGCTATTTCGTTTTTCGTCCATTACCCGCAATTCTCGCGGCAACTAGTTGTCCAATTTGGCATGCCGTTAGTGATGATTCCGCGTTTAAGATTTCTTAAAGGTTACCTGAAAGGGTTTCATCCACTTATCTGGTTTTCTGCGTAATACTGTAGAGCATTAATCAGGCAGCATGAAACTGAAAACCGCATGAAAATCGGATCACCCATTTCCAAGTTATGGGAATTTAAAAAGAACAAGCCTGGTGGCGTTAAGGTTCACGTAGTGAAGTTAGTGTCGAAAAAAATATCGCAATTGAGGGATACTGGGGGAGCATTTTAGAAATTCTGAACTTCCACCCGACATGACCCTGATAGTTCATTGGTTTGCCACCAGAGAAGTTATGGCACTACACGTAGAATCCAGGCAGTGCTATCCAGGAGGCGATTACCTACACTCGACGA
>NMRB01000283.1:0-16123 GCA_002633025.1 Notospermus geniculatus
GTTTTCGCAAAACACCCGAAACGCCGACGCGAACGTCTATTCTATTGTTCGCTGCTCTTTTCGTGGCATCGAACAATAGGATTGGCGTTCGCGTAATGGCGTTTCAGGGGCTTTGCGAAAACTCTATAGGCATGATATGGCCGTTTAGACGACAAGCCAAAAAACTCATTCAGATTCAACGATTGGATCCGATCGACCCGCATCGGGTCTCATTTGCGTTTAGACGAGATTTGAATGTGGTCGTATGTGGTCCAATGTGGATTCGGGACCATTTTAAATCGACATTGGACGGTATTGTGTAGCGTTTACACACAGGAGATTTTGAACCACAATCGCATTCGATCGGGCCGATCGCATGTGGATTTTTGCCTGTCGTCTGAACGGCCCTTATAATGCCAATGGGGTTACGTAGATTTGTTGGCACTTAGTGTCATTTTCAACCCAGCAATCGACGAAGTAACTTGGTAATGAATGCGCTGTTAATATTGGAACTTGCCCAAGAAGAGGCCAATGAACTTGAAAATGAACGTCACAGACATATGGCTCGAGTTTTTAGAGACCGGAGCAATCCTTTAGAGGAATATGATGACGTAAGTTTCATTTGTTTTTGACTGACCAAAAACACATTCAGTGAGCTACTTCAGTTTCTTTGACCGGAGCTGGATCATCCAACACGAAGAAGCCACTATCTTCCGTGTGTGCTACAGCTGACTTGTGCTATGCGTTTCTTTGCAAAAGATTCCGATGCGACGCCACAATAGTCGGCGAATTCAGCCGCTTCCATCCGGAGGTCATTTGTCGTTTGCGGATGGTTCACTGAAATGGTCGCCAACTGCCACGGTAAAGCCTGCCGCACACTGGAGCTATCTGCTGAGCAAAAAGTCATTCGAGACCGTTTGCTCAGCAGATAGCTCACCGAAAAATATGCGCACACGCGAGTTTTCTGCCTCGCGAGGCAAAAAACTCACCGAAATTACGCGCACACGTGAGCTATCTGCTGAGCAAAAAGTCTCGAATGACTTTTTGCTCAGCAGATAGCTCCAGTGTGCGGCAGGCTTAACATTCTCGATGTAGCAGGAGAAATTGTCCGTTATAATTATTATTGGGGGTCAATTTCATGTACAAATCACGGTGGTGCAGCGTCCGTCGTCGTCCGTTAGCAGGGCAGGTTTCGTAACCGCTGGGGCTATTGATCTGAAACTTTGTACATACCCCTAGGTCCACAGGGACTTGAGGCATGCATTGCAGGGGTGGTGGGCGTGTTACAGAGGTCCAATAACAAACCCCCGAGTAATGCCCCGGTATACTGACGTATACCTAGTAGTTTCTACTACATGTAGGTATACGTCAGTATACCGGGGCATTATTCGGGGGTTTGTTATTGGACCTCTGTAATACGCCTACCACCCCTGCAATGCATGCCTCAAGTCCCTGTGCCTAGGTCAGATGACTTATGAAGCCAAGTTTCGGTCCCATTCGATTCTTGGCTTGGCCACTAGGTGGCCAAAAGCAAAGACACAAAAAGTGTGCAATAACTCCGGAACTACTGGTTGGATCATCTCCAAATTTTTATCGTAGGTACATGTAATAAGGATGCACAACATATCTAACGGGTTATTGATTTGACCTACTTTTCAAGGTCACAGAGGTCAAAGTTCAAAATTTTGCCATTTGTTGGGCACGTTTTGTGGCTATGTGACCTGGAGTCTTCTAACTTGGTGGGATTATGTATCTTGGTCCCCTCTATGTGTTCTGCAAATTTCGGTCCAATACTTCCTCAGACATGGCCGCCAGGCAGCCATCTTGAAAAATGGATTTTGGCCCACATCTTATAAATTACTGCAACTAAAATGTTTTGACTTTGAAATTCTATGTATCTAGGTACCTTTCATATGCGTACATCGAATTTTGACCCTTTTTGACTTTAAATATGGTGGCCAGTCGGCCATATTGAAAATGTGACTTTAGCCAATATCTCATGCTAGAATGTTGAACAGAAGAAGAAGAGCAGCTAGAATGTTGCAACTTGGTATGAATATGTATGTAGATAGGGCCTACCCTCTATTGCACTTCAAATATGGCCGCCAGGTCACCATATTGAAAAAGGGTCTTTGGCTCATATCAGCAGCAGCTATAAGGTTTTACCCTGCAATGATACATACATGTATCTAGATACCCTATATAAATGCAGCAAATTTCAGCCGGCTTGGACTTCAAATATGGCCACCAATCGTCCGTCTTGAAAAATGTACTGTGGCTCGTACTATTCCACAAAGAATGTTCTATCCGTGATATGATGTTTCCCTGGAACATATCGACTTGACACTTGTTGTTCGTTCTTCTGGTACATTCACCCAGGTGAGCACATGGTCCATGGACCATTTCATTAGGGTATTAAGGTGTACCCTGTCGATTTTGGCTGCACTCCGATTTCAATTCAAATATTGCCATCAGGTGGTCATCTTGAATTTTGCATTCAGTTCCATTTTCAGAACCACCTGGTCAGTCAATTTCATATCTCAGAGGCATAATGATACATGTACATGGGATGTTGGTCTTAGACGGTGCCCTATATTTTAATTGCTCTCTGACTTCCAATATGGCCACCTGGTAGCCATCTTGGATCTTACTTTCCGTTCCATGACTTAAGAATGGTCTGGTCAATTAATGTCATATATCAGAGACATAGTGATATGGGTCAGAGGAGGCAGCATGTCGATTTTGATTGTGTTCCAATTTCCAATATGGGCACCTGGTGGCCATCTTGGATTTTACGTTCAACTTCCATAACTTCAGAACCACTTGGTCAACCAACTCTGGACATATTTCAGAAGGGTAATGAAATGGGTCAGGGAAGATGTCCTGTAGCATCCATTCCAGTATGGCCACCAGGTGGCCATCTTGGTTTTGCATTCTACCAAAAATTTTTGATTCTACTTCATAACTTCAGAACCACATGGTCAATCAACTTCATATCTTAGAGGCATAATGATATGAGTCAGAGGAGGCATCGTATCACGTATGGATCTTGGTTTTATAGGTTGTGCTGCGACTTCCAATATGGCCACCAGGAAGCCATCTTGGATTTTGCATTCTGCCTGGACAAGTTCAGAGAGAATGGCTTGGTCAATTAATTTCCTACCGTCTTGGCTCAGGCGCGGCTCCAGAGGAGGGTTTTGGGGGTGGTGACCCCCCTGCTCACCACCACCAATTGTTTTTTTCAATAATTTGCAATAATAAGCAAAAAAACGCAAGAATAAAGCTTCTGTCTTGATATTCAGATGCCAGGACATCGCGTCTACGTCCTTCTAGATTTCAAAATTTTCTGGCGGAGGCACCCCCCAAACCCCCCGTGGGCATGGGTACCTTCGGAGCCTGCCTGCAACAACCGCCTTCAGCAGCCCTGACCCCCCCCCTCTGCCAAAAAGCCTGGATCCGTGTCTGTGGCTTCCATGCTACTAGTGACCTCTATCTTCACATAGTCCATGTATCCATTTGCATTTCTCTTTCCAGCTACAGACCAATGTGAAGAAGAAGACACATGAACCTGTACCTGACCCTTACGATGAAAGGCAATCCTCAGCAATTCTGATTGAAGAGAAGTGTGACTACTGTTTGCTGACTGAGGAGTGTAATAGAAATGGGGAAGAGGAAGACCTTCTCATCTGTAAAGACTGCAATGCAAAAGGTATAAAAAGCATGACAACATCCAGGCGCGTGTCCAGGATTTCGCACAGAGGGGGGTCCAGGGGATCAGTCGTAGCCCGGTCGTCGAGGGTGAAGCCCGAGGGAGGAGCGCGAGGGGGGGTGTTCCTGCGTCCGCCACACCCAACAACAGACACCTGATGGGCTTACTAACAACAGAACTACAGCGGGTACTACATCTATACCCGAGCAGGGGTCCAAAGTTTCCAGAACTCGCTAGACCCTTCACCTGCTTGCCCCGCTCCCTGTCATTTATGTTTGCTTGAAGTGAAACGGTAAAAAATCTATGGCCTGCGCGATCAGGGGGGTCTGGAACCCCCCTCTGGAAACGCGCCTGCCGTCAGCCCTCTAAAACTTTCTCCGGAATATTATCTGCCTTCGGTTCAATTATTGGTTAGAAATGTGAGAGACATGATGTCTGTGGATACTGGGTATTGCGTGACCTGAGCACAGTGCCCTTTCTTCATGGTTAAATCCGTGATGCATGGAACGACCAAACAACCTGTTATCCCTCATTCAATATATTTACAGCTCATCCCAGCTGTATGGACTACTCTGCTGAGCTGGCCATGCGGGCGAAGAGTTCCCCCTGGCAATGCATGGATTGCAAAACATGTTACATCTGCAATGATTCCGGTGATGCGGTAAGTCTTCTTAACCCATCTGCCCTCAGAGTCCAGAAGACGACATCTTCTGTCAAAGTTTTCTCGCATCCTATGAAACTGATTGAAAAATATTTGAAGAAAGGATGTTCCTATCAACCATCTGAAGACTGTTTCTTCACATTATTTCCAGTTCATTTCCAAAGCTGCAGGAAAACTTCAACTGATGATACTGCCTGTTCAAACCTGATCCAAAACTAGAGCACAAAAGGCGACACACAAAATGATATAATAACTGAAGTCGTCCTCCAGAAATTTTGCAAATTTTCGACCCCAACTGGGGTCTTCAGGCTGGCACTTTCAAGTCGAGCTACTTCTGGTAGCTCAACTTGAAAGTGACAGCCTGAAAAAGACCCTGGTTGGGGTCGAAAATTTGCAAAATTTCTGGAGGACGACTTAAGTTATTATACTTGTTCAAACCTGGGGGTAGATAAGTTAAAGATAATGTATCACGGATATTTTCGCGGGCCACGAAATTCATTGTTTATTTACATTTTGTTTGTTTATGTCCAGGCTTTCTTTGTCTTATGAGTGATTTGTTGATGGCATGCCCCTCTAGAAATTCGGTTGATTTCAAATGTATTCATTTTGGTGGGTTGGCATGCCCCAAAAGTCCAAAATAACATAATGTAAACATCCATGTTTTCAAACATTGAATGTAAACAATGAAGTCGTGATACATTATCTTTAAGCTATTACAGGCAGAAATGACCCACCAGTCTGTTTTAAAAGAAAATGTCCACAAGGTTTTGGACTCCAGACCAAACTTCACCACATTTGCAGTTTTTCCAAATGATAGAATATTTTTTAAACCTGCATACATGTATATCCAATGTATCTCTTGTCCATTTCACCCAAACACTCTTGATGACAAGTTGTCTCATTCCAGGCTGATATGCTGTTTTGTGATGCATGTGACAAGGGTTATCACATGAAGTGCCACAAACCACAGATCTATACAAAACCAACTGGTACGTTTTTGTCATTTTCCCACTTTTACAAATTTCAAGTTATTTACAAGTGCACTATGTGACCCAGTCTGGGAAAACAAGGCACAAGTCTCCAGCATGTAACAAGGCCTTTCACTAGCCAACTCATTGCTGAAGAATAGCCTCTCTTTGTTACTGTAACAGCTGAATTGATTTCAGCCTTTGTTGGGGTAACCATTGCTGTAACCATTCACCATTTCCTACTGGGAGACCTGTGCCTGGCTTTTCCAGATCGGGTCACATAATCAGTCCTTTGGACTTCTTTCTGTATTCCTCACAATAGAAAGGCCAAAAAATATTGGGTTTTCAAGGTGAAAGACACAGCTTCCTACCAAACTCGAACCCACGGACCCTCGCATAAGGCATCAATCGCCAACACTCACTGGCAGCATGCGGTAACCACTAGGCCAAATCCCCATCTTCAAAAAAGATGGTTCAATGACAGAAAAAGTGTAAAACATGGCATCTTTTTGTTTTAGGGAAATGGGTCTGCAACCGTTGTGTTCTAGAGGGCTGCACAGTTGGTGATGAAGCGATGGACACAAGCTGCAAGATGGAAGCGCCGGGAAATGCTGATGGTGTACATACTAATATTGACTCACCAGTTGAGTTCAAAGATACTAAAGCATTTCAGTAAGTTGTTAGGAGGCAGGCATTGGTCAGTGGGATGGAAGGGAAACCTCCTGATTAACTTCGTAACAGTAAGCGCATCAAAAATAAACAAATCTCCGCGGCCAAAATAGATTGTCTTTAAAGTATGATTCACCCTAACTTCAACATGGGCAAAGTGCCAGGCCTATGCAACAGACACCATAAAGTGAACACAACGATTAAACCACAAACCACAGTATTTACCAATGAGGAACCGGACGAACTAACGTCACGACGTGGCGCTGCGATCGATGAGACCGAAGTTTCTTTTTTCAACGTGATTTCCAGTCATTTCCATTAACTTCTGGCGTGAAATCAACCCATTTTTTTCGGTCGCATGACATTAAAATTTACACCATCTTGTTGCGGATGAAAATTTCTAAAATTCCTTTGCTTTTTTCCTTAAAATAAAGAGGCAGGATGGCGATAACGGCAACGTCTTTATCTCATTTTTTCCTGTAGAAAAATGTACAGCAGATTTTTTCATGACGCAACGTCAGCACATAAAACGACGTCAATGACGTCGGTTCGGTCTCATCGATCGCTGCGCCGACCTGTCGGGATAAACGGCGGGCGGGTTCCTCATTGACTGATCACAACCTTGGATTTGCTATAGGCTCATGGAAAGTAAACCAAGTTACCCTGACATCATTAGTGTTAAAGCCCCACTGTATTGAATTTTACAATATTTTCAAAATGTTAGGAGAGAGCACATAGAGGTCTCATACCGTAGTTTGTGAAGGTACCGAAAATACTTGTCTGAAGCGTACTTCAGAGAATTAACATGATCAAGGCATAGGTTTCAGCACACACTGAAAAAAACTTCGGAGAGATCTCTAATGTATTCAGAAGGAGCATAGTACATGCACTGACGTCAAGAATCATGGCGATGATTTGCGTTTTTAAAATTCAATACAGTGGGACTTTAACCTTTGTGCAAGACTGTTGGGATCTGTAACAATGTACGTTACCTGAAATTAGTAAACCTGTTTTATAGGAAAGAAGAACTGATGGACGGCGAGGAAACAGGAGTTGAACTGATCAAACCTTTACCGGTGATGCCCTCTGGATCAGTCGAACTTGGAGCTGCAGCTGAGTGGTCGATTGAAAAGGTGGCTGGTTATTTGACGATGGAAGGATTTAAGGATGAAGCTGAGAATTTCAAAGAACAGGTTTGTAATTGATGTTCCAAATGGAAAAAGCATCATGCAAAAGTTGGCTAGTTACATGAGAGTTTAATGTGCAGGGTGCGCACAAGGTGTTAAAAAGTCTTAAATTTGGCACTTTCACTTTCAAGGCCTTCAAGTCTTAAAAAGGTCTTAAATTTCATATCAAGGCACTTGTTAAAAAAATCCCGGAAAATTGCCTGATGCCACAAATCACACATAAAGCGTGAAATGGCCAGCCGTCTCCAGAGATTAGTGGAGCGACATACAACCTCGGCCCGAGTGTAACTGATCTCTGAGTACGAGATTGTATTATCGCCACTGACTGACGTTAGTAACAATTTTCTTCTGCCTTGTATTTTCAGGAAATCGATGGGAGGTCCCTAATGCTGTTGAAGAGGGCTGATGTCCTGACTGGGTTGTCACTGAAACTAGGCCCTGCTCTAAAGATCTACCAACTTGTGCTCAAACTACAGACTGAGAGTGGGATGAACGTTTGAAAACAAAAGTTCGCAAACAGCAGAATACCAAAGAAACGACATGGATGAAGTGCATAAGCATATCAACAATGGATACTGGGGCATGTGTAGGATGTCTCAATTGAAGACGTCGTATGGATCGTACTTATTATGCCCCAACCTCCCAGAGATCAACACCATATCTGGTTGTACTGGTAATCTTTTTTAGGTCTGCCCAGTTAAGAATGAATGGCTTAGTGAGGGGCTGATCCCATTTCTTGGTGAAAGGTGTTGGGTGCGTAGAAAAATGTTCCTTTCAATGTTGGGTTTCATTGAATTTCCAATATGGCTGCTAGAACCGCCATCTTGATATTTGTTTCCGTCAGTTGATGTTGAGATCCTAAGTTTAGTGGGAGGTTTGGGTGCAAAAAATATGGTTCCTTTTGATGCTGAGTGTTGGCGGATTTCAAATATGGCCACCAGAGTCGCAATGTTGATTTCTGTTAGCATCGGATAACGCAAGGAGTTGACATTATTGAGCACAGATTTCTTGCTGGAAGATTTGCATACAGGAGAGATTGTTCAGTGTCGGGTGGTCGACCATTTCAATTTTCATAGATAACCAAACCATAGGCTTGGACTTAGAATTTCAGAGTGCCGATGGTTGCAGTTGTCTTCATTTCAGTGTTCACTCGGTTCTTGTCATATTCCCTACGTCTAAGAAACAGTCGGGATATATGCCACGCTTTGCATTCGTCTTGTCTTGCTTTGACAGCATAAAATTTCCATTTAGATGTTATTTAGAATCTACAACAAAGGAACAAAAATCACAAATGAGTTTAGTGAACACTGCAATGAAGTTTTCCTTATCTAATGGAACTGTGTGTTATAATTTTGCCTTGTATACTTATCGGTACTTGGCAGAAATCCTGATCCATTCACAGGTTCTTGTGATTAGGGAATGTAGGTCCTTACACACTTTACTGACAAGTAGTGACATTATCCTGGTGGCCATTCTGGGGGACACATGGCACAGAGGTGTGAGCCTTTGTTTGACGCAATGTCATTGGGGCATGCACGGCTCATTTTGCAGCGCCTCTGCAGCATGTGTCCTCCAGCATTGCGGCTTGTGACGTCATATGCAAAGCCTCTATATAGAAAAACAATACATTGTCAGTAAAGTGTGTAAGGAGCAATGGTCCCCTAACCACAAGAACCTGTGATCTGTTCCAGGATATCTTAGGCTGATATAACTTCGGATGACACGCGACCCGAACACGCAGGCGAACAATGGCTTCACAAAGGATTCATCCCCATTAAACCTTTGTTCGCCTGTGTGTTTGTGTCGTGTGTCATCCGATGTAAAGTCAGCCTTATGGATCATGCAGATTTAGACGCACTGTGCTTACATATTCAGGATGCGCTTACATGTATATCTATAGGGTATTGGAGTATGTCTGTATTCTTGTCTATGTCCAGCTCAGAAGTGTAAAGTATGAGACAAATTATGAATATGTCTCAATAATATCCACATTTTTTACTGACCCAGCAAGTCGATTGTTTTATTGAGACCTATCCTGCCGAAGCAAGGCTTGTTCTTTTTCCAATATGATATTGAAAGTGATAAAAACCAAGGCATTTTCAATACAAATCTAAATCTCCTGGGCCAATATTCATAAAACTACTTAAGTCTAAGTGTGGTACGGTACTTATCTTTTGTGTTTTGAACAAAGGATAAGTGTCAGACTTGGACTTAAGTAGTTTTATGAATATGGGCACTGCTGGGCTATGCAATGGAAAAAATGATCTCTTTCACTCACTGCCTCCTCAATAAACCCCTCTCAGCTGAATTAATGAGGTGAATTTTTCATGGCATGGCAAATTTTCCCGTATTGAAAGATTCAATTTGAATAATTCCAACTTCTTCAATGAGAAGAAGTAGGCCTAGGCTAAGTAGCCACCAATTACATATTTATGCATCTTGTGTGTGTTCCATGTTACAGGCTTGGGAAAAATTGTGATCAAACTTTTTATACTAAGAAGAGGCATTTAAAGTCCTATATTTTTTCTATTTTGTTTAGCATACATGGAGCGTTATGCCTGGTGCAAAATGTTCCAAGATTCAACAGTGTTGGGACCTCTGTCTGAGTGTAGTTGACTTTCTTGATAGTGTGGTTTGAAACGTATTGATTTGGTTGTTGCCATTGCTTGATTCATTTGGTTAGCTAGTAGTTGACAGTTGAAATTGTAAAGATCTTCAATAATGTAGGATCATCTTGACTACCCAATCTTGACTGGTCGTGTCTGTTTACTACATGTATATACAGTATCGGACATAATTATTAGAACAGGGGAAATTCAAGTTTTCATTCAAGGCAAAATTTCCGCTTCTGTATTCCAGTTTCAATATCAAAAGTATTTGAAGTCAGTCCTAGATATGCACTCCTCTAGCCTGATAGGTTTTCACCGAATTCAGATACTGCATATCACGAGAACGGTGAAAATATCGAAATTTGACATATTTCTTGAGATTTGTTATTATCACCATTTTCTCCGGATATTTTGCGGAGTTTTTTCTCTTACAACAACATGTTGAATGGGGATATAATCTGGTGATGTTTGGATGCTGATACTGATTCGCCAAAAAGCAGGGATTCAACTTTTCATGTTTTTGAGATTTCCCACGATTTTGATATTTTGTGATATTTATGAAGTGACTGGGTCAAAAGTGATTTTTTTGCTGGAGTTGATTTAGGATCTTGTTGTCTATCTGATCCAACTTCATTTTACAGTTGGTGAGCAATACAAAGATTCCTGGACAATCTCAAAATTTTACTGGAAAGCTCAAAAACATGAAACTTGAATCTCAGCTGTATGAATATCAACTTCGGTTTCCAAACGCTGTCAGATTATACCCCTATTCAATATGTTGTTTCAAGAGAAAAAAATTCCACAAAATATCCAGAAAAATGGTGATAATAGCAAATCTCAAGAAATATGTCAAATTTTGATATTTTCGCCATTCTCATGATATTCAGAATCTGAATTCAGCGAAAACCTATCAGGCTAGAGGACTGCATATCTAGGACGGACTTCAAATACTTTTGATATAGATATTGGAACACAGAAGCGGAAATTTTGCCTTGAATGAAAACTTGAATTCCCCCTGTTCTAATAATAATGTCCGATACTGTAACTTTCAGATTTGCTTCTATAAACAAGAAAATTAGTCACGTAACATAATCATTTCTGTTTTGTTTGTTTCACCATTTTGTTTTTCGTTTTGGTGCTTTGTTAGATTCACAGTCTTGCTCTCGGTTTTCCATTCCTTGTTTACACCACAAAAATTAAGTCATGTCAGAATCCTTTGTTTATGTTTCTGTGGTTATTCAGGGTTGATATATTCATTCAACAAAAATTGTCCGTGAGGATATTTTCAAGTTGGGCATGTTAGATGTCAGATGCAGTGCTGGATTTTTCAATTAGGATGACAGGTCCGTACTAGGCAAGCTTTTTGTCAGGGGCGGGGGGGGGGGGAATTCCACTTTTTGCCATTTTTCAGTGAAATTTTGCATGAAAATGCATTTTTCTGTGATGCCTGGGGGCTTCCCCACCCCAACCCCTGTAATTATGCTATAGCTATGGCATGGATGTCAGAAACTTTTCCCAATGCAGCACTTGTATCAACCACGTTGGTACATTTCATTTTCATTTTCGTTTTACAATATCATCAATTTGATTTGGGTTTTTTGAAATGTTCTAGTATGATTCCTCAACTTTCAATTTGATATCTCTGATGGTAATTATCTGAGAATTTACTGCTTGTAAAATATTCTTGGAATCTTGCCATCATGTTTTTCCTGGTTGTTTTGGTAGCACTGCACCAGTGGTTGGGTCCAACACTCATAATAACAACGTTGTGTAATCAAACTATTACCGGTACTATTAGACTGGGCAGCTTATATTCAGGGGCCTGTTTCATAAAGTGACTTTAAGCTAATGGTACCATTAACTTCAGTGCACTTTCCATTTGGTTAATTAATGGTACCATTAGCTTAAAGTCACTTTTTGAAACAGGCCCATGATCTTCATTGTTTTCAGTTTCAATTTTCTTGCATTTTGGGAGTGTCATTTCTTCTGATTTGTATTATATGAGAAAGAGATGGGTGCAAGTTTGAATATTTCATCTCTTTCAATTCAATGTTGTGTCTTCAGTACAAATGTAGTTGCATGCACATACCAATGGAAGTGCCGTTTTAAAGCGAATCAAAAGCGAAAAAATTTGATTTAGAAATAGAATTTGAAAGGGGACGAATTTTCGAGAAAAATGTAAACAAACTTCTCCAGAATGTCAACAAAGAAATTTTCGTGCATTCTGATTGGCTGAATTTTCTGTTTACAAACACCATCCAAATGTAAACAAAATCCGCTTTCGATTCGCTTTAATTGTGAGGCAGTCTCAGAAAATCCGTCGGATGTCGCTGGATGATCAACAAGGGCTGTTAGATTGTATGAAAATCAGATTCAGTACCGGTACATAAAATTTTCATCATTACATCTATATGGTAGCCATACAAATATCTTATTAGCTACGGTAATCATAATTGCTCACTTCACTCATGCCACCTATCACCATCTTATTTATGCATACTACACTCCCTGAGTGAGCAGGGCCCATATATTATTCATAAAAACTACTCGGGTTGTATTCATAAAGCGGTTCTATCGTTAAGACAGTTCTAACGATAGAACCGCTTTATGAATACAATCCCTTAAGTCTTAAGCGACATTTATCCTTTGTTCAAAACAAAAGATAAGTGTCACACTTAGACTTAAGTAGCCTTATGAATATGGGCCCAGAAACCAAAGCCGTAATGATTAACCTTAGGCTTGCTGGTTATGGTCACTTCTTTTGGTCATCAGGGCCCATATTCATTAAAAACTACTTAAGTCTAAGTGTCACACTTATCCTTTGTTCAACACAAAAGATAAGTGTCACACTTCAACTTAAGTAGTCTTATGAATATGTGCCCAGAAACCAAAGGCATAATGATTAACCTTAGGTTTGGTGGTTATGGTCACTTCTTTTGGTCGTCAGGGCCCATATTACTTACCGCGGTAAGTCTAAGTGTGACACGTATCCTTTGTTCAACACAAAAGATAAATATCACACTTTGACTTAAGTATGTTTATGAATATGGGCCCATGAGAGGATTTAGGCCTACTTTGATTCATACGTGTATGTATGTTTGGTTATTTCTCTTTTTCTGGTTGAATGTGTTGTGTAATGTCAATATTTGTCAGTGTTTGGGGTTTTTTGTTTTTGTTTGTTTTGGTTTGTTTTTGCTTCAGGGATTTGGGAACAAGATTATGATCAGTTCTATGCAGTCTGTACATATACCATTGCACTCTCCAGGACCCATATTCATAAAGCTACTTAAGTCTAAGTGCAGCACTTATCCTTAATTGTTCAACACAAAAGATAAGTACCGGGTATCACACTTTGACTTAAGTACCGGTACTGGTATGTTTATGAACACGGACACAGAATTATCAGATTACGTGTGTACTTAAATGGGTGCATTTTATAATTCATACAAATTATCTGTTGGTGATCTATCATAATTAATGTCTTTTGAATTGTCAGTGTTAAGTGAGAAACTTTCATGCTCATAGATGTCGCTGTAATATTGAATTAGCTTCGAACCGAAATGTGCCATTATTGGCTCTTTGCACAGCAGTATTACATACATGTAGCCTACATGGGTTCAGTGTAATTGAGGGGGAAACTGGAGAACAAGAGACAGTCTGATGCGAAATAATGTTACCCCTATAATTTCTGCCGGACTGACTGGTGCATTATCAGAATTGAACCTTCAACACCAGCAGTGACAGGTACCGATATTAACACTGCGCCCCTCTGACCACTTAAAGGGTCACTATCCCGCTGCGCCAAACATACCCGCGTTGAGGGAGACCTCTATTGATAATGTTGTTAAACTACAGCTTATCAACCTTGCCCCATGTTGGGTAACTCTCGTTCCTATGGTATCCACCTTTGCATTGCATTGTAACGCTACATGTAGTTCTAGAAATCATGGATTTGTCCACCACGCACTAAACTCCCTACGCAGTTGTGTACCGCGCCACCTTCGGTTTACCCGCTCTCCACAACTGCTTAACTTCGTAAAATTCGCCGCGTTTGGTCAACAGATGGCGCTGAGAGAGTCGACCAATGAGAGCACCGAGCAACCGGTAACCAAGCTGGCCTGAGACACTTTTTCATTGGCCGAGCGGTTCGTAGCCATGGTAGCACAAGAACATCCGTTGCCAACGGGCCAAAGAGTTCTGAAAGCAGCGTGCTGATAGGCTGTAAATCTCGCGCCAGGCCATGACGCCATCTGTTGACCAAACGCGGCGACTTCCACGAAGTAAAGCAGTTGTGGAGGGCGGGTAAACCGTGAAGGGGGCGCGGTACACAACTGCGTAGGGAGTTTACCACGCACTAGATGATTTCTCAATCATTGGCCCTGAAACTCCACTAGGCTGCCAAGCAGAAGGCTAACAGAGGGAAATAATGACAAAACAGAGAGGCATTTTCCTGGTTTATGATTGTTCAGAGTCGAGAGACAAGAATTTCCGATGATCAATAAAGCTAGGCGTAGACAGACAAGTAACAGAATAGGCCTGTCGCTGCGCCGCTGTGTGCGGCTGCGCCAAATACGGAGAGTTTTCGCAAAGCCCCCGGCGAAACGCCGACTCGAGCGTCGATCCTACAGTTCGGTGGAAAGTAGGCCTATTCATTAATATTGACATCCGCATCATCAAGACATCTCCAAAGGGCAGTGGACCCCTTTGCTATCTCAAAGGGGTCCATAAAAAAGAGGTTCCACTGCATTAGTCAATAGGTGATTAATTTATAAAACTTGTAATTATTTATCTGGCTTTCTTAGTTTGTTGGGCCTTATATTTGCATTCCGTGTACTACCGTGTGAAGAAGGTGTTGATTCATTCAGTACGTACTTGTATCATAGGCATTTCTAAAATAAACGATGTGTAAAAGATACACACAGTATAGCAAAAAATTTTGTGTCATTGCATTTCGCTGCTTGCTATATGTAGCCCTATGCAAACATCATAGAGGTATACGGTACACGGACACGTCTCACAAAGTGTTCGCGACCGTGAAGAATAGGGAGTTTTCGCAAAGCCCCCGAAACGCGAACGCCAATCCCATTGTTCGATACCACGAAGACAGTAGCGAACAAAAGGATAGACGTTCGCGTCGGCGTTTTGGGGGCTTTGCGAGAACTCTATAATAATAGGGAGTTTTCTCAAAGCCCCCGAAGCGCCATCGCGAACGCTAAACCCATTGCTCGATGCAACGAAGAGAGCACCGAACAAAAGGATAGACATTCGCGTTGGCGTTTCGGGGGCTTTGTGAAAACTCTATAAAGTCCCCGAAACGCCAACGCGAACATCTATCATTTTGTTGGGTGCTTTCTTCGTGGCATCGAACAATGGGTTTGGCGTTCGCGTTGGCATTTCGGGGGCTTTGAGAAAACTCCCTATTGTTAACTGGTGTGTCTTGTACACGCCGGTTAACAACAGTACAATAACAATTTGCTAGGCGTTTCAATGGAGACACCTTTTATTGAAATCGAACAAGGTCATTTCGATAAGTGGTTCAAATAGGGCTACACTGGGAGATTTAGGGCCTATTACGCTTGTTGCGTATAGGCCGAGTCGTCGTGCATGTTCGATTTTTCAACATTGTACTGTCTGTCGGCGGGGCAGCAGCCTTGAAATCGTGAGTATATGCGTTTCTTTCATTGCCTACATTGTTTTAGATGACACGTCACAGACTATCGTAATTAAGAAACAACCAGGTAAAACGTCCATTTGTCTCCAGTGAAAGAAACAGTGAAAACACTGATGAAACACGAGTTGGTACCCATTTAACCTGTCATTAGCTCAAGCTAAGCGCACATGTCAGACAAAACTAGATGCGTTAGGGGTGTCTGTTAAAATCGACTGAACTGGCTGAATGACGAGTCGACAGCGTTGGGTCAGTCCACTTTAAAAACATCCCTAACGCATTGAGTTTTGTCGGCCATGTGCGCTAGGCTTTACGATGGTGCAGCGTCCGTCGTCGTCGTCCGTTAGCAGGGCACGTTTTGTAACCGCTGCAGCTATTGATCTGAAGCTTGGTACATATATACCCCTAGGTCAGATGACCCACGACACCAAGTTTCGGTCCCATTCGACTCTCCGTTTGCATGGTTTGGCCACCAGGTGGCAAAAACCAAAAACACAAAAAGTGCAACAACTCCTGAACTAACGACTGGATCATCTCCAAATTTTTGTCATGGGTGTACATCAATATTTTTTCATTTGGTGGCACTTTTCGTGTCTATTCGTCTTCATATCTTCTAACTTGGTGTGATTAGGTGTCTGGGTACCCTCAAGGCTTGCCTGGGAACATTTCGATT
>NMRB01000283.1:18736-64490 GCA_002633025.1 Notospermus geniculatus
GGCATGTGCAGCCAAACAATAGACTTGCGTGCACGCAAAGTTGCAAAGGCTTCGTGAAAAAGGCCCCACGGTCGAACATTTTAAAATCTCAGTGATAATAATTTCTGTCGGATTCATGATGACACAACAAGAACCTACTACATGTATCGGGTGTCCCAAAAAAAGTAGACACTTTTTGTCTCGCAATATCTCACTTATTTGTCAACCAAAATCTTTGAGAATTTACAGAGACCACCTTCAGCATATCGTCAGCAAGCCCTACAAATATCAAAGGTATCGGATGTAATTCCTGTAAGTACTGTCCAAATCAAAATTGCAGGTCCAAAAATACAATATCAGAGAAAATGACCGATTTCAACTAATATGTTCGATGTGCCCTCCATCCTCTTCTACCACCATTCTCAGCTGCATACAGGTGGTAGAAGAGGATGGAGGGCACATCGAACATTAGTTGAAATAGGTCATTTTCTCTGATATTGTATTTTTGGACATGCAGTTTTGATTTGGACAGTACTCACAGGAATTATATCCGATTCCTTTGATATTTGCAGGGATTGCTGACGATATGCTGCAGGTGGTCTCTGTTAATTCTCAAAGATTTTGGCAGACAAATAAGTGAGATATTGTGAGACAAAAAGTGTCTACTTTCTGGGGGGACACCTGATATATTGGACACTCCTACACATCAAATCGAGTTTTTCCGTCGAATCCATTAAACTATTGTTACTCTTCTGGCTCATTCAATAGCGGTTAATACTAATGTCATCACCTGATTTTCCTCACTTATTTTTCATTTCATTTCGTTTTTTGTAGCATCAAAGTGGCATAAATTCCCGAACCTCCAAGCGAGGGGTGGTAAATATTATAAGGAAGCGAAAACCGTTGATGACTGTCAACAAGCATGCAGAAAGAATGCTAAATGCGACTCCATTGACTGGAACAAAAAAGGAAAGAAATGTTACACATTCACGAATGGACACCTGTTGCAAAACGACAATTTTGACCGCTACATTAAAGGTAGATATTGAATGACTTATTTATGACATAGTTTGGATGACTGATATTCAGAGCAAGTGCAATCTATTAAAACGTTTGACTCAACCTATGCCGGTGTAACATCTATGAGCGTTTCTGTGTGTGAATGTTCCCTTCACTGTACTGCCTAATTGAACAGTCATGGTCTGTATAGCTGCCTATTGTCACTACGTTCCCATACAAGGAAACACTGAAAAACAGGGAACATTGGCAGATGTTACACCCGTCTTTAATGCATTCTGATCATTTTAAATTACCGCCAATCGAACAGAGTACGAATCATGATTCTTTTGAAATCACCGGTTTCGGAATTTTGACTTGCATTGCCATTCACAATAAAAAACCCGCACAGACGAATTGTACTGTGCAAATGTCGTTCTTTTAAAAAATATTCTCATGTGCCCTCGTGGCCGAATACTTTTGCTGTGAAATTTAATATGGGGGTCATATCATACGCAATTTCTTCAGAGTCGTTGCCATGATGAAGTTTCCATCGGAGACGTTTTATTCCAGTTTGAAAAAAGTATCCACAAAAAATCGGCAAACCTTGTCAAACGTTTGCTTCGCAGAAAGTGTTTACGTAAAAGTTGAAATTAGCGTGTTATCGTGTAAAATGCCCTAATACTAAGAACTAAAGGTCGGATTATTTGCATGTTCCGAGGTTTGAAAAGCTCAACGACCTAACTGTATTCTCTATCCCTACCGAGAGTATTCTATGCAGGAAAACTTTGCAACACCTGCCATATTGACTGACATTGAGAATATTAGTGTTTCCTGAAAGATCTCCGCGAATACTACTATCTGCCAATGCTTGCGGTCGTTGCAGTCGCTAATGAAAAATTGTCTTCGATATTTTCCAGGATCTTGCCATCGTAAGTACGAGACTTTGCACCTTTCATGCTCATCTATAACCTGTGAATCAGTTGTTAATGACGAGGGTTTGAGCATTTGCAAATATGTTCCGTTGTGGAACGACGAAAGTTGACTCCAAGATATTCCCAAAATTGTTTCATCAGGACGAAAAGCTAAATACCCCATGTTGTATCTGCCAGTGTTTATGTGTGTCAGCGTCCCCCCTAATTGTTTGGGGACACGCTGGAAGATAGGTCGACACGTTTATCGGTGTGTCCCCTATTGTGAAGTCGCAGCTTTCTCCGTCAGACTATACAAGGGGAACACTCACAGATAGGGAACACTGAGAAACGTTACACTTTCTAGTGTAGCCCGTGTGCCAGTGTGACATTACAATAGATTGACGGAATAAGGTGGGACTGGACAACGCGACACACAAAAGTGTGAGTCTGCTTCCCATTGTGTTCCAAACATAAGAGTCACACAGTAAAATGGCCACACTGAAAAACACTTCACTGGCTTTTACTCTGTGCCTGTGTAAAGGAAAAGAATGCCGCAAGAAAATCGTCCTGGCTACAAAAGATCCTGCGAGTTGTTACATACTAATCTCTGACGATTGGTCTCAGTAGCCGTGCCCCTTAATCCGTTATTGAACAATAGAGGTGGGCACTTTTTTACTGGGGGACACTGCCTCACACCTGAATGGGGAGCGCCAATTGGTCACGTGAGACTGATAGAGCAGACGCGACACCTATAGAGGCTCATTGTTCGAGAGATGCGGTTCACCAAGCACGGCCAATCACACCTTGAATCGTCATAAATAATAGGTGGCGTCGGTGTACTATCAGTTCAAACCCACGCGTATATTCTCGCGTGGTCTGCGTGATCGGGGTTCCCTATTACATGTACTGTACATGTACCTTGACTGGTGTATATGAACATATACCTTGACACGTTGACTGGAATTTCAATAATGTGCACAAAGACAGGAATACAAATAGTAACGAATTTGGATTCGGATTAGCCTAAAGATATTTATCGCCAATGTGCATCGTAATGCAAATCGCCGCGGCGATAGTTATAGGGTATTCGAAAACCCTGGATACTGGAGACTGGAGAGTGGACAATGGAGAGTGTCATCGTTCTCCGCCACCTGGATTCACATACAGCACTGGCGACGAGCCTACGTTAAAAACAGGGTTTTCGAATAGCCTCAATCAGGACGCAATGTTCCCTCTCAATTTGACATTTAATCCCCCTATGGCACAATTAGAAGCCCTGTGCCTGTTTCTGATGAATCCCACATTAATCACTTCTTCATGGCTCGTCCAACTTCTGGTCTGCCAAGCCCTGTCTGCAAAATGTGCCAGAAGGCCAAGGTTTTCCCACTGAAGCCCAATTAAAATATCCACAAGGTGGACTAAATTTTCCTCATTCGCTTAATTGGGAATGGTATTGTACGAAGTGCATTTTAGTCTGTGCAATGCTGTTTCCATACAGTTTGATGTGAAAAAGTCTGGGCCACACTGTAGGCACCCTATTTCAATTTCAATTTATTTTTTCGAACAAGTAGAACATGCACCATTGGTGCGGAGAAATTTTTTTACAAACAATCAACACCAGGGCCAAAAAAGACTATGATCAGCACAGCACAGCACTGCCTTATCTGTATTCTGGAGTTATACCTGTTACTAAAATGGTACTGAAATATCTTTGATGCGATGTTGGTCCAGGTGGCGGAGAACAATGACGCTCTCCATTGTCCATTCTCCAGTATCCAGTATACAGGGTTTTCGAATACCCGAAAAAATCTGGGCCACACTGTAGGCACCCTATTTCAATGTCAATTTATTTCTTTCAGCAAGTAGAACATGCACCATTGGTGCGGATAATGTTTTTACAAACAATCAACACCTGGGCCAAACAAGACTATGATCAGCACAGCACTACCTCCTGTATTCTGGAGTTCTGTTACTGAAATATCATTGATGCGCTGTTGATCCAGGTTGCGGAGAACAATGACGCTCTCCAATGTCCACTCTCCAGTCTCCAGTATCCAGGGTTTTCGAATACCCATAGTTATATACCATTACCGGACCGTTGTCGCAGTATTTTATTCTTGCAATGACCACAGGTCACTGGTAGACTTCGACAGACTTGAACAGCATTTGAATTTACCGAAAAGCTAGTGGCCATTGCGCCTATAACTACGTTACCGGAAATGTGTCTTCTTGGAATTGAGTTGTTGCTGAAATGAAACCTGGAGGCGTGGAAAATGCTTGCAAGATGCTTTCCATCTGCATGACCGTGGCGTTGAAGTAAATAAATTGGTTTAATGGTGTCATGAATTCAGGAAGATTATCCGCATATCCAAGCTTCCAATTATCGGTTAGTGTGCTATTTTTCAGAGTAGGATGTTCCAGAGTTCAGTTCTGATGCCGCTTGGAAGTGCTTCCTATAAAATGTCACAGTGACCCCCCCCCCTAAATATGCTAACTGGATTTTGTTTCTTTACTTTTAGGCTCTAAGTAAGAGATGCTTTCGTCGATTCGACTACCACTTTACGAAGTGAGAATAGCATGAAAGTAATCCGTTTGCTGTAGAGATACAGACATTAAATTATTGCAAGGAAAATTCGTCTTTTCTTCTTCTTTATTAACTATTGACAAAAATTGAAAAGAAAGGACCCTCTCTTACACGAAATAACAGAGGATTTTAGCAGAGTCTCAGGACGTGATCTGTAAAATTACAGACTCAAAGAAATGTTAACAAAGACTTGACTGGAGGCTGACTAAATTAGATTTTTATACTGCTCTCATAAAGCATCATATGGACAGTTCAATTGAGTCCAACTAATACAGGAAAACATAAATCACAACATATGTAAAGGGGCTGGACAGAAATGAAGGGTTGTTACAAGTTCGGCATAACTCTGAAACTACAGTTTCGATTTGCTTGAAACTTGCACAGATGATGCTTTGTACTGAATGATTAACAACTATGATGACACAAAAACAAATGCATTACTCTTTCCTAATTAGGGAGACAATGCCTGATTTCAGAGGCCTAGAAAGACGAGAAATAGTCATTATTTCACCTCAGAATTTCACATAGGCCTATGTCATGTAAAATGCTAACAAGGTTGTATGATATGAGTTGATGATTTTAATTGTTTTCTGCAAAAAATGTATTTTAGATATTTGGTTCAAATGCCTTACCTCTGCAAAATGAGCAAGCTTTTACAAAAACCATTCAAACCAATGTGAAAAGTGACCACAGGCCTGGGAACCACTGATTCACCCACAATGACTCAATCAAACTATACACTGAGAGTACATTTCACATGAATTACCTTCAATTGGAATGTTGTTAGGACGCATGACATGGAGGTCATTTGTCCAACCATTCTACTGTTGGTTGCATGTGTGATGTCATGTCCCTCGGTTTCAGATCTATTGAATGTACCATTATGCCACGCTGTAATGCTTGCTAATACAAGCTGAAATACTTTAGACCAACAACATTCCAACCTGAGGTGACTCATGTTAAGTGTGCATTTTCTGCTGTCAGTGCACAGTTCCATTGGGTCATTTTGGATGACATCACTGGTTCCCAGGCCTGTGGTCAGTTTCACTGGTTGAATGGCTTTGTAAAAGCTTGCTCAACTTGCAGTGTAGGGCATGTGAACCAGACGTCTAAAGTACCATTTTTTTGTAGAAAATAATCAAAATAATTAACAGATATCAGACCTACTTGTTAGCATTTTATGTGACACAGGCCCATATGAAATTCTGTGGTGAAAGAATGACTATTCCTCATCTTTCTAGGCCTCTGCAATCTGGCATTGTCTCCCTAATTTAATTAGCAAAGAGCAATGCAGTTGTTTTTATGTCATCATAATTGCTAATCATTCAGTACAAAGCATCATCTGTGCAAGTTTCAAGTAAATAGAAACAGTAGTTTCAGAGTTATGCCGAACTTGTAACAACCCTTCATTTCGGCCCAGCCCCTTTACAGAAGCTCCGGAAACTCTGCTGCAGGCAGTTTCCGCAAAAAAATTACAGAAATTTCTAACACTGTATCTATTTCTGATATCAATGATAGCCTCTCAAAACAGTGTTGCAAAAATAATGGTTCGGTACGTTGTGCTGATTATCTGTAGATACAGAGAGGATTTTAGCCATTGGTGTCCTAGAATGAATAACGGACACAAAAAACGCAGCTGTTTTGTTAGGAACGAACAGGCTTGCCGCAGACCGCACATGGATATCTCATTGGGTCGAGGGTTCACTTCTAACCACACTAGATGCAGGCCTCAGGGCCCGTATGCATAGAGTCGAGTCGGACTTCAGGTACACTTTTTCTCAATGCGTCAAGCAAAGAGAAAGTCTAAACTGCAGCGATACTTTAGGCTCAGGTCCGACCCAGGCATACGGCCGTAAGTAATGGAAGATTGAGCGAACCCAGCACACCTACATTATTATACCAACATGTACGGCCCGTATTTTAGAATGCTCCTCAACGAAAAGGAGTTCCTCTCGGCTATTGTTCTCTTGTTGTAAACAACAGCCTTGAGGAACTCCTTTACTTTGAGGAGCATTCTGAAATACTTAGATACAGCGCCGTATTTAGAATGCTCCTCAATGTAAAGGAGTTCCTCAAGGCTATTGTTCTCCTGTTGAGAACAATAGCCTCGAGGAACTCCTTTACGTTGAGGAGCATTCTAAAGTACGGACCTTTGTCTTCATTCGACATTCCAGTGACCACTAGACTTAAAGGGAGACATCCGAAAGATATTGCCCGGCGGACACTATTTGTTTTTGTTTTAGCGTATTGTCACCTTTGATTAACAGACGGCGCTGTGAGTTATGGCACCGGCCCCTGGAGAGCTATCAGTTAGTTTAGAACACGTATCTAACAAAAAAAACGCTAGTCTGTAAAAAACACGAATTCGTGAGCTCGGGGAGTGTTTTTTAGACACGTGTTGTGTTTTTAGATACGTTTGGTTTGATACGTGTTCTAAACTCACTGATAGCTCTCCGGCGGCCTGTGCCATAACGCACAGCGCAGCGCCGCCGGGGCAATATATTTCGGATGTATCCCTTTAATGGAGATACTGGATTATGCATTCAGAGCAGATTGCTGTACACGAGTTTCTGCATGTATTAGATTTGATACAATCAGCTTTACCTGAGGCAGAAAATAGATTGCCAGAAGGTATGTAAGGAGAGAACTGGTTATTGGAGTTCTGTCATTAGAGCCTACCAACAGTCCATGTATTACCTCCGGCATTACATAAAAACGAGACGGCTCGCATGAGGTCGCAAATGAAGCTGTCCATCAAACTGACTAAGCCATTCCCCAACACTTGTCACACGTTGCTAATGGAGTACGGGACAGATTGAGATAGACGCTCCCCATTTCCTGATACCTTGTCACATTCGACACTTCGAGATATTCGGTCTTACAATGTCTAATACTACAATATCCACGGACATAACCACTGAAAACATAGCGGTTTATAATCGTTTTTATCAATTCATAACAGTTTTTGGTGGTTACTTTATCATTGTATTCATCGCCGTTGGTGTATTCGGAAATCTTATGAGCATAATGATCTTCATTCGTCAGCGAAAACGGGACAGCGCCAGCGCCATTTATCTCGGATGTTTAGCAGTGTCTGATTTGGGTAATCTCTCCTGCGGATACGGATTCTGGCAGGAGCAGAGCCTGTACTACATGTCGTACCGTCGCTTCATCCTTTCTTTCTCGCCGGATGACATCAGTTGTAAGATATCAACTTACGTCTGGTTCAATTGTCAGTTCATGTCGGCTTGGATTATCATTGCATTTTCATTTGAAAGAATGATTGCGGTTCTGTTTCCCTTGAAAACGGCCAGCATCGCGACATCGAGGCGACGAAAATGTGTTCTTATTTCGCTCTTGATAATCTCGTGCTTGCTGTGGATCGACATGGCCTATGCTAATCGCGTGTTCGCCCAGTCGCCTCCGGGTCATCCTTACCGACCCGTTTGTCACTTAGACCCAGCGAAAACACCACGATGGTTCATGATAGTCGCCTGTGTCCAAGTTTTTTGTCTCATACAGTTCGGTCCTTGCATTATCATAAGTGTACTGAACATCATAATAATGGCTGGGATACGAGCGAGAGACAAGACATTCGAATCTGATACAAAAGACCGAGCTCGATCGAAGAAAGAAAACCGCTGCCTAGCAAATCTGCTCATGGTATCAACAACCTACGTTGTTCTGATGTGTCCATTTGCCATTATATGGGCTTATTACTTCTACGAATCATCCACAGGTTTTAGTGGGGGTAGCATCGCCTACGTTGACTTCCTCACGGAGCTGGCTTATTTCACAACCAGCATAACTATGGTTAACTACGGAGTGAACTTTCTCATTTACACCATCTCCCTTGAATTCTACCGAGAGGACCTCAAAATGATTTTCAAATGTGGGCACAGTAAGAAATAGATTTTGACAGCTTGGTAAAGTCTGGCAACATCTATCTTCGACCTAATGGAATGCGGAAGTCATGTAATGTGACAGAGCTTTGCGGTTTTTAATCATGCCTGTCGATCACTTGTGGTCGTTCCCCGATTGTTAGCGTTGTCCCGGTCATTCAATAGCCGCGTGTGATTAAAGGTCCGTGGAAAATCCAACGATCAATTTCCTAGCTTCCGCATTCCATTAGGTCAAAGATAGATGTTGCCAGACTTTAGTGGAGGTTCGGACTCGAAACTGAGAATTTACTGGTTCGATTCTCCGCCGAGTTGCCATTTTGTATTTTCAACTCGTATGAAAGGATACGCTGAATGAGCTGCTCCATAAATCACAAGAAACGTTCTGGGGAGACTGGGAAATGGTTGAAACGCTTTGCGAGTGTACTATTATAGTTAAAGCGCTTTGTAAAAGCTCATACTACATTATCGCGATGTATTATTTTTATCTTTATTTAAAGCCTCACCGTATTGAATTTTACGACATTTTCAAAGTGTTAGGAATGTGCAGGTGGAAGTCTCATAGCCTCATGATGGTCCCCAAAATGCTTGCTTGATACGTACTTCAAAGAATCAAAACCTAGTTTTCAGCACACATCGAAAAAACTGCAGGCAGAGCTCTAGTGCATTCAGATAGAGTATAGTACATTTTACACTACATTAACGTCGGAGGACGTAAGCACTTTCTGAATTCAATACAGTGAGGCTTTAAGAGCCACTGTATGCTTTTGCTGTTCTACCTCGTGGCGGCAGACCTAACGTTTGTCCTTTAGGCAACCTCGTGTATGCATATGCGACAAGACTCTTTTAATCTGTCTATTAGAATGACGTAAGGGCATGAAATAAAAAACAGGTTTCTAAAGGGGAAAGACAAAAATCTTCCTACCGGACTCGAACCCACGGAGCCTCGCATAAGGCATCAATCGCCAGCACACCATCCCACCCGTCGAGAGGACCTCGAAATGATTTTCAAATGTGGGCACAGTAAGAAATAGCTTTGAATGATCTAAGTAGTTACCAATTAGGTTTTGAGGCTGCTGATGCATATACAAGAAGGAGTTGACGCACGGTGCCTTACTTGATGAAGCGTTAAGGCCTGGGTCCACATGAAATTACGAACAGCCACAAGGCACTTCCAAACTCCCTCTGAAAACGATACACCCTCTCGGACGGTCACAGTTGGTTTCACTTGCCACCACGCTCTTGAACAGTAAAGATCTCAGCACAGCTACCAAGTGAGAAAAAAACGAAAAATAAGCTGTAATGACACCGAGATACGAACCCACAACCCTCTGATCGATTCGCCAACCTCTTTCTGTACGCGCCACGAAGACTGCCTGCTTGCATGACGACAATTCCGATCGCTTTATTTCGTCATGGAGATCTTCAAAACTACAGCGCCTTTATTGTAGATCGGCGTCGTTGTATGTAAGCAGTCTTCGAAACAAGAAAAAATGCAAACAGAGCAAAGGCAAACTGGGAAATGCGAGATAATAAAAAAGGCAGTTTAGGATGAAATGTCCAGGGATCATGAGCTCACCTGTGTGATATATGCGCATGACATATTGGCTCAAATCCAATTTTCCAGATGGTTGACTGGCGACTATATTATTTGAAGTCAAATCTTGCTAAAATTTGCCGAATGCATTGCGGGTACCTAGATATAATACTTTTCTGAGATCGAAACATTCTAGCAACAACAGTTTATGATACTCTAAACTCCCACTTACCTGTCCCATTCCTGAAGTCGGAAAAAATTACCAAATCCTAAGTTGAAGATATCGCACGCTGTCATTCTTTGCCAGGCTCGGGAGTGGGACAAGTAAGTGGACAGGACATTATTGTTTCTGACCACACCCCATCCCATTATCTTCAACTTAGGATTTAGTCATTTTTTTCCGAGTTCAAGAATGGGATAGGTAAGTGGGAGTTTAGAGTATATTGACGAATGGCTATATTCCAAATAATGGCTATCTAGCGGACCAAAATTTTTGTTCGCACCAAAATTTACCAAGATAGGCCTATTTAATCGAGATTACCAAAATTTTGATAGTTTGAGATTTGTTGTGCTTTTCAGGAAATTTTGATGCAATAGATAAAGCAAACCTCTGAATATGGGTTTACAAAATTTTGGACTTTTTTGCGTTAACTGGGCAGAAATATTGCATATTTTTCGAAATATCTGAATGTTGATATTTTGAAGAAAAAAATGCTTAACATTTTCGAAATATGTAAATGTTGATATTTTGAACAACATGCTTAACTTCTAACCAGTGCAAGCTAAAAGTTCCAAAACTTCATACTCTAAACTCCCACTTACCTGTCCCATTCGTGAACTCAGAAAAAATTACTAAATCCTAAGTTGAAGATACATGTAATGGTGTGGGGTGGGTATGGTCCGAAATCGTAATGCCCTTTCAACGTATTTGTCGCACTCCCGAGCCTTGCAAAGGATGACAGCGTGCGATATCTTCAACTTAGGATTTGGTCATTTCTTCCGAGTTCAGGAATGGGACAGGTAAGTGGGAGTTCAGAATAGTTCCACGTTTTTTATGTGAACTGAATCTACTGATATGGAAATCTTGCGAAAAATTGGAAATTCTGAAATTACCGAAATGTTGATTATATCTCAGCAAATACTCAACAGATTCTGATGAAACAAAGCCCAATATCCTTAGAAGGTTCCGCACTCTAGCAAAACTAAAACTTACAAAGGTCACAAAAATCACGTAATAAAAATGTTGATTTTTAAGGGATTTTCTGATGAGCTATTAGGCTACATAATTACGATATTTCCCAAATTTCCGAAATATTGATGCGGAAATATCGCCAACAAGATATACTTTCATGTTAAAATTGGCCCAGTAGTATTTGAAATATTCAAGGTACCGGTATCAGGTGGACATAAACTTATGTCAATGACTGTACGTACACTTATACCAAAATTTCCTCTTTCATCCACACTCAAATCTAGTGTGGGGCGTTGTACATGTTGTACACGCCAAGTTTTACACGCGTTGTACACGCCAAGTTCTTATCGATTATGACCCCCAGATCCTTTTCAGATGTCACTCGTTCTAAAGGGCGACGGGTGGTATCTACATTCGTCATGGAGTATTGGTGGTCCACCTTTCCCCTACCAATTCTAAGATGCTTACATTTGTCAATGTTGAAGCGCATCTGCCAGTCATGAGCCCAGGCCTGCAACTTGGCTAGGTCGCTTTGGAGCGTCTGGCAGTCCTCAATGGTGTTGATACTGTTGAAAACCTTTGCGTCATCCGCAAATAATTGGATGGGGCAACCTGTTACTTGTGGCATATCGTTTATGTAGGTGAGGAATAATAACGGTCCAAGTACACTACCTTGTGGCACACCACTCCGTACCTCTTGGACCCCTGATACGCTAGTGTTAACCCTCACCTGTTGTCTCCGATCTTTGAGGAAGTCCCGTATCCAGTTAAGCAGCCGACCCTGACACCGTAAATTGCCAATTTACCTAGGAGTCGTTCATGCGGGACAGTATCGAATGCCTTTGCGTAATCTAGAAATATCACGTCGACATTGTCCCCAGCATCAAGGGAACTGTTCCAGTGGTTGACTGCTTCAAGAAGGTTTGTTGTACAACTCTTACGTGGAGTGAACCCGTGCTGCTCATCGCAAAGGAGCCCGTTCGTACTAAGGTGATCCCTTATGTGGTCACAAATTATAGTTTCAAGTAACTTGCAGCAGACACAAGTCAAGCTAACTGGCCTATAGTTCCTAGTACTAGTTTTCACACCTTTCTTGTGCAGCGGTATCACCATCGCCGTCTTCCAGTCTGCTGGGATGCAAGAATTGTCTAGGCATTTTTGAAATAAAATGGTCAATGGCCCGCTTAAAGCTGGGCGTAACCGGTGAAGTAAAATTGGTGGTATGTTGTCTGGACCTTGGCTCTTGGCTACATTTAACTTTTCCAGCAATTTAAGTACTTCTGCCTCTCGAATGTGTAGGCGTACCAACGGTTCACGCAAGGGAATATCTGCCAAGGTTGGTATCAAGGTCAAGTCTTCATCAGTAAACACACTGGCGAAGAAGTTGTTTAACGCCTCGGCCTTAGCCTGATCATTGGTAATTCTAGTGCCGTTGTCATTCACCAGGTCTGGGATCCTTTGAGGCGCAGTTGTTGTGGCCTTGTAGTAGCTCCAAAATGCCTTTGGGTTGGTTTTGGATTCACGAGCTATTTTCAATTCGAAAGCTTTTTTCACCGAGCGAATAATCTTTGTCGCTGTATTTCTCCTCTGTATGTACTGTTGATAATCTGTCTGTTGCCTTGTCGATAGGTAAGTTCTGTATGCCTTGTGCTTTTCTTGAACAGCCTTCAACGCTTCAGCATTCATCCATGCTGGTTTCCTTTTCCGTGCTCCATTAATATTTGTTATCTTGATAGGAACATGCTTGTCACACAAGTTATGCAATGTTAGCTTGATTAAATTCCAGGCATCTTCAACATTTAGATCTTCCAATGCATGTGATAAGTTCCGAGCCTCCAAATCCGCCAGCATGGCTGGATAATTAGCTCCATGATAGTTTTTCCAATGTACCTCGTTGGCCTTCGACTCAGAATGCGTTGAGACATTGATTTCCAAGAGAAGAACATCATGATCGCTGAGTCCCAATCCAGGGAGATGAGTTATATCATGAGATCCTCCTCCGAACCTAACACTAGATCCACTAAATTAGACGTCTGCCCATCTCTATGGCCTCTTTTACACTACGTGTTTTCAACCGTGCTCGACCCGCGTCGAGCACGGCGCGGCAAAAAAGGTAATAGTGTAAATGGGTTGGCACGGCACAACTGGGCTCGGTACGGCGCTACTTTCATCCGGGCCGAACCCCCCAACAGGAGGTGGGCTCGACCCGGACGGCCCGGGTCGAGCACGGTTCCGCTGGAAAACTGCATAGTGTAAACACGCTACTGGGCTCGGCCCACTTGAATGACTCGCCTTTAGTGAAGTGCGCATGCTCATTTATCGGCCTTGAACTCAATACGTCATTGCCGCGAATGATCATGGGCGCAGCCATATTGAAAATGACGGAGATTTCCTACCTCCACAGAAAGGAGAGCCGGCGATTCAGATATTGGCGCGGTTTTCATGGTGCAGTGTAAATGGGGTAAAATGCTCTTTCTGAGGCGGGCCTGGCCCGGGTCGAGCACGGCACGGTTCATCCGGGCCAAAATTCTGCGTAGTGTAAAANCCTATTTAGATGCGTGTTTACTACGTTGGAGCTGTTCGGACTTCTGTATGCACAACCTATATGTAAGGGCTTGCTAGTGTCATCTAATATAACCCAGACGCAATGGGGGAAATCGGTATCAGTGCCAACTATCCTGTGGTTTACACCAGATTTAACGTATATACAAACACCGCGTCCTGGCACGTCGAAGTTATTTACCGGCTCATTGTATCCGGGAATAAGAATATCCTGAACCTTAAGAGGAGAGGTGGAATTTTTAGGATTTGTCTCAGAAATTGCAATGATATGGGGATTATGTTCAGTTACAAGTGCCATCAGTTCGGAAGTTGATCGGCATTCATGTAGAGACATTTAATGGGAGGTCGTTCCTCGGTTGGAACTTTGTCTGTCACGAAATGGCTGCTGCCTGACTATCCTGCCTCCTCTAATTACCAGATTGCTCTCACCCTTCTCTTGTCGAGATTTGAGTTCCTCTCGTAAAGCTGCGTACTCGTCGCGCTCGTTTTTTTGTGAAGTCTCTCGTTATTGGCACGCGTGATTCTTTTGGTGTTCATTGCCTGGCAGCTGTGATGACCAAGTCACGCTCCGACTCACTACCCAAGATTACTTTAACCGGCCTGAACGATCCATCTTGACGCGCACTGCCAAGGCGGAAGAACTTCCTGATAGAATCTGAGGATTTGGCCCCACCTCCCTGCGGTTGATCAGTGGTTGAAATACCAAAACGCCCTAGTAAGGCCATAATCTCCTTAAGATCATTCGCATTAACTGCGTCGGGGTTCATCGTGCTGGTGCATTCCGCCAGGCCGTGAATGATAATATTGGTTTTCCTATCAGCCCTTAGGCCTTAGGCTTCTTCCATATCAGCCCTTAGGCCTGCAAATGCCGTTCTAAATTCTCGATGCACGTTCGATTTAATCTCGTTCTTGGCCATGGAGATCTCTTGATGTAGCTCAGCGTGGATGGGGGGGGGGATCTTTTCCTCAATAGCCTGTTGTACAGCGGTATGAATCCTTTCGTCAATTGATGACTGTAAGCTGTCGATTTTATCGTTGAGATATTGGTGTCTCTTTTCATTTTTCTCCTCCTGGCCCATACGTAAGGCTGTTATTTTCTCTAGCTGGCTTGATAAAGTAGGATTGGATGGTTTCACTCGGTGATCTTGTTCCGTGCTTTTACCTCTCTTATATTCCGATTGCAGATCGTCCGGTGATTGTCTATCGCTCCATAGCCTCCCCCGACTTTTTTCGAGGTTGCGTTGAGGTATCCCGGAGATGCCGCGCGCTAGCCGAAGCTCCCACTGGTGTTGAGGAGTATGGATGTGCATTCCTTAATTGAGTTTGGCCTGAGTAATGACGGCTAGGAGTTTGCATCATCGACATTTCTTGAATCGATCTCACTGCCTGGTCCGTCTCACTGTATCGATAGGTATCCTGAGTCTCATTTGTACCCATAGCTGTGACGTGACTTAAAGTGTAACTACTACTAGTAGTTGCTAGAGGACTTGCATTACTACTTGTGCGATGGGATTTAGGTGATAACATCCTAAATAAATCGAGTAACTAACGTGCTGCTAATAAAATACAAAAATTTTCACCCTCGGTTGTCCCTGGGCCTAAATAGCCACTATAGAGTGGATGTAATTACGACTCTTAGGGGAGGACCTAACCATGCCTAGCCTGGCAAGGACGGATTCATGAAACCGAGGTGAAGATTAAACTAGATGGAGTTGAGCTTACCTCAATAATCCGTAACAGCTGAGACCCGGGAGCTGAGAGCACTCCGAATGACAGATACCGAGACAGACAGTCCTTACCGTGGTGTACTGGTTCAGGACAGACAGAATCTCGCTATCAAGTACAGAGTATATTACTAGCTTGTAGATACAACAAGATGATCTGGAAAGTAGTATAAATATAGTATAAATATATATATAGGTTTCATTAAAGCCAAATACGCTCTTAAATAGATGAACGTAGGCCTTCACAAACTGCAGTGCCTTGTGTACACGGATGTGCATGCATCCAACTTCGGTGTGTCAAATCATGTGCATACAATACAACCTATGTATGTGTCCTATACTGTGCAGTGCAAAGCAAATTGTGATCGCGCCGACCACCACTGGTGCAGTGAAAAACTAACAAATGTTGAAAGAAATCAGTGCCAGATAAAGTGGATTCTATGATTAAAAGCAAATACGATATATGAGGATTAGTTTTAATAGGATCGCACAACTGTTGGTGAAGTAAATTGTAGCAAAAAAGTTGAAGTTTGATGAGAAAGTTCGTTGAGACTGTTGATATGTTGACGCATGCGCAGGCAAAATCCAACACTATATTGTTCTCATATGTAATATTATTCTGTACGGATATCCTGCTGAAGCGCACACAATAGCCGAGGAAAAAATAGGATTTAGTTCATTTTCAATTAATGAAATCACCGTCTGGACAATCCTGTACGTGTCAGTCTGGAAAGAGATTTCGAGGAACATGATGCAACAACTACAACTCTGCATTCTCTTGTCTTCTATACGTAAGTAGGGCTACATTTCTGATTTTTTTTCTTTAAGATATTGGAACGTTGCAGCAACGAGCCATTTAGAGATTGAGGGAAGTACATGTAACAAACTCTTAAGACATGACAAGTGTATACGAATGGGGTTCGCTTTGCTGGAAAATGTTGAATGCAACTACAGGTGTAACGTTTTCAGTGTGGCCATTTTTCTGTGTGATTCCCATTGTTCGGAACACACTGGGAAACAGACTGGTTGTTTCTCTGTGTGTCGCTCATTGTCAAGTCGCCGCTTATTCCGTCAATCTATTGTAATGTCACACAGGCACACGGGCCACACTGAAAAACGTTACACCGGCAATGTTATGGCGTTATTACATCATGGTGTTTCTCAAGAATGTCTATGACATCGATTTTGTTTTCCAGGGCTATGTATCGGACTAGGTGAGTACAAAATCAATCTTCATCACATGCACATCCCTAGAATAGAACTTCGAACAGAATGCTCAGCTTATTCTGATTTACGATGCGCTATTTTTCGAGATTGCCACTAGAGTGGAGGCGCGACATCCCTACATTTGTCGGTATTTTACATCTATAAAAGTCGGTGACATGGTATAGAAAAATCGGCCTTCTCTGTTCTGATTATCTCCTATCCTGCAGGATGGGCCACGCCCATATTTTTCAAAGTATCAAAATGTTGGTATTTTGAAAAATATACTTAACTTCCAAGCAGTTTACGCTAAAAGTCCCAAAACTTCATACTTCTACGTTTTTAGGTGAGTTTTTTTTATAATCTCAAACATGTCAAATATCTCAGCAACCACTCAACATACATGTATTTTGATGAAACAAAGCCCAAAATCCTTAGAAATTTCCACTCTATCATAACTGCAACAAAATTCGAAAAAAAATCACACAATAAAAATGTTGATTTTTAAGATTTTTTCCTGATGAGCTATTCCACATTTACGATATTTTTGATGCAGAAATATGACCAAAAATGTACTTAAATGTGGAACAAACCGTGTTAAAATTGGTCACGTAGTATTTGAAATATTGAAGGTATCAGGTGTAGATAAATTTATGTCCATGACTGTAAGGTCATTGACAAATGTTTATCTCCATCGATAACCTTCCAAAGCTTTTTTATCGATTGAATCTCACAGGAAAAGCACAGAATTCTACTGCCGCACAATACATTTAGTCCTGAGACCGCCGCTGGACTTGTGCTGATCTGTAATCAGTTACTTAGTATCCCTTCACCTTTAGTTAAAGGAAAAAGCCATGCTGCGTATGGAGGTAAAGAAGAGAAAATCCGTATCCGACTATTTTTCAGCTGCCAAGTGCCGAATGACTGTCAAAAGAACCGAATATAGAGGGACCCATAACTCTGTTTATTATGGAAAACCGTGTGTCCCATGGTCAAAGGTCCCAAACGGCGTGAAGCCTCCCGATGGTGCTGCAGCTGAGAATAGCGAACGTGGATATTGCAGGAACCCGAATAATAAGAAAGAACCATGGTGTTACGTCAAGGAAAATCGTCACTATTCGAGTTACTGCGCTGTTTCAATGTGCCCGGGTGAGTTGTTACCTTGATCATAAATGATCTGTCTTCAAGGCAAAGTGAGATACGAAAATCTGGTCGTCTGAATTGAGATTTCGTTTGCCGAGGAAGGGTGCAATGATCACTTTCATGAACACTTGCCAGGCAGAAGAAAGAATATTAGTAAATCATGTATGACAATACCAGTCCCGTGGATAATAGGTGGTTTCTTTAATTTGTTTACTTTTTCTCTCAGACGTTTCTCTTGTTGAATGTCTTCACGTTCCGACGGACGACACGCCATAAGAAAAGCTCACCTCACAGAGGTGAGCTTTTCTTATGGCGTGTCGTCCGTCGTCGTTAACAGGGGTGACACGTTTCTAAACCGCTAGGCTTAGAAGCTTGAAACGTGGGTGTACAGGTACCCTATGGTAAAAACTATCTCTGGACGGAAACTTTAATAGCGCTGCCAGTTTTACACTCTGGCCTGTAGGGGGCGCTTTGTGAAAACCTTCTTTTGCCCGTGTCTCCTGAATGCTGCTAGCTAGAACCATGAGACTTTTATGGCGAGTTCCTCTGATGAGACTACATCACATAAATCCTGGGTTTTGATTTGGCCCACTTTTCAGGGTCACAGAGGTCAAAGTTCAAAATCCACTGTTTGGTGGCACATTTCGTGGCTATTTGACATAGAGTGTTTTGATTTGGTGTGAAGATATATCTATGCACCGTCGACAAGTGCACCAAATCTGGACCCAATCGGACTTCAAATATGGCCGCTAGGAAGCCATCTTGAAAAAAGGACTTTGACCAATATCTCATATAGTAGGAGTAAGTTGGATGTTATAACATTGCCAAATCATGTACATGTATCTGGGTACCTTCTAAATGTATGGCAAATTTCGGTTAGAATAGACGTCAAATATGGCCGCCAGTCAGCCATCTTGAAATATTTACTTCGGGCCATATCTAATAAATAGTAAAGGTTAAGATGGTTTTATGTTGCCTAAATATCTATGTAAGTATCCTCTACATTTATGCTAAGATTTCAGTTCCAACACACTTCAAATATGGCCGCGAGGTGGCCATCTTGAAATATATATAGAATTTTTGAGATCTGCGGCCAACACAGGAAAGCGATTTCCTCATACCACTGACTCCTTCTGGCGGTGTTCGACTGAGTTTATGTCATTGATTAAATTATTGCTGATCAGATGAAATAATTTGGTGTGTTCAGCTTTATCTTGTCTGTACTGATTCTTCATCATCCACCCTGAGTGTCACAGTTTTACTTTACCACAGAGACTTATCACAGAGGTGAGCACAATGGCCCTGGCCATTTCATTTGATCAACTCCCCTAACCAATATGGCTTACTTGTGTTTGATGCCTCGAACGCATTCACCGAATTATCGGTGAAACTCTGTGCATGAGGTTTTCCCTCTCGAGGCGGCCGACGAAGCAGTTGACCTTAAAGGGACTAGGAAAATAGCCTCTAGCATCGGTTATTACAAAATGCTAGTATTTCATGATAAATTCCCACCCTTTTTTCAATTAAGTGTTAATTACTGACACACAGACAAATCGGTTATCACCACACCATGAAGCAGTCACTATTTGAGCAATTACTCAGCAGATGTCTCCCATGGTCATAAAAGGTAGCAAATACTTTTACTTCAAGTTTTGTACTACATTTACAAATATCAGCCAATATATCTATCAGCATCCAAACAGAGACATGGATATTTTTCGAGGGATATTCTGTTCTATAATGTGTTGCCCCGGCGTATCCTAGCGTAGGTACATCGTGTACATCTACATGTACATCACCTGTGTCAGTGTCTATAGCCGCTGTTGGTCTATGGCATTGGTGGCAAAATTTGTTGCATCAAGCTGCCAAACTGCAAACCTCTCGTCATCAACATACTAGTATAACATTACGGTATTTGTTTTCTTCTCCTCCACCGTTCGAATGTCGCCTTCGGCATATTTCAACACAGCAAACCGTCACAGAACGATTTTGATTTCGAAGCGAGAACAAATACGTATGGCGGCCTGATATTCACGGAGTAGCCAATCAGAGAGAGGCAAGCTGCGCTGTCGATGTTGAAACTAGTGGCCTTCAGCGATTGTCAACAAAACATGATTTTATGAATGGATCGGGCCACGTGATGTGCTAAATTTTAAACAATGATGTCATTTTTATTGACAAACATTGCGAATTTTGTGGCCCGCGAAGTTCAAGCAAAGTTTACCGCATCAAATTCAAAACAGTTGGGATGGTCATTTCCTTACGTCACAAAATCATTTTTAATTCCAGAGGTGTCTATCGGTTGTAAGGAAACAGAGAAAGGCACTTCTTACAGGGGGACCTTGCAGTGGACGGAGACAGGCAAATACTGTGTGCACTGGAGACTGACTTACCCCCATACAACTACGCCTGGTGCGAAATCTGGTGAAGTAGTGTCCAATTTCTGCAGGAATCCTGACGGCGGTAAGCGGCCGTGGTGTTGGATCAGCAGCAGAGAATGGGATTACTGTGACGTGCCCATGTGTCCAACCAAGTAATCCGGGGCCTTGTCGAGATCTTCCTGGGGCCCTATTCACAAAAGTCTCGCAGGCGTTGCGATATCGCAACAGTCTAGTATCGACCTCGCAAATTTTCCAGCCGTATTCACAGAACCCTCGCATTTTGGCAATAACGCAGAGATCTCGCAAACTATCTCGCAAATCGGCCGAAATTTGCGAGAGCTCGGGAGCTCCCTCAAAGGTCTCGCAACGCGATTCAGCATCATGGCGGTGGCGAAGTTTTGCTAGATGCTGAGCGAAATAATAGATTGAACCGGAGGGCTCGAATTTTTAGGGACCGGACGAACCCCTTATCCCGCCCCTTATACATTTATGATGAGGTAGACTTGCTTAGGAGATTCCGGATACCACGAACAACTTACAAAAGGCCTACTCGAGTTGATCGATGTCGATCGAGATGACATTGAGCCACGTACCATGAGGTCGCATGCTATTTCCGCCACTCTTCAAGTACTGTGTGCACTCAGATACTTCCAAATCGTCAGTGGGGACATTGTTGGAATAAGTCAGCCCTCTGTGAGCAGAATCGTGAATCGTGGGTCTACAACACTTTGCGCAAAAGCACCCCAAGTCTCGCAGGTGTTGCGATATCGCACGTGCCGCGTACATACAGAGGTGAGAGGGCTCCTAGTACAATCATCCCACGTGTGTGACATACATGTAATTCAATCTCGCAGTTGATGCGAGGTAACGCAACATGCGAAGGAGATGACAGGGCGTTAGTGAATACCACGCATCGCAAGCTAAGATGTCTCTTATTACCCTCGCAAGTATCCTTGCACGGGATTGCGAGAACGCAAAGTTTGGGAGACTTTTGTGAATAGGTCCCCGGTTGGGATATCATTGGGGCAGGAAAAAACGTGTAAAGAACTACAAACAAGAAATCGGGATATCAAGAAATGAGTCGCCGATACTTATCATTTATTAGGAAGCTGATTCGAAAACAAAAATTGGAAAGTAAATTGCTTTTCTTTATCCTAAATTTTTTAAATATTTTTTTGGATTTTCCTCAGGAATGCCCCGATGCAATTCGATATAAAGTCAGATTCCAGCGAGTTGAGAGCGGCACATCAAAAGAAACCACATGTGGTGCTAATCAGTGCAGGCCTGCTCTGGCAATGTGATGTGCTGACCAACACTTGAGAACCAGGGAATGGGATGTTAATGATATGGCTATGGGTTCTTGACCGCTCTCAACTCACCTGAACCTTACTTTTAGTGATGATGGTTTATTTTGGCAACACAATACAAACAAGAGAAGGACATCGGAGCGATGTCAATGGTTTCCGATGAGAAGTTTACTACTTAGAGCTAGTTAACTGTGACCTTGACCTCTGACCTTGAGATGTATTGCGTAACTGGAACAGGATCCCTGATATAAGCATGTCGGGGATGGTTAATTCAGGCTTCTAATTCGTTTTCTCCTGAAATTCCGAGGAGATTTGCGCTTTAGAACTGTTTGACCTTGACCTTGACTTCTGACCTTCAAGGTCATTGCGTAATCTGAACGCTCATCCTTGATAACCTAGGTATAGGTGAAGGTTTTCGGCTTCTTCCATCACGAGATTCTGACTTTATGTCATGTTATCAAATTTGAATATCAAATCTCACCAGGATATCAGCAAATATCATGCGATCGTGCAGGTGCAAACAGAAAATTTCAGTTGCAATAACATCCGTGGATGAGCTATGATGTTGTGATACCAGTTTCAAGTCGCTTACTGTGGCAGATCTCCCGCTATGTCAAAATTTCAAATTTGATATATCAATATCATTATGACGCTGACCCTTGAGAAAAAAATTTGTTGATGCCAAGGGCCATAAACATAGGGAAGGAAGTTCTTACTAGTGCGCTACCTGGCCTCGGAGACAAGTTATTCAAGAAACAAAAGTGTGACAGACAAAATCTCAACTTTTGATATATTAATTTTACTATGAACCAGGTATCGGAGACCTGAAATTTTCATTCCATCTTCTAGCTCAGGTCATGAAACCTGGGGGTAGGTCACATTTCCTGGTCTGTAGCTCTTGCAGGAACAAAGTTACAGGTGTGACAGACTGAACAGACAGACAGACACACACACAGACAGACACACACACAGACAGACAGACAGACACCACGACCAAACACAATATGGTTTCCGATCTTGAGATCGGAAACCATAAAAACACATTTTGATGTGATAATAATGTCGGAGATTGAGAAGGGGAGAAAATATAGGCATGCGCCTATATGTATGGAATGTACAGTAGAACATTCAGGGTCGAATTCATAAAGCGGTTCTATCTTTAGAACCGTCTTAGGCCGGTTCCAGGTATCGTCAACCACTGTACTTGGAACCGGCCTAAGACGGTTCTAACCATAGAACCGCTTTATGAATACGACCCTCTGGGTTCAGTTTCAGAGAGCAAAAATGACTGTCTGTTTGTTAGAAAAACAGCAATTTCTCCTTTCTGAATTGAAATTGACACAAAGCCGACAATAATCTGAATGCTGAAGTTACCAGAAAAACACACAATGTGTCCATTGTCCATTATTGATCGATTTCAATATTCAACAGCTCAGCAGAATACACGAAAGAGTGTTGTTACGTTTTTTAATTTGCAAATCAATGCGCATCAAAAGGCCCTCGCTCCTGACATGACAGACAGATTCAAATGCTTGGTCAAAGCATATTTTATCGAACTGGATTCGTGAAAAACGAAGAGCCATATTCTAGAACCTTCCTTAACTCTGAGGTTTACCTTTAGCTATTGTTTGCAGGGCAGAATACAAAAGCTTAAAGTGGACCTTAAAGTTAAGGAGGGTTCTAGAATACGGGCCAATGTCTTTCGTAAGTTGACGCTTACGAGAATTGAGAACGGTGCTTTGGATCAATCTATGTCATCTACTACGTCAGTCGATGAATCGGTGCATCACGAAGAATGATACAGCTTACTGGGCATGCGTAATACGTCTATGTCCCATTCGGATCCAGATTCGGTGCCTTAGCGAGTTATCGCACTTCGCGATCAAATTCACCGGATTTCTGAAAAAAAAACGTTGATGCTCCAGGCACCGAGATAGTTGCGCCAAAAGGGTGAATGTCGTCCTGGGTACCCCTAAAGGGTACCCAGGTCCAACCTGGGTGTCCCTAAATGGCACCCAGGTATGTACTGGGTACCCTTTAGGAACCTAAAGGATACCCAGTTTAAAATTCCCGCCTGGTGAGATACCTGGAATCCATGTCGAGTATGGTACGTACCGATTGCCAAATCACCATTCTTCAATTTTAAACTGGGTATCCTTTAGGTTCCTAAAGGGTACCCAGTACGTACCTGGGTGCCATTTAGGGACACCCAGGTTGGACCTGGGTACCCTTTAGGGGTACCCAGGACGACATTCACCCTTTTGGCGATAGTTGCGGTCATCGTGGAGTAATACAGCTTTGATCACTTCTAGCAATCGGATGGGAAATATACGCATCACGGCGGTTTGAAGTTAGTGAGGTCAGGGTGCAAATTGGCAAAGATGATGCCGCCGGAGAAGCAGCAGGGCACGGGAAGGAACTCGACCAAAAAATGTAAGGCCTGTGTGTACCCACTAGCGCGATTTTTGAGGCGGAGAGCGACAGAACGCGGCGATTTCACAGACCATAGAAATTTGATGCTGCATGTACATTTTCAATGGTAGAAATCTTTTGTGCCCTTTGCCTGTGAAAATGACAGACCAGCGCGAAATGGGGGCGTGGGTTCAGGCCTATAGGTTTATCTGTCGTACTAAGTTCAGCTTCCATGACATGTGCAAATAACTAAGGTGATGCACAAAAGAATCATCAATATATGTGACCCATCACAACAAAACTAGGCGCATGTCGCTCAGAAGGTGAGCTTCAACGAACTAAGAAGACACCAGGAGAGAATGGAAGAAATAGATCATTTCAGATTCCACAATAGGCAGACAATTTTGAAACTGACAAACATTTGGTCTCAACCTGCCAAGCTCAGTGCGACATGCGCCTACTTTTGCTGCGACGGGTCACATATCTTTTCAGAATTCTGTTGAGTGTTTTCTCGCCCTACGTGCCTTCCGCCACAACCTGCCGCAGTCAGGTGAATTCAAAGGGCACATGGCGTGGAAAACGCAACGTTTTGGGACACTACTATATCGGCGCCATACTTCGGCGCCAGTTTTACGTCATAAAATGGAATCCGCCAGCGTTTAACGTATCCGTTAATCGCAAAAAATCAATGTTGAAAAAAGCAATGTTGAAAAACTGCGATCAACGGATACGGTAAAGGTAACTGATAAGCCTAGTTCATACTTCAACGCATGACCACGCGCGATCAAAATCTGGACGCGGACTTCGCGGAGTTGATTCATAGTCTAGTCCAGCGTACTTCAGCGACGGCGACGCGTTATAAAATGACTCAAGTAATTACAGTCTCGCGATCGGACGCCGACCAAATCGCGCGATGGGTCGGCGTCGAACGCGGAATCGCGCGATCGGTCGCCGGCGATGGTCGTGCGTCGAAGTAGGCTTAAACCTAAAGCTAGGCGCACATGTCCGATAAAAATGGTGCGATCGCCGTCCGGCAATCGGATGCGACTGCCAGATCTAAAAGAAATGTACATGTACTACTTTGTATTAGCCCCCGCACATGCATGCGTTTGCCATACGGCAAATATTTCCGCCGCATGCGATGATCGGAAAGAACATACTGGTTTGTTTCATCCGGCAGAACGGATGCGAATCGCAGGGGAAATTCCCATGGAATGACGTCACGGTTCAGGATATCCCTTTTGGCTATGTTTCCATCTCGGCGGTTCGGCTTGAATAGGACAATCGTCGCGGCATGAACGCATACATGTGCGGGCGAAACACGGACGGCAATCGCATGCGACCAGACGCATCTGATTGCCGGACTGCAAATCGCACCATTTTCATCGGACATGTGCACCTAGCTAAGGGTAGGGACACACCTAAGGGTGGGTATACACTAGAGCCGTTGCGCTGGCGCATGCGGCAACGCTCGCGTCATCGCATTTGTGCATGCACACACTATATGCGATTTTTAACTGCGATAGAAGGTGCGTTTGTGTATAAAAACACGTAACGTATGCTAGAACGCAGTATACAGTACAGGTCACAATTGACATCCCTACGGCTTCGCGTAAATTACTCGTAAGTTATGCGTAACTTACGGCTTTGGCTTCGCGTAACTCACTGCGTAACTTGCCAAAATCGCGTAACTCGCCTCGTAAATCATTGTGTACCTAGCGAAATTCGCGTAACTCACATCGTAAGTTACGCTCGTGAGTTGTTGCGTAAGTTACGAGTGACTTATGCGTAACTTATGCGAATTTAGGGATGTCAATTGTGACCTGTACTGTATAAGCAGACGAAAAATTTTCTGGTGTCCTTTTCCAATACAGCCATGGACGAGGAAGCAATGCATCTCGAGGTCGTCATGCAAATGATGGAGGAGGAAGAGAACGAGGAAGATGGTGGCTGGTGGCTTTGATGGCGTTGGTTTGGGGCGGAAACCCAGGGACTGTTGGCTCATGCTCCGCAAGAGAAAAAGGAAAGAAGAATTTTTCAAGAGAATTCCAGAGCTAAAATAACATGATGGCTAGAAAAATGTGGCCTTCACCTTCTCAAGGCAATGCGTTGGCTGTGCAGCGCGTTAAAAATTGGGAAATTTCCAATTCTTGCGGCAACGTAAAGCGATAACGCAACCCTTAATTTTTCTATCGGTTCAATTTTTGCGACGACGCATATGCGCGAACGCATTGCGATGACGGCTCTAGTGTATACCCACCCTAACACGATTCGTCGACGCATGCGGCAACGCCTTTGTTATTTTCCGCCGCACTGCACGCAAACAAAGGTTTTGACGCATGCGTCGCCCTATCGCATGCGAATCGCGTTAGGTGTGTCCCTACCCTAAGGGTAATGCGAATCGCATGCGACAGGGCAACGCGTGCGCCAGATGTTTTGTTTGCGTGCACTGCGGTGGAAATAACAAAGGCTTTGTCGCATGCGTCAACGCATTGCATTAGGAGTGTCCCCAACCTAAGGGTGGGTATACACTACTGCCGTTGCGCTGGCGCATGCGGCAACGCTCGCGTCATCGCATTTGTGCATGCAAACACTATATGCGATTTTTAACTGCGATAGAAAGGTGCGTTTGTGCATAAAAACACATAACGTATGCTACAACGCAGTATATATGTATAAGCAGACGAAAAATTTTCTGGTGTCCCTTTCCAATACAGCCATGGACGAGGAAGCAATGGATCTCAAGGTCGTCATGCAAATAGGAGGAAGAGAACGAGGAAGATGAACTGGTGACTTCGATGACGTTGGTTTGGGGCGGAAACCCAGGGACTGTTGGCTCCATCCCATGCTCCGCAAAAGAAAAAGGAAAGAAGAATTTTTCAAGACAATTCCAGAGCTAAAATAACATGATGGCTAGAGAAATGTGGCCTTCTCCTTCTCAAGGCAATGCGTTGGCCTGTGCAGCGCGTTAAAATTGGGAAATTTCCAATTCTTGCGGCAACGTAAAGCGATAACGCAACCGAAACCAAACGCAACGCAACAATGTGGTCAACCGTTAGTTTTTCTATTGGTTCAATTTTTGCGACGACGCATATGCGCGAACGCATTGCGATGACGACTCTAGTGTAGACCCACCCTAAAGGTCTCGGGCCACTTGTGCGTTTTGCGCTGCGTGATGCGTCAAATCTTTTGTTAGGAAGCAGAACGGCGGAAAATAACAAAAGATTTGACGCATCACGCAGCGCAAAACGCTCAAGTGGCCCGAGACCTTAAGGATAGGGACACACCTGACGCGAATCGCATGCGATAGGGCGACGCATGCGCCAAAACCTTTGTTTGCGTGCAGTGCGGCGGAAAATAACAAAGCATTTATCGCATGCGTCAACGAATCGCGTTAGGGTGGCTGCACACTTAACGCGATTCGTTGACGCATGCGACAACGCCTTTGTTATTTTCCGCCGCACTGCACGCAAACAATTGCGTTGACGCATGCGTCGCCCAATCGCATGCGAATCGCGTCAGGTGTGTCCCTACCCTTAGGTGTGCAGCCACCCTCAAGGTCTCGGGCCACTTGTGCGTTTTGTGCTGCGTGATGCGTCAAATCTTTTGTTAGGAAGCAGAACGGCGGAAAATAACTAAAGATCTGACGCATCACGCAGCGCAAAACGCACAAGTGGCCCGAGACCTTAAAGCCTAGTTTATACTTCGACGCAAGACCATCGGCGTCCGACGCCCGATCAAATCTGGACGCTGACTTCGCGGAATTGATTCATAGTCCAACGTACTTTAGCGACGGCGACCCGTTATAAAACGACTCAAGTAATAACAGCCTCGCGATCGGACGCCGACCAAATCGTACGACGGGGTCGGCGTCGAACGCAAGAACGCGCGTCGGTCGCCGGCGATGGTCGTGCGTCGGACGCCGATGGCCTTGTGTCGAAGTATAAACTAGGCTTAATTCATACTTCGACGCACGACCATCGGCGTCCGACGCACGATCAAAATCTGGACGCCGACAAAGTCGTGGTCGCACGACTCCTTGGCGTGCGATTTTCAAGAGTTCAACTAATTTGAACTCTCTGCGTCCGATCTCGGCGACCTACCAATGAATGCAAAGTTTTGTGGTCATGGGATCAACTAGGCTCAGGTTCATGCATCGAAAGGCACTGAATTCAATGCTGCGGTGGTATTTTGGAGTTGAAAATAGGTTACCCCGTTGTTACGTAATGACTCACATAACTAAAATTTATCACGGGAGCATTCACACTCCCGCGATTGGACGTGGACAAAACGCACGACGGGATCGGCGTCGAACGCAAGGTCGCGCGTCGGTCGCCGGCGATGGTTGTGCATCGAAGTATGAACTAGGCTTTAAAGCCCAGTACATACTTCGACGCAAGACCATCGGCGTCCGACGCGCGATCAAATCTGGACGCCGACTTCGCGGAATTGATTCATAGTGCAGCGTACTTTAGCGACGTCGACTCGTTATGAAATGACTCAAGTAAAAACAGCCTCGCGATCGGACGCCGACCAAATTGCACGACGGGGTCGGCGTCGAACGCAATATCGTGCGTCGGTCGCCGGCAATGGTCGTGGGTCGAAGTATGAATTAGGCTTTAGGCTTAACGCTGGCTGTCCATTCACGCGATTTTCGAGCGGCATACGCTCGAAAGCATTGTTTGTTTCCGCCGCGTTGGTCGTGGACAAAGGATGCGACATCGCGTCGCATCCCCCGTCGTGCGATTTGGTCGGCGTCCGATCGTGAGGCTGTAATTACTTGAATCATTTCATAACGGGTCGCCGTCACTAAAAGTAAGCCGGACTTTGAATCAATTCCGCGAAGTCGGCGTCAAGATTTGACCGCGCGTCGGACGCCGATGGTCTTGCGTCGAAGTATGAACCAGGCTTAAAGCCTAGTTTATACTTCGACGCACGACCATCGCCGGCGTCCGACGCGCGATATTGCGTTGGACGCCGATCCCGTCGTGCAATTTTGTCCGCGTCCTATCGCGGGAGTGTGAATGCTCTGGCGATAAGATTTAGTTACATGAGTCATTACGTAAAAACGGCGTAACCTATTTTCAACTCCGGAATACCGCCGTGGCATTGGAATTCAATGCATAAACATGAGCCTTTGATCCCATGACCACAAAACTCTTCATTCATTGGTAGGTCGCCGCGATCGGACGCAGAGAGTTCAAATTGGTTGAACTCTGGAAAATCGCACGCCAAGGAGTCGTGCGTCCTGACGCCGATGGCAATCGCAGAGGAACGCTGGAGTATGAATCAAAACGATGATATCGGCGTCCAGATTTTGATCGTGCGTCGGACGCCGATGGTCGTGCGTCGAAGTATAAACTAGGCTTTAGAATGCCTCCCGTATGGCAGTGTCAGTTTTGTTGTTTGTCGGACACTCGCAAACAGAAAGATAGCGGCTAACCCCTCAATCTTTTGTTGGGAGGCATTGGCAAACGGTTTAAGTTTTGTTGCCAAACCAGGGCTAATAATGCTCTGCTTCAGCCCTGGTGTTTCATTTCTTTGTATTTATTTCATTTGAATAAAACTCATTACAAACAAACAAAGAATTGGCAAACGGGCGGGGGGGGATAGAGGGTCATGTCGATTTAGATGAATCGGAGGAATCAGAGGAAATTCGGTCTGCAGCCCATCAGTCACACGACTATCATGTACTATATAAATACATCCATGTGGTCGTGTTAACATCAGGGCAAAGCCCCGAAACGCCGACGCGAACGCCAAACCCATTATTCGATGCCACGAAGAGAGCACCGAACAAAAGGGCAGACGTTCGGGGGCTTTGCGAAAACTCCATATCATAATAGACGTAGGCTGTATTTTAGAATGCTCCACAAGGCAAAGGAGTTCCTCAAGGCTATTGTTCTCAAGGAGAACAATAGCATTGAGGAACTCCTTTACCTTGAGGAGCATTCTGAAATACGGGCCTTGGTGTAACTTGCAGTTCGGTCCTGAGGGCCAGATTTACGAAAGCCTCGCTAAATCATCCTGAGAATATCAGGGGTTCTTAGTGCTCGCTCCCTTCGTCACCGCACACAAACCCCTGAGAGAATCCGCCTCAATCGGTGGAGTATCAAAGCCATTCCAGCAAATGTTCATCCCCCACCATCTCATCCCAAGTAGGCCGGTAATTGATACACATGAACTACATACGATTTCTTGCCTTAGGAGCAAAATGCCGTTCATACCCCGATCTGCGGCGCAAATCGGGGTATAATTAACGGCGAATTAGTGGGCTGGGTTGTTTACATAGTCAACACAAGTGCTCTCTCTTTAACTAAAAGCAACAAATCATGAAAATAAAATCGGGGCACTTCTGAAAGTCATACAGTCGAACTGTAAATTCTTTCCTATATCAAATACTTCTTTTAAATTTTAAAATACGCCAAGAAATAATGATTTTGGAGAGGTAAATTTGCGACAGGAATAACGCAACGGCTGTTGAGCCATTCATTTCCATCCCCACTCTGTCTTCAGCTGGCTTGGGCCGGTGTAACGTAGTGTATTGTGTACACTACAGTGTTCATTTTACATTGGAATCTGTGTAGAAAGATCGTGAAGCCGGCTACGGCATCATTTGAGCGGTTTGGTGAAAACCTATGAAGAGTTGGATTGAGTCAATGATAGGAATAGGCCTGATGAGTTCCCAGAAAACATTGGTTGCAATTAGAAATAACTCGAATCGCCAATACATTTATAGGCGAAAGGGAGGTTCCGCAACATCTCCGAATAACGAAATACGAATATGTCTCGACTATGACGTCATTACTTTGACGTATGACGTTGTGTCTCTTTCGTGACGTCGTGCAAATTCGTTCCGTCTTGACGAGGATTACCGTTAATAGGGAGGTTCTGCATCGTCACGAAACGATTTCAGGACGTTCATGCCGTACGTCATCACACTGTTTATTCGTCTAGAATCGGTGGTGGTCCTACTTTCGGCCGTGTGTACGATCTGACAACCTCCATTTCACACCACTTCATTACCTCACACTGACATTTCAAGCATTTAATCCACTGCTAAAGTACGCCAGGTATATCCAATTGTCACCTCTATACTGAGACAGGCCCAAGAAAACATTTCTTCTAAGTGAAAGTTACCAATTCGTTATTCGTACCTACGAAGACCTACAGCCATCCTCGTCAAGACGAAACGAATTTACACGACGTCAGGAAAACGATGCAACGTCATACGTCAAAGTGATGACGTCATAATCAATGGAAATTCGTAAATCGTAATGAGGAAGCATTGCGGAATCTCCCTAATGTACGAATTACGAATTGCTTATTTTCATTTACGCGAAATATATTTGGGGCTTTTCTGAGCACACGGGTGATAATTGTGTATCCCTACCTGGCACACTTTAGCGGTGGACTTATACTTGAAATATCTGGTTAAGGTAATGACGTGCTGTTAGAGAGGTTGTCACATCGTTGTCAAGGCCGAAGATCGGATCACCACGGATTTAGACGAAGAAACCGAGTCATGACGTAACATCATCAACTTCCTGAAATCGTTTCCAGATTCGTAATTCGTGACAATGCTGAACCTCCCAGCACCATCCAAACTTAAAAGGATTACATCACTGGCGATTATGGTCTCTGTACACGCTGTATGAAGGCCAGAAAATAACAGCGCGCGATCCTTCGCAAACGGCGCGATAACTATATAATAGCGAAAGGCTTGCGCAGTCATTGCGAAGCTTTCGCAAATACCAACAATCGCTAAGTTATCGTACTCACAAAGCTTCTGCAAAGCCCTCGCATGGCTAACATTTAGCGAGGCTTTCGCAAATCTGGCCCCTGTTCTCCCAAAGTGCTGGCTTTTGGCCCTAAAATCATTATAATCTCTTATCACCAACATCAATGATGATAAGTTTATTATAACAACTCAATAGCCCAGGAAATGTTATGACATAACTATGCTGATAATTTATACTTAAATCTTATGGTGATTTTTCAGGATTTTCCACCCCAATTCCTCCGATCCCTCTAAATCCACATGGCCGCAATAGAGACCATAAGATCCATCACGTCGCCGTCCCCGTCCCCGTGGCGGGCAAACAACGTCACGGCGTCATGCACTGCCGATTCCTGAACACAGAGCAGTTTTGGGGGCATCAGAAAAACCATCGATTGTCGTGAATCTATTCAAAGATTGAGTAAATACACGTGTTGTCGGCACCCTGGGAGGCTTGAAACAAAACTATATGCCTTAAATATACCCGAGATTCGATAGTAAACTGCTCAAAATTCACGACGGAAAGTTGGAAATTTACTCACGTCGTCAGATCTTCCACGACATATTACAGTCCGCCGGGAGCTTCTCCTCGCGGAGGAATCCCCATCGATTGATGACGTGCGACGCAGAAATGGGAATCACGACGGGGAGGGGACGGCGACGTGACGGATCTTAAGGTATCTATTGAAAAATATTACACCTGTAAATGGTCAATTCTTACCTTGTTGATTGATCATTATGACAACGACATTTTCGTGTTTAATCAAAATTTCAACGATTATTTATGCAGGCGTATATATGGTAAATTATTAATGAAATATACCAATGCACAGATACATGTGCATGCACATTATAGTATACCTACAAGATTAAATTCACCATTATTGTTCTTCTGATTTTATGCAAGTTTCTACCTGGATCTTTATTACGGCTTACTGGAAAAAGCGGAACGGAACGGAACAGGTGGAATCATTGCGACACTGCCCTGCACGCCGATCTAGATTTGCCTGATGCATGCGCCCGGGCCTATGCCACAACTCGCCGATTATCATTGGCAAAGCAGTAGGCCTAAGCTTATCACAGCGGCGGATTGTAGAGCCCACTGGGCCTATCATTACTTGCAGTCTTTTCCGGTCGCAGCCAAGGTTATAAGTTGTGGAATTGCCCTGCGATGAATTGCCAATAAAGAAAATGATTTAAAAAGCACGTGTGTGACGGAATAATCAATGCTCCCAACCATCCGCGATTCCAGGACCCATATTCATGAAACTACTTAGTCTAAGTGTCACACTTAGACTTAAATAGTTTCATGAATATGGGCCCATGTCTCAAATACAGTGCATTTGGGATAGGACAGCAAGATTAGGTACGAGAGTGATTCCGTTCCGCCTGTACCGCATTTTCCAGTAAGCCCTTTATTACAGTGGTTTCCTTTATAGTTAGAACATAATGAAGAAAAGTCGATTATTGCTGCCAGATAAGTATCTACTTTAATCACCAGTATTCACGAAATGTGGGAAAATACACTTCAATGGAACAACGTATAGGATCAGTCTTTCACCACTTGATAAGCAACTGGGCTCTGATCAGCCCGGATCTTGAGTCAGTGCCCTCATCGTCGTCTTTGTACTGCAGTGTTATGTGCATCGTTTGGCAAGGCTGTACTACTTTTAATATCCTGCCGATGGGACTGCGGTTTAGGTGCCAACTTAACAGGAAACAAGGGATATGTCTTGGGAAGGAGGAAGCAAGATTTGTAATGGGAAGTCGGATGTTTCAGATTAGGGTAGGTACATGTACATGTACAGTGCATGTCTATAGCCTCAGATACAGTGAGCGCATAGTTAAATGGCTAATGCAAAGAATGCATTTGATAATACCAGAAATATGTGACCTGTTAGTTATATGTCTGGCCGTGCGGCGCACTGGTTTGTCCATTTACTCTTAATATATTTGTACAGGAAACTATAAAATGTACACATAAAAGTTCAGTCGGCGAAAAAGAAGAAGAAAAGAAATGGTCCATGCACCAGGTGTTCACCTGCGTGAATGTACCAGAAGAACGAACAACAAGTGTTAAGTCAGTACGTTCCAGGGAAACATCATATAACAGGTCAGAAATTTCTTTGTGGTATTGTTCATGATACCCCCTAAAAAAAATTCTTGTCACCACAACTTGTCTGCGAATATTGATGAGATGCTTTAGTCAGCCTGACGAATTACGTCATCCATGACACAATTTACTTGTCATGGCGAGTCGCACATCTCTGTGACGAGTTCAGTTTATCCAGTTGACAAGGTGTCTAGTTATGGCGATAAGTTGCAGGTGGCATGACATTATTGCGCATGCGCTTCCCTCACATTTATCGCTCAATTTCTTGAACTCTAAGCATGCTGTCACCATCGTTGCCTCAGTAGCCACGAGTGTTTAGGGGTTATGTCTAGTAGTTTATATATTTCATAGGTCGTAGGTTCGAATCCCGCCGTACGCCCTGAAATTTGGGAGAGTTTTCTTTCATATGTACCTGTTATTAGTACTTGTAACTACCGCATAACGGTCTCTTGGCGCATAATTTTTAATTTTTGTGTAGCCTGAATGACGAGATGTAGTTGTTTCAATGATAAGATGTCTCTTTTCCGAGGATGACAAGATAAAAACTTGTCAATTGACAAGATAGACCCTGTCAATTTAAGCATATTCTGAGAACGAGTTCCAGCTTGTCAGTACGACGAGAAATTTTTTAGAGTGTACGAGCCAAAGTATATTTTTCAATATGAACGACTGGCGGCCACATTTGAAGTGCAATAGAGGTAAAATGGGACGAGCACCTAACAGACCAACCGGCACAAAGTCTCAGAGACGGTGATTTCAATCAGCTTCTAATTCGCACATATTACATCTCATGTGAAGTGATTGATAACAGTAATAAGAAAACTTATTTCGGTCAACTGTTACGCATTAATTTGAAACAATGTTTTTTTAGTAGAATTGTTTCTGCTCTTCCAGCGCATGAGTCCACCCACAGATCACAGAATCTTCTTGCTTCATTTCCTGTCAATCTGAAATCAAATCAAAACTAAGCATTGGGGCTTTGTCTTTGATGTGGTCCTCAAGCCACTGTGAAAACACAGACAATGAATCCTATTTTTTCTGCCATTTCTCGCCATGTGAAAAAACATTGTTTCAAATTAATGTGTAACAGTTGACTAAAATAATTTTCTCGTTGCTGTTATCAATCACTTCACATGAATGTAATATGTGCGAATTTGAAGCTGATCGAAGTCACCGTCTCTGAGATACACACTGTAGTGGCGCATTTGGCGCCCCATGGATGGTGTCGTGATTTGAAGTCGTCAAACGTGGCGTCTTGATAACGTTACGGTAGTCAAGGAGAGGAAGAAATAAAATGACGCCGTGCTCGGATGTTCGAGTTTTCAGCTCTTCATTTTCGTTCGTTTACTGTATTCTACCCCAAATTGTTCCCAGCGACCAAGGATGGTGCAAATACTCTCTTTTACACATTAAGAGGTCAGTCCTGAAAACTACCCACGGTGTACATGAATTATGATTGACAGGTCATGTGGATAAATTCCGTTCTTCTATTGGCCATGACTGTGGTAGGAACTTTCTGAGGTGTGAAGTGTACATCTTAGTGTCATTTTCATGCTCAGTTTCCTGGTTCACAGGGGGAACGATCATAACATGAAATGATTGTCTGGTATTAGGAAAACGAACCTGAAAATGACATGCATTTGGCTTTCAAAAAAACATCAACAACCCCTCGTAACAGTGTATGGTTTGTTGGCTTTGGATTTGTGAGGGGAATCACATTTCTGCACACCTCAAAAAGTTAAGAGCACTCCTACCACAGTCATGGCCAATAGGAGATCGGAATTTACCCACATGACCTGTCAATCATAATTCATCTACACCATCGGCTGTTTTCCAGGACTGACCTCTTAATGTGTAAAAGAGAGTATTTACGCGATAACACACACGTTGTGCAGGGTGGTTTCTTAGGTGCTCATCCCCTTCTGAACATTGACCTCTGTGACCTTCAAAAGTAGTTCAAATCAAAAACGCTTTAGATATTCGTGTATCCTTATTAGATGCACCTATGATAAAAATTTGGAGATGATCCAGCCAGTAGTTCAGGAATTATCGCACTTGTTGTGTTTTTGGTTTTGGTCACCTGGTGGCCAAGTCAAGGATTGAATCGGACTGAACGTTGATGTCATGGGTCATCTCGCCTAGGGTTACCGGTACACATGTACAAAGTTTTAGGTCAATAGCCTCAGCTGTTACGAAACGTGCCCTGCTAACGGGCGACGACGGGCGCTGCACCACCCTGAAAGCCGACACCAGGTGAACTAAAAACCGCTCAGATCAGTAGAGAATACGCACATTGATCCATATCCACAAAAGAAATTTCATGCTCGTTGACTCAATCCAGGTTGAAAAATTAATGCTCTTGCAGACAAAAATTACCAATGTTGTCATTTTTAGCTCACCTGTGAGCTTAAGCCGTCACGCAGGTTCGGTCGTCCGTCATTACAGAGTTTAAGAGATCACACGCTAACGATAACGTTTACGTTACCGGTAACGCTATTTCTTGCATGTATTTCATATACAAAAAATACTGTTAACGTAAATGTTATCGTTAGCGTGTGATCTCTTAAACTCCCTATTGTCTGTCACCCGTCGTCCGTTGTAGTGTGTTAGCAACCGCGGGGTCTATTGGCACCAAATTTGGTACAAATGTGCCGCTAGGTCGGACGACAGCAGACGCCAAATTTCGGTCCAGTTTGATTCCTCGCTTGGCCACCATGGGCTCTAAACCGAAAGCCGTTAAAGTGCTATTTCGCCATAACAATTGGTCGGATCGGTACCAAATTTGATGAACATCTGATGAAGATAATTATATTACATATCACCTGTTTTTTTATTTGACCTAATTTTCTAGGTCACGGAGGTCAAAGTTTGAAATTTCACAGTTTGGTGGCACATTTCGTGGCTATTTTTCCTGGATTGTTCAAATTCGGTGTGATGACATAGGTACGCTCTATGTCTAGGGCGAATTTTGGTCTGATCGACCTCAAATATTCCGCCAGGTGGCGACCGTGGAAATTGGCCATTGGCCCATAGTTCACCCAGGAGAATCCATGACCATTTCATTGACCCCTGTGTTGATGGATAAAATTTCATGAAAATCCAAAAAAAACTTCGGGCACGGCCTTTTGGGTATGGGTTTAGCCGCTCCACTCCCGCGACGCTACTCTGTGTTCCTGAAAACAGACAGGCGCGGCCCACGCCCACTTCCGGCTAGAATTCTCGCCCGACTACTTCGCAACCTTCTGCGCATCAACGCGGTTACGTGGATTGTTACTAAATTTATATCGAAAGCACCTGAGTACTGGGCATGAGATCGCCAGCGAGAGAAAAAAGGATGATATGTACATGTACATGTATAGCAAATTATCGATAGCGGTATGATCGGGTGAATTCGTTTGTAATGAAAACTGAATGATTTCCTTGAACTGATTCATCTTTTTCGATGACCCGATCGATTTCCTATAAATAGTCCCTTTTACGTCATAATAGGAAACCAACACGGCGGTCCGTATCAGTGGAGCGACATAGACCAGTCTAGTGGGAAAACCGCCGAGAAAATCGTTGGAGGCCGTTGCTTTGCAAAAAAATGTAATTAGAATGAACAATGTTGGTTGCATAGAGAATGTTACGAAAAAAGTATGCACGAAAAAAATTATCTCGACACTACACGCCAGAGGGCGTTCAATTTCCTAGGCAAAGTTTTTCAGGATGAACGTAACACACAATGCTCGCATTGTACCACCAATACCGTGTTACAAATACCAGTATTTCCGGGCTTTCAGTTACCCGAAAGGTTTCATTATTGCTGTGTCCGAAACAGATATCCTGGTATTTGAGTTCAACACAACAAAACTGGAGTACACCTTATTGCGTAATGCGTGGATTCCCCATAAGGATGAAGAAAAGCTGTGTTTCCGTAATTTCCGCACATATGAAAATTTTGTCATCTTTACATCAAACTTTGAATCAAACATTTTAACCTTCGACATCAGAACGGAGATTTTAAGCTTCATATATCTCAGTGACAGAGAAAAATCGTACATTGAAAACATTCTCGATGAAGATTTTGCTTATTACGTGAAGACATGCCAGCTGTTTTTACATATTTGGAAGAAGCGGGCAGTAATGAGTGTCTATAAATTAAGTGGTCTTGGTCCGCCAGTGATGTTGATGATCTATGACGTGATTGTTCGATCCGGACAAATATGTTTACTGGATGGCGTGCGTTTGCCGCATCGATATTGCCAAACCCCAATGATAATATTGGACTATTTTCTTTGTTTGCGGTTCCATTTTAAAGGATTCTTGATGATAACACGTGCTCAAAAAAAGGCAGCTAAAATTTATTTGAGACGTTTCTGTGCAAAATATCATCATATGACGATTAAATGGTTTGTTCCCGGTCATCCAGATTCGTATTTTAGATACGTCTTCATTTACGACGATTCCAATCCACACTTAATAGGGCTTGATTTTGAACCGATTATCCGTGCCGGAACAAGTAGGCTTTACTCTGGGGAAATTGGACGGTTCCTTACACAGTCCTTTGTACAGTTGCACGACTATCGACTCGCTGGTCATAGTGGATTTGACACATCCGGCAACTTGTATGAATTAATTGTCCGCACAAACAAACATGGGATTGAAGTGCTAAACGAAGTGTATATTTATTCATTGGGCGTGTCTTAAGCCTAGTTCATAGGTCTACTTCGACGCACGACCATAATCTGGACGCCGACATTGTCGTGTTGATTCATACTTCAGCGTACCTCTGCGATTGTCATCGGCGTCAGGTCGCACGATTCCTTGCGTGGGATTTTCAAGAGTTCAACCAATTTGAACTCACTGCGCCCGATCTCGGCTATGTTCGATGTAGATCAGCATCCTTGTCGACGTCCCAGATCGAGACGTGTATAAGCGATATACGAGATTGGCTGACCAGCCAATAGGCTCGTGTTAAATGATGGCAAGACTGAAGTTGTTCACTTCTCTAAATTCCGTCCTCACTCCAACGTCCATCCATTCGTGTCGGTGATAATGCGGTGCGCCCAGTTGAATCAGTTCGGAACCTGGGCTTCTACCTAGACTCAGTCTGTTCCTTGTCTGCGCACATTGCGTCAGTTTGCAAGTCAGCCTCGTTCGCTCTGTATCGTATTTGCCGTGTCAGACGAGTTTTAGATCGCACTTGTACTGAAAGATTAGTTCATGCTTTTATTACCTCACGCATTGATTACTGCAACAGCCTCCTCCTTCATGCGCCGGCTTATCTAATAAAACGCCTCCAGTCCATCCAAAATGCAGCCGCACGTCTTGTATGCCTTGCTAAAAAATCCTCTCACATTACCCCTGTCCTTATCTCTCTGCACTGGCTCCCGGTAGCACAGCGTATTGAGTTTAAAGTTTTAGTCACTGTATACAAGATTTTGCATGACCAGGCTCCATCTTACCTATCCGATCTCATCTCTCGCCGTCAGCCGGGACGATCAACACGCTCTGCGTCCGAACTTCAGCTCATTGAGCCGCGCTATAGGCAAGAGTTCTACGGCAACCGCGCGTTCTCGGTGGCGGCACCTCGTCTCTGGAATGCATTGCCCTCTACTATTCGCAACGTGCCATCATTGGATGTGTTTAAATCACATCTTAAAACGCATCTATTCCGCAAAGCTTTCCTTTCCACATGACCGCTTTTTGTATGGTTTTTAGCATTCTCTTATGTATTGTCTTATGTATGTATTATCTATCTATTACCTATGCATTGTATTATCCTATGTTTTACTCTATGTATCTTATATTATTTATCTTAACACTCATATGTACAGCCAATTGAGATCATTTTATGATGTAATAGACTTTAAACAATAAATATTATTATTATTATTAACCTACCAATGAATGAAGAGTTTTGTGGTCATGGGATCAAAGGCTCATGTTTATGTATCCAAAGGCACTGAGTTCAAATGCCGCTGCAGTATTCCGGAGTTGAATATAGGTTACGCCGTTGTTACGTGATGACTCATGTAAGTAGAAATTATCGCGACAGCATTCACAATCCTGCGATAGGACACGAACAACATCGCACGAAGGGGTCGGCATCGAACGCAAGTTTGCGCATCGGTCGGCGGCGATGGTCGTGTGTCGTAGTATGAACTAGGCTTCAGTGAGTTTGGTTTTATGAATTGGCACAGGGTATGAAATTGTCCAGGAAATAGTTATTTGTGTATAGGAATCTAGACTTTACGTAAAGGCCAACTGGTAAAGTAATACATGTACTCAATTCAGTAATCTTATCTTTTTAGTGAAATACTTCATTGCTGCATGCTCACAAATTTCATGGAAATCTGTCGTTTATCTATAACTTGTTTTATCGTTTTGCTTCGCTTGAAACAGAAAGGTTCCATATTGTACAAACGAACAGCTAGGACTTCACTGAAACCGCCATTCAAGTTTCATGCTGGTCGGGATACCTGGTGGTATGACAAGCTTTCAGGATATTTACTTATCAATAAGAAAAGTGTTATGTCCCCTAACACTGTCAGACTCTACAGTCTTAAAAATAACTCTTTCCTATTTTGGCACTCTGTGAAATATAAAACGTCTTACACACTTGTGAAATATCAGAGTTTATATAACAGACGGTTTTTAGTTCTCTTTTTGCGAATGAAAAAAAGAGCATTCAATTTTCTTCTTCTGGATATGTTTAATCAATCAGTCACGTACACGATGGAGTTACCGATATTCGTTCGTTGCCATAGTGCACCGATAACATTTCCCCCAGTCCTTCAAAAAGACAAAGTCATGTTCAATTGCGCGTGTCGTTTTACAAGAAGTGCAACAGCAACTGTCCACACGATGTCATTTATTAACACTAGTAGATCAGTCATGTTGTCAAATACAGTTCACCTGAAACTCCCAATTGCATGTGAGAACATTGCATTTGCAGTCTTCAGTGTAGAAGGTGACGTGATCCTCGACTGTGATCGAAGAAAACCCGGCTTCCTTTTCTTTCGATTGAAAAACGGGTATGTCGGTCAGATAGTTGGGGCGAAAGCATCATATACTTATGGGCGCCCTATTTTTAGTTCGAAATGGAGTCGACGGCACCAAACCTTTTTTCAGTGTTATCGACAACTTAAGTCGTACGAGTCTAAAATGGTATTCGTTGGTATCGACTTGGAGTGTAAGACGATAAAACCCTTGATGGGGACTCGTTCTTTGAAGCCGATGATGATTTCATATAGGATGAAACCTGATAGGGTTCTTGCAATGTGCAGATCGTTTTTTGTTTTCACCCCGAATGGTGAAATACTGATGTTTTTCTTTTACCGGCCAGAATACGACAGAAATGGTGGTTTGCGATTCGTATACGTGTTCTCGCAAGAGTAATGTTTTTCGCTCAAACCCGCCCAAGCATGCGTAATTCCATATTGCCCAAACCCGCCTGTGTGATTTCAGGTCGCAAAGGTCAGCAACAACAAAATAAAATCTAACCTCGGCTCCAGGTAGTCAGGATCCTATTCAAGACATTACACACTGATTTGGCATATGGTGCTGTACAATATTCATCCACTTCGTGGATGAAATTTGAGGACCGAGGTTGACTGAATTCACTGTTGGCCATGTTGGCATGACATTTCTTTTGTGTTCTATTCGTGGATAGACTATTCACACGTGGAAGTGATTATTCTCACTTGAAGTGGTGTTGATTTGGTTTGATGAGTACACTACGGATGATGATGACCCATGTGGGGATTTTGAACAGTCTGATTTGGAGGTTAAAGGGGGTGTTGAGGTAAGTGTTGATAACTTTTCTCTGCTGAGGGGTAATTATGACCACACCACCACTCAGTACCGGTACCTCTTGTGGTTGCTACAGGTACACTCTTGTAGGAAAGTAAAAGGACAGCAAGTTTTCCTAAATATCGCAAAAACCATTGGAGCTACAGCAATGATATAATAAAAGGAGTCGTCCTCCAGAAATTTCGCAAATTTTTGACCCCCAATCGGGGTCTTCTTCCGGCTGGCACTTTTAAGTCGAGGAGCTACAGCAATAGTCTTTGCACTCAATCTGTAGCAACATGTTGGGCATAGAACCGTGGTGTTTGCCCAAAAATCAATTTTGAAGGTTATCAAATTTCCTTCAGATTTTGAAGGAAATCAATTTTGCCGGCTTGAGGGTTAAGAGAAAAATGACATTTTGTAAAATGACTTTTTTCACAATTTTTGAAAAAACTTCGATTTCAAATATTCTTTCTTCAGTCACATTTAATTTGCATGACTCGCCAACGTCTGCAACTTTTCCCTTTTAAAATCGCAAGAGAAAATGTATCATTTGGCACTTTGCAGCAAAATTAATACCACTGATACAGTCAAGCAGACAACACCTCTGGGACAGCCCCTCTTTACTAGGGAATCTTTTCGTCATTACAGATAGTGATCAACAAAACCTGTGGCCTCCCAGGACTCCCAAGTCATATTGACAGTATGACCTTACTTCCTTTTAAATAAACGCCAATTCATGGTATTGATGGGGTTTTGCACTGAAAAGACATGGGTTGAAGTCAGTGTCACTTCCTCATTTGGTGCATAACGTGAGAACTGAACTGGAACAGCCCTAGGCCTGGACTTGACTATAAAATTCGTTAAGAGTGGCTGTCCCAGAGGTGTTTCGACTGTGTGAGTGGGGTTTTTTGCTAAAAAATGCCAAAAAAGGCCTTGCATTTTCTCTTGAGATTTTAAAAGGCAAACGTTGTAGATGTTGGTCAGTCACGCAGGTTGAATATAATGAACCAAGAAAATTTGAAATCGGACGATTTTTCAAAAATTGACAAAAAGTGATTTTATAAAATGTCTTAATCAATTGAAATAGATTTTTGGCAAAACACCATGGTTCTATGCCCAACATGTTGCTACAGGTTGTGTGCAAATACCATTGGTGTACATGTAGTTCAAATGGTTTTTGAGATATTTAGGAAAACTTGCTATCCTTTTACTTTCCTATAAGATTGTGCCATTCACTGTTTGATTGTGGAAACCATGCCGTGGGTACAAACGAGTTGGTATACTAGACCTCGACGGGTAGGCTACCGGTACGTTCTTTCAACCCTCGGCCGAAAATTGTCTGTTCTTAATAAATGTTCTTACCTTATAAGAACCAATTTTAAAATTGGACTGACAGAAATAATTAAAAAAAAACACGATATGAATGAAGACGAATCGTTAGAATTTTCAAACGTTTGGTGTGAACGTCAAGTTTTGTTTTAAAACGTCTGAGCTAGGACTTTTTCTCAAATGTCCGGGTCACTGTTCGAACGACTGGCTTTCGCCAGACCGGCTTGTTCCAAAACCAGTAGATCCTCAGGTTCCAAGCTTATCTAGACCTGTTCGTTTAGAAATGGTACTATTGATAAGCGCATGACCTAGAGTGCATCACTATTCAATTGACAGGAATTGGTACAACAAACGTATCGTACTGGAAAGACATACATTCGAACTAGTGATTGGTAGGAATTAGAGAGGAAAGAAGATAGGCCTAAGGCATGTAATGTAGGCCTACGGGTGAGCATTGAGAGTTCAGTTTCAGAAACAAGAAATTACCGTATATTATACACATTACCCCTGAACGCCAGGTCGGCTTGTTGCAGCTAGAATTAACTGTGACCGGCAGATGGGGGCAGGCCCGTAGGAGCCGGGGGGCCGGGGGGTCCCGGGCCCCCCCCCTTTTTTTGCCCAAAAATACCTTGGCCCAAATGTCAATTTTATATGTCCATATTTTTGCTCTCAGATCCCAGGAAAATGCACCTAAAGCACATAAATTGTCAAATATTTCTGGGGGAGGACCCCCAGACCCCCCATTTTGGCTGCCCACTTCCTTTTCCATGCTCGGCGCACCGTCGAGCTACGCCCCCTTTCTGTCAATCCTGGATCCGACCCTGCCAGGGCCCCTCCACTCATCAGAGGGCTGCTACGGGCCTGGGGGGGGGGGGTCTAAGCTGGTCTGATATTATTGTGTATATAATAGTAAGGCATGTATGCATTCTATCTCATGCTGTCTCATCTGTCCACAACTTCCTGATTTCTGATAAAAAATACGTTTTTTTAGGGGTTTGTAATGATCGACCTAGGACAGGTAATGTGCCCGGACGGAGGCCGTTAGTTGGTAGAAAGGCATACTGAACCATCAGCGAGTATGCAAAATGCTCCATCTCTACTCTCCCATTTGCCACTCATTAGGGAGAGGTAGGGACCGTAAATGGCCTGAGTTTTTGAGGATGATGCCGGAAAGGGGATCCAGGGCCTCATCAGCAACATCATTCTCAAAGTTTTGTGGGTTCTAGCACATGAACCGATGCCTTTGGACAGATACCAGTACTCTTCGTGCATTGGTACTGTGCACTGACACATCGCATATAGGTGGTCGCAGGGGGGTATTCGAAAACCCTGACTGAGAAATACTGGATTGGATTGGATTGGATTGGATTGGATTGGATTGGACTCTGACTCACTGCTCTCCTCCATCTGGGTTGTCTTCATGTACTTCTAAAAAAACAGACGACACCGATCACATATCATTGTCAAGTGTTTATGGCCCTTAACCCCAATTGTTTGTTTGTAGGCGTATATTTTGATACTACTGTTCTTAGCAGGGGTAGTTGATGTTTTGAGGAGGTTGGCCTATTGAAGTATGGGTTCGATTTGTATTTAACTGAAGTCCTTTTTGCTTATAACTTGTAAAATCTCAAAAGAATGCCGTTATTCCAGGCGTTTTGTAAGGACTAAGGTTGGTTGCCTCATAATTTGCGCATGTTCCTACGTGGTAGTGTTTCTTTAGTACACATGATCTGAAGGTTCAGTATGCCGATTACTCCTGGCTATCTCTTTGAATCCCTACTGAGTGTAAGGGCTCACTTTGTCCGAAGGCCCATGGAGACCTCCACGGGAGGCATAGGCCTATGCATGAGACAAGGACATACAGGACACTATGCTGTTTAATTGAAGGACAATTGACAACAATGCATAATGCAAATACGTTGTAGGTATAGATCTAAAGGCCTACATGCAGAGCAGCTTCTTCCCAAGATTATTTCATTTGGACTGACAGAACAGATGGTGTTAGTTTACAAGGTCAGACATCTGTCTCTAAATGGTGTTTTTATTGGGGGTATCGCCAGTCCAACTTGAGTTGAAATCACCGACATCTACAGAATGCAGGTGCCAGGTGGTGGAGAACAGTGAGTCAGAGTCCAATCCAATCCAATCCAATCCAGTGTTTCTCAGTCCAGGTTTTTCGAATGCCCACCGCAGGGGCTGCTGGCCTGAAACTTGGTACTATCTGACCCGCCGCAGCAAAAGTAGGCGCATGTCGGGGCGGATCCGGGGGGGGGGGTGCAGGGGGTGCGCAACCCCACCCTTCCGGACCAGAGTGCCCTTTTTCGGCATAGGGTGCCTCTTTCGGCAGAGTGCCTTTTCCAGCACAGAGAAAAAGGCATTTACATGCCAGGAAATGGCGTTGAAGCACTCCTCCCGCCGATATTTCACCTGTAGGGTAGGCTACCTCTTTCGACAGAGAGTGCCTTCTCAGGGGCGGATCTAGGATTTGGCAAGGGCGGGTGTCCAATCCATCGAAAAGGGGCACCTCAGGAGGGGGGAAGCCCCCGACATGCGCGCCGACGGGGGGTCTGGGGGGCCTCCCCCAGAAAATTTGAAAATCTAGACGGTCTCAAATGCATTTTCCCGGCATTTCAGGGCATAACAAGTTGTGTGATTAAGTGTGCTTTTATGACATGAGTGGCGTCGAGGATTTTGCTTATAGTCAAAATGGACAACAAAGTGGAGGATACGTGCGTCAAAAGTAACCAGTATATTTTTAAAAAATGCAGCTTAGACAAGTGATAGGCCAGGAAGACAAGCAGCACAATGTTGTCTAGTGCAAGGAGTTGGGACTACCGCAGATGCCCCTTGAGGCTCCTAATGGACACTATGGGGCAATTAAAACACCCAGTTCAACTAAAAACAACACATTTTAAAAACA
>NMRB01000283.1:64808-82796 GCA_002633025.1 Notospermus geniculatus
ATACATTGTTTGCATGATGTTTATATCATGTTTAAATATAAGTCTCTCAAGAGGCCTGGGCTTTTCAATGGGGTATTGCCCTTTTGGCCCTGTCTGCACCCCCCCCCACCCCCCACTCCCGTAGGCAAATTCCTGGGTCCGCCCCTGACTTGGCAGGTTGAGACCAAATGTTTGTCAGTTTCAATATTGTCTGTCTATTGAGAAATCTGAAATGACCTATTTCTGATCCATTCTCTCCTGGTATCATCTTAGTCCGTTGAGGCTCACCTTCTGGGCGACATGCGCCTAGTTTTGCTGTGACGGGTCACATATTCCCCTAGGTCAGATGACCAATGACACCAAGTTTCGGCCCAATTCGATTCTTGGCGTGGCCATTAGGTGGCGAAAACCCAAAACACAATTGTCATCTGTTCTTTTGATACATTCACCCACACACAGGAGAGCCCATGGTCCATGGACCATTTCATTCAATATAGGCCTAACGCCTCAGACCTGAAAGTCGCACTCCAGGGAAACAAATCTCCCCCGAATATTTTTACTTTGTCATGAAGAGCATGCAGTACGTGGTGCATGATACCGGTAGATTCAGGGCGTAACTTTGGAGTTGTGTTTTTGGACCGAATTCTTGCAGGTAATGAATGACAAAATTTCCGCTTTCAATATCCGACTATCAGAATCCTGCAGTTCACATAATTACTCACACCCGATGTGTTTCTGTCAACTATTGATTGATTGATCTGAATATTCTACACTAAAGGACAATTATAGTTTTACGTTTTACTGTTGCCAATCATTGTGTATCAAAATCCTGCGGGCCTGACAGAAAGATTCAACTGCTTGGTCATTATTTAATGCGAACTGGATTTATTCGTGCTTTCTACGTGTTGAAAATCACTGTGCGGTTCCGAGAAACTCAGGTGGGGTTTCGTCTCAATTTACATTACCAACTCCCATGAAAGTTGTCGTTGATAGTTTTTCGAGTGTGTGGTGTGGTCGTCAATTCTATCAATTATCGTTGGCAGGTTTAATAGGATAACCTGTTGTTGAAGCAGGAAAGCTAACGAATTCTTGAAGTTCCTTGTTCGCTGCCTGATTCTTTTTCAAGAAAACTAGTGCAGCATTGTTTTCAGCCGACAGAATTGTCAATGGTAGGACTACGTCCAATGACCAAGTCAGCGCATCAGAGTTGATGTGGTTTACCCAAACCATGGAACGTGATAAAAGCTGATTATTGCTGCCAGATTAGTGAACCTACTTTGACTGACATTCGTCATGTCGAAAAAAACATACGCTTTAATGGAACATCGTTTAGGGTCAGTTTTTCACCACTTAATAAGCAACTGGGCTCTGATTAGTCCTGATATTAAGTCAGAGCCCTCTCCGTCGTCTTTGTACTGCAGTGTTATGTGCATCGTTTGGCAAGGCTGTACTACTTTTATTATTCTGCCGATCAAACTACGATTTATGTGCCAACTTAACAGGAAACAAGGAATATGTCTTGGGAAGGAGGAAGCAAGATTACTAATGGGAGGTCGAATGTTTCAGATTAGGGTAGGTACATGTAGTACATTTGTTAAAACGGCTGAGGAGGCAAACCGAGCGATGACATGTCTAGTCCCACATATAGTGAGTACATTGTTAAATAGTTAAATGGAAAGAAGACAGTTACAGAAATATGTGACCAACCGTGTGGTGCGCTGCTGTGGCCATTGACTCTATTTGTTCAGGAAACTATAAAATGTGCACACAAGACCAGTCAGCAAAAAACCTGAGATAAGTGGGCTAGAGAATATGCACATTCATATCCAAAAAAAATAAATTTCACATCCCAAAAAATAAATTTCACAGCCGTTGATCTTGTCCAGGTGGAAAAAAAGTTGCTTCTGTCGACGAAAGTTACAATTTGATCATTTTTAGCTCAGCTGGGGTGAGCTCTTGTCGTGGGTATGCGTCCGTCGTCGTCGTGTTCCGTTACCAGGGCACGTTTCGTAACCGCTGCAGCTATTGATCTGAAACTCGGTACATATATACCCCTAGGTCACCTGACCTATGACACCAAGTTTCGGTCCGATTCGACTCCTAGCTTTGCCACCAGGTGGCGGAAACCAAAAACACAAAAAGTGCAATAACTCCTGAACTAATGACTGCACGCAAAGGACCCGGAACGCCGCGCAGCGGCCAGATAGCGAAGCTGCTAACGTCTCAGGCGGTCCACCTCTGAATTTCGCCTTATATAAGAAATTAGCCATCCTGGCAAACAGCATGCCAAAAACACCCTCTAAAGCATAGTTAAGCACTGAAACTTCGCATTAGAATTAAGGAGGACTGGAAAGGATGTATCGATGGTGAAATCAGTCACTTTGCCGAGCGGTTAATTTGTAAATTTAGATTTAATTCCAAACTTATGAATTGATGACGTCACAGTGACGTCGCGGATTTACCCAAAGCGCATCATAGCAACGCTACCGTGCGTTGCCGTTGAGGTGTAGCGCACGTCACTGGTCTTGCACGTCTTGGTGGCGTTGCACGTCTGGTTGGTTCAGGGCGGAATGATCGTTGCTTCACAATCCAGGGCCGCGGGTTCGAATCCCGTCCCCTGCTTTTTTCCTTTTTGCCTTTTCTTCTTCTTTTATCATCTTCTGTATTTTATTCTTTTTTCTCCTTATTAAATTATTTTTTCGAGATTTTGCAATTGCTTCCATATGCGAAATAAATCATTCAATTAAGGCACAGGATACTCGAAAATTACGGCTATTCTTAGGGGTACGACAGTCAGTACTTCCACTCTGGGCTTGCCGTAACCCTAATCCTGATGGCAAATGTATCAAAAACTGCCGTAACAATAGCAGTACCTGGTTTTACCTATATAAAAGCAATAATGACCTAGACTAATAACTGTTTCCCTGGCTTCAGGAACATCAACGTGTCCCCTGAAGCCAGGGAAACAGCCCAGCACCCCCCCCCCCCAAATCACAGCCAACACATAACTAACAGCCCCTTGCCAGTTCCCTCACTCTGGATTACCTCCAAATTTTTATCATAGGTGTAGCTAATGAGGGTACATTACATATATAACGGGTTTTTCGTTTGACCTTCTTTTCAAGGTCAGAGGGGTCAAAGTTCAAGATTTTGCCTTTAAGTGGCACGTTCCGTAACCGCAGGTGCTATTGGCCTGAAATTTGGTACATATATACTCCTAGGTATTTGTATTTGTATTTCATTTTTCCGTCAGGGCCGACGCAATAGCATTATTGGCCCTGGTAAATACGGAGGAGGCCATCACAAGCTGCTCATGTTCCTCACTTGGATGGGGTCTTTTACTTGCCCTTGCAAAGACACAAGGTAAAAGGCACCACGGCTTACTGTCCATTGCGACGGACTGAAGAGCCGGGAATTAAATCCCATATGGCCCGGGCTGGATTCGAACCCGGGACCTGCCGCTTGCTAAGCGGGCGTGATAACCACTAGGCTATCAGGCTCCTCAAGGTCAGATTACCTATGACCCCAAGTTTCGGTCTGATTTGACTCTTAGCTTGGCCACCAGGTGGCGGAAACCAAAAAACACAAAAAGTGCAATAACTCATGAAATTATGAGTGGATCCTCTCCAAATTTTTATCATTGGTGCTTCTAATGAGGATGCATGACATAAGTCAAAGTTAAAAAATTTAGTCATCTGGTGGCGCGTTTCGTAACTGCTTGGGCTATTGACTTGAAACTTGGTACATATACACCCCTATGTCAGATGACCAATGACACCACTTTTTGGTCCGATTCAATTCTTCGTTTGGCCACCAGGTGGCCAAAACCAAAGCTCATAGTCCAGTAACTCCTGAACTGTAACTAGATTGTCTCCAATTTTTGATCAGGTGTATCTAACGAGGATACATGACCCTGGAACATTTCGACTTCACATTTGTCATTTGTTTTTCTGGTGCGTTCACCCAGGTGAGCACATGGTCCATGGACCATTTCATTTGCCCATTATTGTGAATGGAAAGTTTTTCGTGAAACTCCCTGAAACTTCGTACGCCGCCTTTGTAGGCTATGCCTCTTGCCCCTCCACTCCCGCGGCGATGCTGTCTGTTCCTCAACACAGACAGGCGTGGACAGAGCCAACTTCCGGCCAGAATTTTTGCTCGACGACGATCCTTCTACGCATCAACAGCACATGAGTACTGGGCATCATGAGATCACCAGCGAGAGAAAAAGGGGGTACATGTATATTGACGTGTATTGCAAATTCTTAATGGGTATTCGAAAAACCAGGATGACTGGATTTACTGGATTGCGTATCATTGCTCACCGCTGCCTGAACAAGTTCATTAAAGCTGAACTGCATGGACAAAAACAGGAATTCCACCTTTGAAAAAAGCCACCACGCCACGGTGGTGGTTAAGAAGGAGAAATAGAAACGACCATAATGCACTTTCAAAGTACCCCCAGGACACGATGGACTACGAGCCTATTTGGTGGCGCCACTGTATTCACCCTGGGCCTGTCAATGAAGTAACATCCAGAGATGGCGTCCAATGACGGCCGCAGGTCTAAGACGTTCTTTCCGAACCAGAGTAGAAAGTCAGTCAACATTCTAATGGTAATCGTCTCTTGTTGAAATTTATGGTACCGGTGTGAAAGAATAATACAAGTCCACCTGGAGTCAAAGTCCGGTTTATTGTTCAGCGAGGGATTAGAATATATGGTTGGAGAGACCATGACCATTCAAATATAACCTTACAATTATAGTGGACTATTGTTTGGTGGATCTGCATTCCTAGGACGCTGATTCCTGTCACACCTGTATAGTTCAAGCATCATTTAGGTATTCAAAAACATACAATACAACGCTTATCTGACGTTCATCAACGTCATTAGGTATCATTACATACCCATTGAGGACAATTCTTATTTTATTTTTCTTTGGCCATTATTACTGTAATCATTTAAATACTCTTTCTACAAATACATACACATCACGCGCGTCATGTACGTATTGTTGCTTGTATCTTGTGCAATACGTTTCTGCTAAAATGCATATTCAAGTTACACTGGCAAAAAAAATCGAACAAGATTCATCGGCAGCATGTTAGTAATGATACCAAATGGAGTTTCTTGAAGTCGGACGAGCAGTGTATTATTTGGTGTTGCTGAATTTCGTCATGTTACCGTATATTTCAACAGAGCACAAGCGTAAAAGAACTCTGACCAACCTCATNTTAAATACTCTTTCTACAAATACATACACATCACGCGCGTCATGTACGTATTGTTGCTTGTATCTTGTGCAATACGTTTCTGCTAAAATGCATATTCAAGTTACACTACAATGGCAAAAAAAATCGAACAAGATTCATCGGCAGCATGTTAGTAATGATACCAAATGGAGTTTCTTGAAGTCGGACGAGCAGTGTATTATTTGGTGTTGCTGAATTTCGTCATGTTACCGTATATTTCAACAGAGCACAAGCGTAAAAGAACTCTGACCAACCTCATACTCAGGTTCCGTACGGATGATTTTACTAGTCAATCAGGCTCTGTCACTTGGGCCGAATCGGTTAATGCCGTCCTGGGTATAACAGAAATATACCCATGTTCAATGTCGTCCTACAAAACTATACCCTGGGTATAGTTCGATCTACAAAAGAATACCCAGTACCGTAATTTTGAGCCTAGGTACGAGTTAGGAATGGATGGCCGCCATTTTGTTTCTCGCATCAACTGAGACGGCAATTTTGCAAGTTCAACATCGTCAAAATACCAGTCAGTATTGACAGCTTTTGTGCTCTTAATAGCGTGGGTCAACTGTTAACATTTGTCTTAACACAATGGTCCAAACTTACCGCAAGTTACGGTGACAATTTCAAAGAAATGAGCAAACGAACAAAGCTGATCTGTGTTCATCTACGTCCGCATCGACATTACATCAGCCGTGCTGCGAGTACTATAGCGGATTTGAGTGACGATAAACGGCACGAAAAATTCTCTGAATGAATGTCGGTACGATATATTAAAATGGTGCCCGTCGTGGTCGGGCGCTAGAGCGATGTTTTTCGACTTGTCATGCTTGCGCATGGTGATGTGGCATTCGCAAGAAAAATCTCGTCCTCAGGTGCTGTATCCAATCCTCGGTATACTTTTGTAGATCGAACTCTACCCAGGGTATAGTTTTGTAGGACGACATTGAACCTGGGTATATTTCTGTTATACCCAGGACGACATTAACCGATTCGGCGTCACTTGGACACTATCTCCTAATGTGTCTTTATTAAAAGCCTGAGATTGAATACAGTGGCGCCGCTAAACAGGCCGGTCGTATATCATGTTCTGGTGGTGCTTCGAAGGGCGTTTGCACTTCAGGGCCTGTTTGCATAAATGTGGCATAAGGGAGGTAGAGCTTATCCCGGGTTATAACCGGAACGTTATAAGTATAACTTAACGTTATAAGTATACGTGGAATAAGCTCTACTCCCTTATTCCATCTTTATGCATACGGCCCCAGTAGACCACCCTACTGTGGCGCTGTGCTGTTTTGTTCATGCAGTTCAGCTTTAATGAATTAGTTCAGGAGGCAGTGAGGAATGAGTCACAATCCAGTAAACCCAGTCATCCATGTTTTTCGAACACCCATTATTGATAGCCGTGTTTTCGGGTGAATTCATTTGTAATAGCGAGTTTTCGCAAAGCCCCCGAAACGCCAACGCGAACGTCTATCCTTTTGTTCGGTGCCTTCTTCGCGGCATCGAACAATGGGATTGGCGTTCGCGTTGGCGTTTCGGGGGCTTTGCGAAAACTTGCTAATGAAAACTGAAGGATGTCCTTGATTTCGTTCATCTTTTTCCATGTCCCGACGAGGTGCTAAGAATAGCCCAGGTTACGTCATATGGCTAGCCAAAATGGCGGTCCGTGCTTGCCTTTGTTGTGGAACGGAGCGTTGAGGCGTGGAGCGGCAAAGACCAGTCTGGCGGCGAACCAGCCTAGAAATCTTGTAAGTTCGTTCCTTTGACAAAAAAGCCAAATTATTCGCATAGAGAATGTTACGTCAATGATATCTGATTGACTCGACAAACACGCCAGAAAACTTCAATTTCATAGGCAAAGCTTTTCAGAATGAACCTAACACATAAAGCTCGCATTGTTCCACCAATACCGTACCGCAAATACAGATATCTCCATACCTTTGGTTACCCGAAAGGTTCCCTTATTGCTGTGTCAAAAACAAATATCCTGCTATTTGAGTTCAACTCAACAAAACTTGAGTATACCTTAGTTCGTAATGTATGGATTTCCCATAAGAAAGAAAAACTATGTTACGCAAATTTCCACACATATGAAAATCTTGTCATCTTTACTTCAAACTTAAAACCAAATATTTTAACCTTCGACATCAACACGGAGATTTTAGGTTTCATATATCTTAGCGACAGGGAAAAATCGTATATCAAAAACACTCTCCGGAAAGCTTTTGCTGATTACGTGAAGACAGACCGAGTAGGTTTACATATTTGGAGGAAGTGGGCAGTAATGAGTATCAATAAGGTGAAAAAATATCATTATGTGGCAATGATGTTGATTATATATGACGTGGTTGACCGATCCGGACAAACATATTTACTGGACGGCGAGCGTTTGTCGCGTCGATATTGTAAGGCCGCAAGGATAATATTGGACTTATTTCTGTGTTTCCGGTACCATAAAGGGTTCTTAATGATAACACTTTTTCAAAAGAAGGCAGCGAAAGTTTATTTAAAACGTGTTGTTGCAAAATATCATATGAAGACTAAATGGCTTGTTGACGGTCATCCAGATTCGCATTTTAGATACGTGTTCATTTATGATGACTGCAATCCACACTTAATAGGGCTTGATTTTGAACCGATAATCCGGACCGGAACAAGTAGGCTTTACTCTGGGGACATGGGACGGTTTCTTACACAGTCCTTTGTACAGTTGCATGACTATCGACGCCCTGATAATATTGGATTTGACATATCAGGCAACTTGTATGAAATTGTCCGCACATTCAATAGTGGGACTGAAGTGCTAAACGAAGTGTACATTTATTCATTGGGTTTGTCTTAGGCTGAGTTTACATCGAGGCACACGCGACACGAACACGCAGGCGAACAATGGCTTCACAAAGGACTCACTCATACCCATGNGTATTACTCTTCTCTCAGCCGTTTTGATGATGCAGCAAACACATGAATACAATATACATACGCTGACAATGGTCGCAAAACATGTGACGTAATCTCCCTGGCACCCCTATCGAGCTGATTGAGTAGCGCCATCCATGAATTAGATCTTGGCCAATAGACTGACAGACCTTATTACATTATGCAGAAGGCGTGGTGACGAAAATCATTCTCCAAGCGTGGGGTAGATTGGCGGTAGGGGCATTCGTAGTGTTAGACTGTAGTATGGAGACATTTCGTTGGAGAATATCGTACTATACGTCGCCGCATAAGTAATTTTCGTCCGTTACGTCGCTTAGCTGCAAGATACCTAATCATACCCATGAAACCGTTGTTCGCCTAAGTGTTCGTGTCGCGTGTGCCTCGATATAAACTCAGCCTAAAGCTGGGAATCCACCATTGCTTTTAAAGCTGATTTTGCGTTTCGACTCGCTTTGCAACTGGGTTGCGTTGCAACCGGGCACTCGATCACCGTAGTGGACTCGCTAGACGTGATTTCCACCAATGGCGAAGATGTGGTCAATTTCAGTCGGCAATCGGTCGGCGACCGGTATCAGTTCCTTGCGATCGTATTCAATCGCAGCAAGCAGCAGGTTGCAAAGCAAGTCGCAACGCAGAAAATCAGCAGTGGATTCCTAGCTTTAGCGAGACATGTTTTATGAAATGGCACGAGGTAGCCTATGAAATTGTCCACGAATACTCCTTTTTGTGTAGAAAGTTAGATTGAAGTTTTAAAGTAATATTCAATTTGGTGATTATATTTTATTGTAAGGCACTTCATGATAATCGCGGCCTGCCGACGAATTTCTTTGAAATCATTGGCTATTGATGGTTTGTTACTGCAGTGATTGCCTGGGGTAGCGTAATGGAACCCGTAATCAGCCGTCCGCCGACAGTCAGTTATGAGTTGGTGTCATAAATGATTTTCCTGCGGGTAGCCGATAGCTATGATTCGTAAATGGCTCTTTCGGTTCTAGGACAAAACGTACCTAGGATAAAAGGTACCCGGACAAATTGTACCAGGATAAAACTTTGGGTAAATTGTTCAAAATGTACCTAGGACAAAACGTACCTAGGACAAAATGTAGATGTACCTGGACAAAATTCAAAGGTACCCGGACAAGTCCATCAGGTGCTGAATCCGTCATTCATTTCTGATTGTCCCCCTCCCCAGGGGCGTGAACACTGATTTATTCGAGTCGCTGCCAGTGTACGTCCCTTTGTATGACTGTGGTAAGTATTGAGCGTGACTGTGTGTTCATTCGAGCGCTACGTATGAAATCGGAGAGCGATGGGAAAGAATGGGCTTACATTGCATGTAGATCTACATACTCTTTCATTGAGCAGGCCTTAACAACAGGGTGTCAATTCCTACATATATAAGGATTATTTCCCTGGTTTGTTTGAGAACTGAGCCCTATAATCATGTGTAGTAATGTTCGGCCGGCTGCCTGAAGCCTATTTTTTTCGTTTATGAAAGTTTCCGCCTCGACAGTGATGTGGACATCCCCAGATACGACTCCAACATACCTCGGAGTCATTTACATCACTTTGATCATGTTCCAAAGAGAGAAAAAGCACAAAAGTCAACACAACGTATAATAATAAATAGGAAGTCAACTTCCAGAATTTAGTAAATTTTCGACCCCAACCGGGGTCTTCTTCAGGCTGGAACTTTACAATCTGAAACTCTTAGGGTCATATTCATAAAGCGGTTCTATCATTAGAACTGTCTTAGGCCGGTTCCAAGTGTAGTGGTGATGTACACTTGGACCGGCCTAAGACGGTTCTAATGATAGAACCGCTTTATGAATAGGACCCTTAGGGTCTAAACGTCACCCAGCCTTGTTCTGAGAGACACTCAGGGCCACCCAGTTTTGTCCATTTGACATTTGGGGGTCACCCAGGACGACATTCACCCATTCGGCGTGACTGACGGAGGAACTGCGATTTATCTTATAAAGGTGTAACGTTTTTCAGTCTGGCCATTTATCTGTGTGATTCTCATTGTTCTGAACACACTGGGAAACAGACTCACTGTTTCTCTGTGTGTCGCTCATTGTCAAGTCGCCGCTTACTAGTATTCCCGTCAATCTATTGTTCTGCCACACTGGCACATGGGTCTCACTCAAAAACGTTACAACTGGGTTTTTTTCACCTAAAATAAAAGGGTACGATATGTTACAAACGAACTACGAGGACTCGGCTTAAACCGGCGTTTAAATTTCGCGCAGGCCGGGATACCTGGTGGTATGACATTCTTTCAGGATATTTACTGATAAATAAGAACGGTGGTATAAACCCGAATACTGTCAGACTCTACAATCTCGAAAATAATACTTTGCAACTTCAGCACTTGTTGACGTATAAAAATTCTTATAAACTCATGAAAGGTCAGAGTTTGTATGACAGACGGTGTTTAGTTATCACTTTTGCGCGCATCGGAAAAATGGTATTTCAACTTCTGGACCTCTTTAATCCATCAGTCAAGTATGTGATGGAGCTACCGAAATTCGACCGTTGCCTTCGATCATCGACCAGATCTCCCCCAGTACTCCAAAAAGAAAAAGTCATGTTCACATGCAGGTATGATTTTCCACGCAGTGCAGCCGCAACTGTATACACAATGTCATTTTGTAACGCTAGTAATTTGGTGATGTTGTCAAATACAGTTCAACTGAAATTCCCACACGCATGCGACTCCATCGAATATGCAATGTTCAATGTTAAAAGTGACGTGATCATTGACTGTGACATAAACAAACCCGGTTTCTTTCTTTTTCGATTGAAAAATGGGTTTGTCGGTCAGCTAGTTAGCACTAAAACATCATATATATTTAGTGGAGGGACTTGTGGTGTAAAATGGAGTCGACAACATCAGATTCTGTTTCAGTGTTTTATGCAAATTACGGCAAACGGACACAAATTTGCTTTTTGGGGTCACGGTGTCATGTGTGGCACGAGAAGACCTTTGTTAACTACTCCTTCCGTCAAAGCGATGATAATTTCATACACTGTTATGCGAGACCGGATAATAGATATCAGCCACATGTCACCAAAATTTACGCCGAATGGTAAAATAGTGACGCTTTTCTCTTACAAGCCGAAATACGACCGAAATAATGGTTTGCAATTTGTAGAAGTGTACACTCAACGGTAACATATTTCTATAATCTATCAACTCGTAAAGATATCCAACGTAGAGTACAAAAAAGACGCACAAAATGATAGTAAAATTAAAGACGTCTCCCAATTTCGCTACGTTTCGACCCCAAACAGGGTCATCCTCAGGCACTTTCTAGTACAAGGGATCCCAGATGTGAAATTTTGCAACGTATACCAGCCACTATAATAACCTCATCAATAAACATTCAGTCATATCATGACAGGAAATTTGAGGCATAAATGGTTCACTTATTAATTTTCCCTTCAAGAACTAACTTGTCAGTTGCTTCATTGAAATATTTATATACACAGAAAGCAGAGGCGCCTTTAGGAAATTGTCTTAAATTGGTAGCGATAATATCTTGGACATCATTGATGTACACCAAAAATAGTAGGGGCCCACGACAGAGCCCTGTGGCACCCCCGGCATTCGTACAAAGATATTCTGATTTGACGTTACCTTGTTATAACGGAACCGTGACCCTGAAAGTAAAAGGGTCCGAAATGCAGTTTTCCTCCAAAACAATAAAAGAACCATGATGATGTAAATGCACTGAGGACATTTCAACGATTGGGCTGAAGGGAACTCTGAAGGGACCATGCTGGCCATGTGGAAGGTAGATTCCAGTAATCATGGCATGCCTGGCAAATTCTGTACGCAACAAATGAAATACGTTGTAAATGTTTCATTGCTTTCTGATCTTTGGGTTTTTTGCATTTTGCACCTTCTCTGTCTAAGGCCTCGTTTTCATCTACGCATGAACCGGTCGGAGCCAAATTTTCTCCAGCTCCTCCGTACATCCAGACCTATCCACATACCAAATCTGAGCCAAAAATATTCACTGGTTTGGGTTCCAGGAGATGTTTTAGAGATGACAACTTTTTTTTGAAACACCCTGTTGTTAAGCAGATATTTCTGTTGAATAACGGGTTTGGTGATACTGTGTTTTGACAAGTACTTTTGTAAAATGACGGAGCTTCTGTAGTTTTACGGTACATGTAGTTTCTTAATTTTAATAATAACTTTACGGAGCTACTATTGATATACTGCACTAACTGTGTCATTTTACATAAGTTTACGCGCCGTATTCAAAAAGGGTGATCATCCCGCGATTAAGGGTCTTTAGCCTAATCAGCGTACAAATTCTGCAATACACAGGTTAAAGGCCTAGAAAACAATTGTCTGATGTCCTGCATGGTGTTTCACCAGAGGCATTTACCCGCAGCACACGCGTCTAACTATCATGCGTGTAACTCCAAGAGTACAAAGGAAATGTTGAACGATCAGGCAGGCTTGTCTAGAATTTGAACACCACTTTCTTTTGTCCTCCCACACTAAAGCCAGTGACAGACTGGCGCGTACGCGGCGCGTCCTGCAGACGTTCCGCCAATCAGATTCTTCGGCAGGTGTTTCGGTCCGTGTTACCGCCTCCCTGATTGGTTGAACGCTTTCTGACGCGTTGCTTGCGCGCCAGTCTGTCACCGCCTAATGCCTGGCTTTCACTATCGCTACGAATGTCCCGAATCGCCCCGATTCTGAAATTGTCCAAATTCGTGGCTAATCGGCTTGAAAAATATGCCGAATGTCAAGAATGGGTTAAGAAACAAGTACGAATTCAAAGAATCGTATAAGAATAGGGAACCCCGATCACGCAGACCACGCGAGAATATACGCGTGGGTTTGAACTGATAGTACACCGACGCCACCTATTATTCATGACGATTCAAGGTGTGATTGGCCGTGCTTGGTGAACCGCATCTCTCGAACAATGAGCCTCTATAGGTGTCACGTCTGCTCTATCAGTCTCACGTGACCACTTGGCGCTCCCCATTGTACGACTCACTTACGAATAGTCGTGCCCGATTCGTACTTGATTCGTAAATACATTCGAGACATTCCTGCCTGTTTTCGGCGTGGGTCCATGATGCACCACTTTCACTGACGCTACGTATGTCCCGAATCAGCAAGTTGTCCGCTTTGTAGATAATTCTCAAATGTTTCTTGCAGTTCTTAAATTATTCTTGGTTGATTCCTAAAACATTCGTACAGTTCGTGCGAGTTCGTCGAGCCGCCACGAAAGTTTTTGTTTGTCAAAAACTTTCGTGGGACGGTTCACGAATTTCAAATTCGTATAGATCGTAAACACTTCGTAACCCTTTCTTATCGTCCGTAACAGCTTCGTAGTCGATTCTTGTGCATTCTGGGCTATTATTGGCCATTCGTGTCTCCCTCAAATTTGTGGACCCACGCCGAAAACATCCCGAAAAAAGCGCGAATGTCCCGAATGTATTTATGAATCAAGTACGGATCTATCACGAATCGGCCACGAATATTCGTAAGTGAGTCGTATTTTATTTATTTCGGAAATGGGTGCCTGCGTGTCATCAGACACATTATGGCCACCTATGAAACATACAAAAGAATGGGGTGCAAGTGCTATGCTCTCGAACAAGTACATATGCAATTAAACACTGTCACCATTGGAAGAATACAACAAAACAGAAGGTAAGTAAACAAAGCACAAATTATAAACTATAAGTGAGTCGTACCTTATTCGTACAATTCTTACATGATCCTTTGAATTTGTATTTCGTAGTTGAATTTGTGTCGTGGAATTCTTGAACCCTCCCACGAAAGTTTTTGACAAACAAAAACTCACGCGAACAGTACGAATGTTCAGGAATCAAGTAAGAATCGCTTAGGAACTGCAAGAATCGTTTGAGAATTATCTGCGAACCCGACAACTTTCAGATTCGGGGCGATTCGGGACATTCGTAGCGTCAGTGAAAGCCAGGCATAAAGCAACGTTCATTGGCACACGGATCCGACACGAATCCGATACGTGTCCGACACGATCAGAAAAAAATATCCGTACGGAAAACGGACGTCCGCGGACAGTTTCCGCATCGTGCATTCACTGGCGTGCGTCTTACCGTTCAGCAGGAGGAGGATACTGTTACCGCACTCTGTGCATACAACATTGAATCATGAACATATATTGCAGTTCTATCCGCTTTATGCCATGTATAAACGAACCGACTGTACGGAAAAGGCCGTGTAACGAAACGACCAGACACCGTTCAAAACAGGGCTTCACATTGTGAACTTACTACCACCTCGCCCCATGATAATCGCTGTCGACGACCATATACATATTTGCAATTTTTATTGCATCGTTAAGTTGTGGGCGAGTAGGGTCCATGCATAGCTGTTGGCGCTCCAAGTCCATCAATTTTTCGCTTTCTTCAGTGGAAATCGGAGGCATCTTGTGCGAACTAAACAGCATGCCGTGTACGGAAAAAACGGACGAATCGCTACCTGGACCGATTAAAGAAAACGGACCGCAGTGGAACCCAGTCTGACGCATATGAATCGGAGGCCAATAAACAAGCCAATGCTATAACCATTTGACCGATTTTTTGGCGGACCGGATACGTGTCGGAGACGGACCAATTCCGTGTGCCAATGAATCTTGCTTTAAGACCCAGGAACGATAGACACGTGTGATCATCGTGTGGGTAAATGCCAGAGATCAGGCAGAATACAGAAGGCAGAACAATAGTTTTCTAGTCCTTTAACCTGCGTAATGCAGAATTTGTACGCAGATTAGGCTAAACACCCTTATTGAATACGGCCCTGATATTTTTTCACAGATTCGGTAGTCTCAGGAAGTTAGAGAGCGCTTTCGCATTTGTAATACGTGTCATAGAAGTATATGTTACTAGTACGAACACTGCCACCTGTTGCTCATTTGCAGAACTGACGGACGCAACAAGAGTCAGATGAAGCCTATAGCGGTGGGTCTATTTTGATTGGTCCATCCATCTCCAGGTCGGGTTTTGTATATTCATTTAGTTTATTTTTAGATTCCCATAGCCTGTGGCAAGACGGCAATCGTATCATTTGACAAGCTGCTCTCAGGCTTTCTACTTGCTTAGGTTTCAACCAGCTATACTCGCAATTACGCTCTCTGTTCACTCTAGCCTGACAAACCTTCGCAATTTGTTATCAAAATCAGGAAAAATGTTCCTCTCCAAAAACACAGCATCGCCATCTTTACTGTTTGAGGTCACATGATACGGGAATCACCAATCCCAAACTCGTCCCCAGTGGGTTTACGTGCCTACAACAACATATCCTCGGATGAGGTAGATCTGGGTACGAGATTGCACCAAACCGTGACCTGATCATGCTGATGACGTAGAACCAAAATCTGGTTCTTCGGTTACTCATCATCTGACTCTGTATTGCGTCCGGCAAATAGGATAAAAGTAGCAATACGAGTCAGACGTTCGGACTAATATGTTACACGACTTCTTCAAGTAACCCACGTTTTACCTTAATGTTGAAAGAACCGTATAGGATGGGATTCAATGCACATCGCAGTAAGGCAATAGTCTCCACGAACACCGGGACAACTTTTGGGACGTTTTACTTGTATTCATTGTAAATCCTTATTAAATGTGTTACGAAGTAAGGATTCCAGCACGCTATCATAATGTTATGATGATACTTAAAGTCATGTTAATAGTTTTTACTCTCCCCGGCACGCTTGTCCACCACACATTTCCGTATCTTGGTCCCAGAACCGCTCCCTTGTCTGTTCGTTGAGAGTTCTCGACCCAACTGTCAGACGACACGCACGATGTTCGCGTAGAAAAACGAGATTAAAATTGCAGGGGTGATTGAAACAACCAAACTTCATCGCGCCGCCAGAACATGAAAATATTGTCAAATCCCAACAAACTTACTCACCGATGATGCAGTGACATCTATATTTTGAATCACAATTACCGCGCAACTTTGAATTTAAAGGCCTCACTTCGCACAATTTTTATGATAATTTTACGAAGGAATCTCTGTTCGACCTGTCCTCCATTACCGACGTCACTGCCGCGAATCGATTGGCCATGCCGGGATGAAGCAGTTGCGCGCTTCTGATTGGTCAATATTGTAGTGAAAAAATTCCACAAGTGCACAAACCTTTTGAATACCGCATACGCCAATCAGAAGCGTGCAACGGGCATCACTGAGCGACTCGCCGCAGTGACGTCGGTAATGGAGGACGGGGAGATTCCTTCGTAAAATTATCACAGAAATGGTGCGAATTGAGGCATTTGAATTCAAAGTTGCGCAGTAAACTGGATTGTGATTAAAAATATAGATGTCACTGCATCATCGGGGAGTAAGCTTGTTGAGATTCTACGATATTTTCTTGTTCTGGCGGCGCGATGAAGTTTGGTTGTTTCTCGCTGAAATCGGGTCGGAAGAGTTGCATACCATGTCGTTTTTATATAATATAGTATAGATTTGGCCATTGTATGCTCACTTTCGGCCAATTTTACGAGAAATACTCTACTGATTAACTCTCCAGGGGCCTGTGATTTGAGCAGATGAATAGAATCTCCATTGTCGTTGTTACCACACACACATAAAGCCAAGTAGCCTGGTTCCCTGGCCACCGTCTAGATGGCGCTGCGTAGACGGAGGCCAGGCAGTAGCCGCTGAGCATGATTGAGAAGTGACGTCATTACACCTGGGATGACCTATTTTGGGCAGGAGACTAAGCCAGCCTACCGATTCTGAGTAATCGATTCGACCAAGTAAAAATACTTGAGACTCGTAAATGTTCGTTCTTTTCACCAGTGTTGTATGTATCAAGCATAAGTTATTTAAATCCCTGTTTTTAAAATATTATGATTCCCAAAATCGCTCTTTCATTTGTCAGATTAATCGACGACTTTAAATCACGAGGCCATACCCTTTACCGTACTGACTGGCCACCGTCTATGCAGCGCCATCCAGACGGTGGCCATAGAACCAGGCTAATAGCCAAGTCACAGAAAGTCAAATTAATTACAAAGATGTTGACCCGGCTGTTAATTTTCCTATACTTACTACAAGTAAGGACTATCAGTATTAGAGTGTTACCAACTATCGTCATGGCCATAATCACGCACAGGCTTGCTACTCTCTGAATAATGTGAGGCGTCCAGATATTATTTCATACTAGGAAATAAATGTTCAGCCTTCCAATTTTCTCTGAGTGATTTCTGCAAAAGTTCCATCATTCTTTCAATGAATCTGTGTTACCTTACTGCCCACGTAAAACTGCCCAAGTAGTTGATACGGTTGTTATTGACAGGGAAGTGGTAAATAAGCTACTTAAGGGCCTTGACGTTACTAAAAGTGGAGGTAATGACGGTATAACTAACCACATGTTAAAACTTCCAGATTTTGCAAATTTTCGACCCCAACCGGGGTCTTCTTCAGGCTGGCACTTAACAGTACAAGACTCTAGAATAGACTGAGCTGAGTCCCTGAAGTAGATCTAAATATCCCTGCAAACAAGATGAGTGAGCAATTAAGAAAAGAATAAGGTCCAAGCCCCACAAGGTTGCTGGACCTGAAAGGGTGTCTGTAATAAATGGATGGCTGGTTGAGCTGAAAGAAAAGAGATTAATCAATTAAGGCAAGTGTGAATTCCTATACAAAACATGGCTTGTGTAATTAAGAAAGCCGACGGATGGCTACAGAAGACAAAAGAGGCATTGTAGGCCTAAGCTAAAGCCTGCACACTCTAAACAAATTGATATGAAAACATATGAATGTGGGAAAGATTAAGAAAA
>NMRB01000283.1:87757-100744 GCA_002633025.1 Notospermus geniculatus
CCCCCCCCCCCCTTGGCAGCAGTCACAGCAGCACATCTTTCTGGCATTGTGTCTATGTATTTTCTAAGAGTTTCAACCCCAGTGTTATTCCACGCTCTCAGAATCTCATTCCAGAGAGTTTCCTTAGAGTTATTCAACATTTCCAGAATGCAGTATGTTCCCAAGAAATTGACAAAGGTATCACGCAGGTGTCTCTGGAACATTCATTATGCAACATCAGTATGGTTGAAGGTTCCATTAATGAAAGAAACGATGGTTTCATGGCTACATTGGGGTCATTTCATTGAAATAAGACTTCGTTTTCCAGTTCATGGCAAGTGTTCTAATATTTTTGCACACTATAGTCCTTTCCAGATACCTAAGGCAAATGGTACTAGGTTGAACTCTGCAATGTTACACGACCCTGTTTACTATTTTGACGAGCTATTGCACAATACTTTAACAGGCGAGTCCATAAGGTATAGAGAATAATGCATGTCACCTTGCCTATTGGCTGTGTTTGTGGTCAAGCTGTTAGTAATAGACTAACCAAAACCGACAAGGTTAGCCAAGTGCGATTTGCCTTAGGTATCTGGAAAGGACTTTACCGTAAATCATTGCCAGCATACTGTATCCGTCCTGTGTCATTGCGAGTCTTGTATTATTTTTTTGCAGGAAAGGTTTTCGGTCACCCCTATTACGACCTATTCGGATTCCTACCAAAGAAACCAAACAGACCAAGCAAGCATTCCGGACCATTCAACAGCCCCCTACCATCGTATTTCTTCCCAGGGAAACCAAATAAATTCTACATGGCTCCTAGCAATGGGAAACTGAACTTCAAGTCAATCACCATCTTCACGTTCCTGAAACAGAAGAAATTGCAGAATGGCCCAATCGTCGAATGGCCAGGAGCTAAGGGCAGACCATTCGGTACTCATTTCTGGATCTGGGAGAGCCAGCTCTGGGTCAATCTTGTCCACAGCAAAGGACAGAACGCAGCAGTTAAGTTCACCTTGAAAGGAAGCGTACCAGCAAAGAAGTGGAATTTCGTCGGCATGAGTTATAACCACAAGACGGGCATCTTGATCATGTGGATCAATGGTAACACGTACAGGAAGAAGGTCGGGAAGTTCATCTTGGACACCCTCGGGGACGTTTACGTCGGTGTCAGACCGAGGCGTAAGGCTGAACATCCATTCCGCGGTTACCTCTCTGGTACTAGCTTGATGCCGTTTGCTATTGATGTGCCGCAATTTATTCCGTTCAGGAACGCCGTCATCAGAGATATTTTCGGTGAGTATTATAGATGTCACGCGGCCGCCATATTGGCCGTCAAAACGAAGCCATGGAGGCTACCATCTTGTTCTCGGTTGAAAAGTTTAGCGGCCCGTACGACCACTGGGAGCATACAACTCAACAAATCACTTGACCTCTCACAGTTTCTGAACATAAGTAGTTGGTCTGGTGTGAAAACCGTGTTGAAAACAAAGCAAATCGCCCATACGGCTTGCATTCGGCTCGGCCTCGTTCGGCCTCCTTCGGGTACTTCGGGATTTGTCGGGAGTCCGACTCGGCTGTATAACAATACGCGCCATCTTGAAACGGAAGTGGGTCCTCAGTTCCGGCGATTTACTAACCCATTCGTCCGCCAGATAGTGCCCAGGTGATGGTGTCTAGAATTACATGATATACGCATATTTTTTGAAAATTCATCATTGTATATATGAATTACTTAAAACTATAGATTTATGCGTACATAAGATCAAGAAAAGTATGATATTATGTTGCTGCTACGCATGCGCAGTACGTATTAAGTAGTGCTCCTAACGCGGATGAATGTCTATCCAAGATGGCGGTATTCTTCATACAGTAGAGATACTTTTCGTCTCGTCAGAAGTGAAACATCGAAAAAGTATCTCACAACGTAGAATGATACGGCTTGCTGTCGGTGGCTGTAGAAGAGGGCCGATGACTGCCGATAACGTTAAAACTGCGTCCAAAACGCTGTGTTGATGCTCTGACGTTGCGTCATTTGACGGCCAAAATGGCGGACATTGTGAGCTGTGACGTCACGTGGGAAACCTCTATAGCCGTGGTTACACTACATACCTAAAATCCCCGGTATTTTTGCGGTCACACCTATGAATTGCCGAGCTTCAAGAAACCCTTGTCTAAAAAACACGGGTTTTTTAAACACGGCAAGCTCGCCGTGCTTTTCGAAATACCCGTGTTTTCGTTAGCTCTTAGCACGGCTACAAAGTGACGTCGTTTTCGCGCCTCCAACAATGTGTGCCAATACAGAAATGACCGAAAAGTCACAATCTCGTACCCAGAGATTAGTTACGCTCGGCCGAGGTTGATGGTCGCTACACTAATCTCTGGAGACGGCTGAGCCCTAGCGGTGGCTTCGGGAACCAAAATGCAAGGCAAATGCGTTACACACAGCGCATCCCGCTTCACTCCAAGTTTATACAGTGCGCCAAGTACTGCTGTGGATTTTCCTCAATAAATACAACAGATCCCTCGAAAAAACCTTTCTAAGGACATTTTTTTGTGTACATTTTATACTCAAGTCATCTCAAGTCATTTCAGTGCATTTGTGGTTAAAATTCGGTCTAAAATTGCACGATACCAAAAATCACACCTAAGGCGTGAAATGGCTAGCCGTCTCCAGAGATTAGTGGAGCGACCTACAACCTCGGCCCGAGCGTAACGAATCTCTGGGTACGAGATTGCGAAAAGTCAGTGCTTGCAGCGCACCTGTCGCCGGACTACTTAACTACAATGTAGTGGTGTGACCTCTCGCCGAGCTTTTCGTACACACGGGTCAGGAAAAACACGGGTATTTTCAACAGGTGTATACTGATTTGCTGGACCCTTTATTATCCCGAAAACAAAATGTTTCAAAATCCCTTTGCAAGACCCGATGTCATCTGCTATAATTCCACTTTCTGAACCGCTAAATCTAATTTGTACCAGCCAAAATTGGTGTTACAAATTTCGAAGTTTACATTTTTTCATAGTGTTTTTTTCAATTTACAGGTATTAAAGGTCTGCCAGCGAGTAAGTAATCCTAAGATCAGCAGTTTTTTACAGGGCTTACCCAACCAATTCAAACTAAGCCAATGGGTGGGTATGCAATCATTTGAAAAAACTTACCGACGGACAATCCGTCCATCCAGCAGGTTTAATTCTGGCTCAAAAGATTGCCAAAACAGAAAGTCTGGGTCCTTATTCATAAACATACTTAAGTCAAAGTGTGGTACTTATCTTTTGTGTTAAGCTTGTTTTTCAAAATAAATTTAGAGTATGGTTCACTCGTTTTCAACTCTGCTAGCCAACAAGAATTATCGAAGCTAGATCGTATTCATTATCGTGGAGCTCTGTTGGTTGGCGGCTGTCTTCATGGTACCAGTACTGTAAAGGTGATGAAGTGTTTAGGATGGATGAGTCTTGAAGACAGGCGTAAGGAGAAACTAATCACTTTAGCATATGACATGGAGTATAACAATGGCCTGGTACCATCTTATTTAAAAGATTTATATAGTACTTACAGAAATCCTACCCCTAATGTCAGACTTCGACGAACTCGGAATTATCAATTTCCTCGTAATATTAGTAGAGGGCTCATACGATCTGCTGTACCTCAGTCCCTCATCCATTGGGACTCATTGCCAATTAACATAAGAAACAGTGTGTCCAGGAACTCATTTAAATATCATCTTAGGTCTCATCTCCGAGGTGGAAATAGACAATTGTCTACTATGAGGATAAATGTAAGTCGGCCTGCGGAAATTGTGTTAAATAGGGCTAGGTGCGACTTCCTTTTTAGAAGCCATTATTATTACCATAATTATCCAAATGTTTTAGATCCATGTTGTGGTTGCGGTTTTAGGGATCAATCAACAGGTCATGTGGTCCTTCAGTGTCCTCTCCTAAACAACCTTCGTGAGGATTTCTTTACGAATGTCATGACAATTATCAATCCTCATGACCGTTGGTTTCAACAAATGAATATGGTTGGTAAAATTGAGTTTTTGTTAAATGGAGTTTACCGTGTTCAAAATTTTCAGATCCCTCTTCAGGTGCGAGCCAGGGTTGTTGAGTGTACAGCATTATTTCTCTTGAATGTGAAACAATCGTTGGACGGTAATTAGGGGAGGCTCCACTTGTTGTCGGCTTTTGAATTTCTTGATCCAGGTAGACTATTGCCATGAGTTCTGATGTCACTGGTGAGCTTTCGCGGCCGCCCGGCTGGGTCCTGCGACTGCGTTTGTCTATTGTGTGGGTTGGCTCGGGCAGTGGATGGACGTTGTTGTGGGGCCTGGCCGGGTGGTTGCGGGGGCTCACTACTAGTAGGGAGTTTTCGCGGGGCCCCGGGCGCCGGCGCGGGGGCGTCTGTCCTTTTGTTCGGTGCTCTCTTCCTGGCATCGAGCAGTGGGTTTGGCGTTCGCGTTGGCGTTTCGGGGGCTTTGCGAAAACTCACTAGTGTCAATAGGCTGACAACCTTTGTAGTGAATGAGCTAATACTGTAACAGCCTGGGCCTATTGGTTGTAGTAGTAATTAGGGGAGGCTCCACTCATTGCCGTTGATTTGAATGTAGTAACAATATTTCAACAAATTCAGAATTTTGCGTGGTGAGTGGAGTATCCCTTTAATTGTCAGCGGGGCCTCTCTCTTCTTTCTACAGACCCCCTTCTTCACATACCTCTGGCCTACCCAAGTTCCCTTCTTAACTTTTTTGAGTACTATACCCCTAGGATAGGAAAAGGCTGCCACCACATTTTCCTCTTTTTTCTAATTCCTCTTCTTTAGTTTCCTGTATTTAGTTGCCATTTAGCCATTATGTATATATTCTCATCACCAGGGCCAGTAATGATTTTCGTCGGCCCTGCTCTTGTAATCTTTCATTTGGTTAAATAAAGTTCATATATATAGTAATGTCTGAGTGATTTATTGAGCAATCCACTAACACATTCTTAGCACTGGTCAACCTGCGTACCCTCTAGTATGGAGGCTTTGGCAATCGGGTACCAGATGGGACGTTGTCGTATTGTAATTATAGTACTGATCGACTTGTATCACACCAACCAGACAGCACGGTTGCCTTTGAATCACTTTTAACTCGAAATCACTGGGCTAAAACGGACCATTCTTTTTATAGCCGCACAGTATAGACAGATGGGTCATAATCGGCGAGCATAGTCTCGGTCACCCAGCCGCTGTTTCGAATCTGGGAATCCGTATACGAGCAGTACTGTGGAACGAAACGGCTGGCTGCGCAAGACTACACGCAGCATTGGGGATTCCCCGAACCTCGATACAGGATAATGCTATTATGTGTGTGGTTCTATGGTTCTATACATTACGCACGCCTGTAAACGATGTTGCACTAAAATTCGCCCGAACTGGAAGTGATTAGCTGTGCATACTGTGCGGCTTTAAACGCGGCAGGGATGAAAGGTATTTGTGCAACTGTCATGTCCATTCAGGTAAAAGTCAGATTTGAATTTCCCACTCCAAAACGTTTGGTTTGTGATGTCACTTCCTGTTCCTGTATTTCCCATAATGCCCTTCTCTTAAGCCCTTTTTACACCACCTGAGGCAATGCCTGATTTCTGTTGTAAAATCCCCTTTTTTCTAAGTCCATCAGGACCTTTTGAAAGTTTGTCAAGCAATGAAGTTAAACTACAGGAGTTTTAGTATGGTTGGGGATACGATTTTTCTGTAAGTTAATCTGTTTGGTGGTTTCGAGCCCACTTTTAATTTTGGCCCCTTTTGGTCTATTGTGTGTTTGCTTGCCATGTACATGGACATACACTGTCGTTGTGTAGGTCAAGTGTGTGTTGGATTGCCCATGCTGGAACTCACTTGAGTTGTATTAGTCAACTCTTCGTCAAGTATTGGTCACATTTGGGTGACTTTATAGTGTCAGTAAGCTTGGTGTTATTGGGAGGCCTGCCTGTCATTTTGGTTGACTGGTTTAGCCTCGCCGCCATCTTGGAATGCCTTACCTGGTACTTGCCACATTGGGTGGCTTTTGTAGACGAAGTTTAGTTTGTGACTAGTCATATGTATGGTACTTTTGTGTGCCTTTTTCTTTTATTACTTTTTTGTAAGACTTGTTTATTTGTTTCCAGTAAACCGTCGTTTGATCATCAAATTCGTCGTTCATGTTGGTCACGAGTTCGAGACGGTCCCCATTATGGCTCGTACATCGTTTAAGAAAAATCGTCGTCGTCCAAGAAGAGTCAAGGATACGTAAGCTTGGAAATCGCACGGTTCGTTGAATGCTAGGTTCACGTCAAGTTCTTGGAGATTCGGATCGTTCGTCATTGGGTCGTTCGTCGCCGGATCGTTCGTCACTTGGGTCATACGACATTTGGATCGTGAATCGTTCGGATCGATTGCAACTATGTCGTCGTAATCATCGTTTTCATGGAGCTCTTCTCATATAATTAGTTCGAAATCAGTAAAGGAGGTTCGCAAACGGGAAAAGGCATTGGAAGCTGAGTTGGCAGGCTCTGAAAGCTTCACGTTCTGTGGCCGTACGAAAAAATGTAAGGTCATGGCTTCTGGACAATGACTTCGATGTCGAGGACAGTGCGGTCTATTGCGTAAATATGCGTGCCGTTAATGACCAGGAATCAGTAAAGTCTAGTTTGTCGGTTTTAAGTGAATCGAAGCTGAAGGAAGAAACAAAACTAGCCGAGTTAAAAGCTAAAGCCTCTGCTCAAAGGAGAAAGCAGAAGATTGCTAAGCAGGAATTCGAATTGGCACAGCAGATGGAGGAGAAGGCCTTCGAACTTAAGCCCATCTCACACTGCCACGATTCCGACCACGATGCCTCTACGAAATGTTTCGTGGTGTTCCTATAGGCTTCGTGATGAATCGTAATGCCTCCCTATAGGCTTCGTGTTTTTCGTGTCATAGGCCCCTCACGATTGGTGAGAATTTAAAACCGGCTTCAAATTAAAAAAATTCGTGTTCAATCCTAAGGACTTCCGTGATGATCGTAATGCCTCCCTGGAGGCTTCCTGCAAGCTTCGTGTTGATCAACACGAAGCTTGCAAGAAGCCTCCAGGAAGACATTACGATCATCGCGGAAGTCTTCAGGATTAAACACGCGATTTTTGAATTTTAACCATGTTTAAAATTCTCACCAATCGTGAGGGGCCTGGGACACGAAAAACAAGAAGCCTATAGGAAGGCATTACGATTCATTACGAAGCCTATAGGAACACCACGAAAGCATTTCGTATAGAGGCATCGTGGTCGGAATCGTGGCAATGTGAGACGGGCTGCAGCATGTGAACACGATGCCTGCGCGAAGCATACAGGAAGTCAACACGAAGGTGCACGACGCCTGCATGAAGTGATTACAAAAGCCGCATTGAGCCGAGACCAATCAGATCACTGCCCGCCCGCCACGATCCCTCTACGAAAACATTTTGCAGCATTCGTAGAAGCATCGTGGTCGGAATCGTGGCAGTGTGAGATGGGCTTTAGACAGAAAAGTGAGAATGTTGACTTAGTGGAACAACTTGAGGTAGCTCATGCAAAAGTGAAGTTGCTTGCACAGTATGAAGAAGGTTCGTCTGTCAAGTCTCAATCCAGGTTGAAACCTAAGCCTGTCCCACAGTCGTGCTTGAAACGACCAGTGGAACCGAAGGTTTTGGACTTTGATGAAGCGACCAGTAGTGAAGGATCGTTTAGTTCTGAGGCACCAGCAGCCTTTCAGGACATTATTAGGAAACAGAATGAGATAACCGAGTCATTCGTGAAGCAAAATTTGAAGAGCACTGTGCCCTTTAGGAAAGTACCGGTCTTCAGTGGAGATCCTCTGGAGTTCAGGTTATACGAGCATTCGGGCATGGCGTCGTCGATAAAACGGACAGTCCGAAGGACCACATCTACTACTTCTTGATCAACACGGCTACCTCGAAATTCTACTACTTAGAGCAGTTCACCTCAGGTGAGCCACGTGAGTTGGTGAGAAGCTGTTCGCACATGAATCCCGAGGATGGTTACAAGCGAGCATGGAATACAAGATACAAGATTTCAACTTCGTTCATCGAAAAGGCTATGAAATGGCCAAGCATCAAGGCCGAAGATCCTGCTAATTTGAAGAAGTTCTCCTTGTTCCTGCTTGGGTGTTTGAATACAATGAAAGATATTTACTATCTAAGAGAGTTTGACCATCCAAAGAATTTGAAGGAGCTTGTTGGAAAACTCCCGTTCAAACTTCGAGATCGCTGGAGGAATCATGCGTTTGGAATCACTGAGAAGAAGAACCGAGTGAAGTTTGAAGACTTTGCTGCATTTGTTGACAAACAGTCGAAAGTCCTCAATGAACCAGTGTTTGGCACCATTACCGACACTAAGGATGTCGCCCCGAAACCACCATCTAAAGTCAAGAAGGAGAAGACGAAGGATAGCTCTGTCACTGGTGTTGATGTGGAGACTCCGCCTAGCTCTAGTGGAGGCAAGCCTGCTGTGAAACGGTGTCTCTTTTGTAAGGGAGATCACAACTTGGATGAATGCCAGCAACTGTCTGCTAAACCGAACACTGAAAAGATCCAGTTCCTGCGATCAAATGGTCTCTGTTTTGGTTGCCTTAGAAAGGATGGTCATCGTAGTAAGGACTGTGCTAACAGGCTCAAATGCGCAGTTTGTGCAGAATCACATCCCACGGTTTTGCATAGAAACAAAAAGGACAGTGACAAACCAGTCCCTGAGGTGAAAAGTGGTTTCACTTCTGGTATGAAAGCAGAATGCGCAATGTCAATCGTGCCAGTAACTGTCAAAGCTATGAACAGTAGTAAGAAGGTGAATACATACGCTTTCCTTGATACAGGGAGTACAGCTTCTTTCTGCTCGGAGGGATTGATGAGAGCCCTCAACCTTCGAGGAAACAAGTTTAAAATCAGTCTCTCAACGATGTCTGAGGTGTCAAAACCTACAACTAGCTACTTGCTGAAAGGTATGGAAATCAGCAGCTTGGATGGAGGGTTATTCACGGAACTTCCCGAGCTTTATACCCAGCCCCAGTTGCCTGTCACAAGGAAGGATATCCCGAGTAAGGAGGACATAGAGAAGTGGCCTTACGTGAGTGACATAAACATTCCTGAGATTAATGCGGACGTCGACCAGTTGATTGGTTCTAATGCGCCTAAACTCATGGAGCCTTACGAGATCATTCAAAGCCAAGGCAATGGTCCCTTTGCTACAAGAACACTTCTTGGTTGGGCAGTCAATGGTCCAATGAAACCTGACATGGAGTCGAGCAATTCAGATGGTGTCTGCATCTCAGTGAACAAAGTTAGCGTCTTGGAGGAACAGCTCCACCAGTATTTTAACCAAGACTTTAGTGAGCGCACCTCTGACGACAAAGATGAGTTGTCACAAGACGATCGTAGGTTTTTGGAAATAGCTGATAAGTCCGTGCACATGAAAGATGGACATTATGTTCTTAGATTGCCTTTCAAACATGATTCTGTTTTGATGCCAAATAACAGATCACAAGCGGAACAGCGCGTTGCCATGTTGTCGAGAAAGTTTGAAAGGAACCATGAATACAAGGAGGAATACACAGCCTTCATGGAGAATGTTCTTACCAAGGGTTACGCTCGTCAAGTGCCGGAGGATCAGTTGAATCGTGGTGACGGTAAAGTCTGGTATTTGCCTCACCACGGGGTTTACCACCCCAAAAAGAACAAATTACGTGTCGTTTTCGATTGCGGTGCAAGGTTCGGTGGGACATCGCTCAATGATGAACACTTACAAGGGCCCAACCTCACCAACTCGCTCTTGGGAACGCTGCTGAGATTCAGAGAGGACAATATCGCTATGATCGGAGATATTGAATCTATGTTCTACCAGGTTCGAGTCCCTCCTGAGGACGCCAGATTTCTCAGATTCTCGTGGTGGAAAGATGGAGATACGTCCGGCCCACTCATCGAGTACCAGACGATGGTGCATTTGTCTGGCGCGTCGTCATCGCCAAGTTGTTCAAATTACGCCCTGCGACGTACAGCAACAGACAATCAAACATCGTATGATCAGGAGGTCACAGACACTCTCCTATGACACATGTACGTTGATGACTGTCTTCGTAACCAGGCTTCAGATGCTGATGCTATTCCTTTATTGGCCGATGTAGTGAGACTTTGTGCCGAGGGTGGTTTTCGAATGACAAAGTGGAGCAGCAATAGTCGCGCTGTCATTGAATCTGTAGCAGAACAGGATAGAGCTAAAGATGGAAAGAGCATCGACCTAGATAAGGACAGTTTGCCACTCGAACGAGCATTGGGCGTTCAATGGGATCCCGAGTTGGATACGTTTGGATTCAAGACTGTTGACAGGGATAAACCACCGACACGCCGCGGTATCCTTTCCGTCACTAGTTCTGTCTATGATCCCATTGGGTTCCTCTCGCCATTTATTCTCAAGGCTAAGCAGATCCTACAAGACTTGTGTAAACTGAAAATTGGATGGGGCGATGATATCCCCGAGGAACACTTGAGTAAATGGCAGAGATGGTTGTCAGACTTACCCAAGATTGCGGAGTTCCAAACGGAGAGGTGCGTCAAACCCAAGGACTTTGGCAAAGTTGTAAATTCGCAGTTGATGCACTACTGTGACAGCAGTGAAAGTGGATATGGTGTAGTCTCTTATCTAAGACTGGTGAATGAAGATGGTAGGATTCACTGTTGCCTGTTGTTGAGCAAGTCACGTGTTATTCCGCTAAAGCAGATTACAATTCCCAGGATGGAACTAGCAGCTGCAACCACGGCTGTTCGTGTGGACAGGATGCTCAGAAAGGAAATTGATATGCCAACTGACAAATCTGTCTTTTGGACTGATAGTACAGCCGTACTGAAGTACATCAGAAATAAGAGAACTCGATTCAAGACATTTGTCGCAAATCAACTACAGATAATCCATGATGGTTCAGATCCGTCGCAGTGGTGTTACGTAGACTCTAAGACCAACCCGGCTGATCATGCTTAAAGATGACTGTGGGCTGATGACTTACTCCGGTGTGGTGCTTGGCTAAACGGTCCAGAGTTTCTGTGGAAACCTGTGGAAGAATGGCCCACATACCCTAGTGTCGTCGCAAACCTGGTTGGAGCTGGTGATGATGACCCCGAGATTAAAAGTGCAGCAATAACTACAGATCACCCGGTAGTGGAGAGTGATGGCTCAGAAGTCGTGAATCAGCTTATCAACCACTACTCATCCTGGCATAGGCTGAAGAGAGGTGCTGCGCAGATATTGAGAGTCCGTGACATGTTGCTCAGGCGTAGTAAGCAGACTACTGGAGATCATCAGGACAGTGTAGGTCTTACGGAGTTGACCACACAGGAGATAAACAGAGCTGAGAAAGCTATTCTGGTCTTCACGCAGCAGAACTACTTCTCGGAGGAATTGAGATGTCTTCAGCAGGAACCGGGAAATTGTGTGAAAAAATCAAGTTCGCTGTATAGATTGGATCCCATCATGGACAATGATTTGATCAAAGTTGGAGGTCGACTGAGCAAGTCATCGTCGCCTGAGGATGCAAGACATCCTGTCGTAATACCTAAGAACTCTCGTGTCGCGAAGTTGATATTGGAGGAAATTCATCGTAACTTACTCCACAGTCACACCTACTGCACTGACTACGGTAACTGCAGTTACCGTACAAACAACATGGCGACCGCGGATTTTCGATCCCGCGGGGAGTGCAGTATTCAGCTCGATTTCTCAAGAAAAACGCAAGCTCAAGGGCTGAAACATACGTGGGGGATTCTTCACTATAGGAACTATCCACGACGTAAATTGTAGCCCAAAACATTTCCCAATAAATGTATACGAACCGAGAGAAAAATCGAAGCGAGGCAACGGTAACTCAATCAGAACGCTATCGGTTTGTACGGTAACTCAGTCTTGCGAGTACGGTAACTTAGGGCCATTAGAATGGTAAATCAGTGGTTTGAGACCACAGGGACTTGAGGCATGCATTGCAGGGGTGGTGGGTGTGTTACAGAGGTCCAAGGAGTACATACCCCGGTAATAACACCCCCCTCCCCCAGCAATGCCCCGGTACACTGACGTACACCTCGGAGAAAAATAACCTATCCGAGGTACATGTATACGTTAGTATACCGGGGCATTACGGGGGGGGGGTATTACCGGGGTATGTGCTCCTTGGACCTCTGTAACACGCCCACCCACTACCCCTGCAATGCATGCCTCAAGTCCCTGTGTTTGAGACAGGCACGATCAAGGTAGGATGCAACCAACCGTTTTAAATGGGCAACTTGTCTGTTGGATAAAAATAAGGTGCACCCCTTGGTGCACCCCTAGGTCAGATGACCTATGACACCAAGTTTCGGTCCGATTCGACTCTTAGCTTGGCCACCAGGTGGCGGAAACCAAAAAACAAAAAACGTGCAATAACTCCTGAACTAATGAGTGGATCCTCTCCAAATTTTTATCATTGGTGCTTCTAATGAGGATGCATGACATATAAGTAAGGGTTTTTTGATTTGACCGACATTTCAAGGTCACAGAGTGTAACGTTTTTCAGTGAGGCCCGTGTGCCAGTGTGACAATACAATAGATTGACGGAATAAGGGGCGACTTGACAATGGACGGCACACAGAGAAACAGCGAGTCCGTTTCCGAGTGTGTTCCGAACAATGGAAATCACACAGAAAAACGGCCACACTCAAAAACGTCACGCCTGTTTCACAAAGAATCTTAAGTCAGTTTTGTTGACTTAAGTCTCAATTTACCCGACTTAGTCTTAAGTCTTCAGTTCTCAAAAAAACTTAAGTCAAAAAGGTGTCTTAAAGTTAAGACGGGCAGCTAGGAGGCTTAAGTCAGAAGTGTAACCTGGATTGTCTCCAAATTTTTATCAGGTGCATCTATTGAGGATACATGACCCTGGAACATTTCGATTTACATGTAACATTTGTCATTTGTTTTTCTGGTACGTTCACCCAGGTGAAGACATG
>NMRB01000283.1:114435-129867 GCA_002633025.1 Notospermus geniculatus
TAGCAGTAATTAGTCAGGAAGTTAAACATACTAGCGCATGTCAAGTGATGTGGTTCAATCCCAGGGATTCAATAAAAATGCCCTGGACATTATCTAGTTTGTTTCGAATTAATGTTTAATACTTTACTCGGCAAAACTTGGAGGAACTCTACTGGCACCATAATTCCTCAGAGGACCATGAAGCATCAGGTTAGGTCTTGCTGAACTCCCATTGTGATGTTTGGGTAATTAGTATGCCTAATTGGGAATGCAGCACTGAGACTTCTTTGTATGGCTCTTTGATTACCGTAATTAATCACCTTGTTAATGCTTAACAGGGACTGTGTTTACTCAGGGATTTAGCCCCTCACAGGTATACTAGAATATACTTCAAGTATACTGTAATTCACTTTCAAGTATACGGGCATATACTTGCAAGTATTCGCTAGATTTCGTGCAGTGAAACGATCAGCTCCTCAGCTTTCATACCGTTGTGAGAGGCATGCTAAGACCTGGGTCCACCTGGTGCTGGAAGGAAATTTGCTTGGTGATTTGTACAAGATGACAGTACTCATAACTGTGAGTGTGACTGACGTTACAAAAAAATGGCCACAGGAAAATACATCAAGTTTACTGCAACATTGTCTTTTAACAAAGCAGGGCAAACAACTGTTTTTATTCTAGGATGGAAGGTTACATGTAATGTTATTTTGTTGTTCCTTGCCATGTTACAAATCTAAGTCATAATCACAATAATTGCATAATTATGTGTGTGACGTTACGTGACTGACGTTACAAGAGCAAAAACAGTTGACATGAACAGAAATTTTGGAGGTTTTGCTGTGAACAGCTAATATCTGCTGATGTCGCCCTGCCAATGTGGATAGTGGCATTACAAAACTGACACCACGGAGGAAAATCGTTTTACCTGATTGGTTAAAAATGAGGAAATTCACAAGAACATCAGAATTGTAGGAAAAATGGAAAAAATGCCTTGTTTGACTTAGTATAGCTAGCATACACCATATCATTGCAATAAAACCTTCTTTTGTTATGACCACACCACCACAGTGGTGTGGTCAGTATTGTTTTCGCAGGACGCAAAATTTTTCTCTACCACTTTTCCTTTCCTCCACGTTTTCGGTCAAACTAGGGCATGCACGTGAAATCTGACTTGCTCAGTCTAAAGATCTAATTGTTCTCTCGCGATGAAAAGATTCCTGCACACTTTCATTCAATTTTGGCTGAGATAATGAACTTTTCAGCTAAATAAATCGGGATCGCCGTAGTCTATAAATAGAATCGGAGTCTATAAATAGAACCCGTTCAACCGAGATATGTGCATGGCACGACGTCGTGCCAGTGTAGGCCTACATCCTGATCGATCGTTCGGCAGTTCGTCGTACTAGCATGACTAGTATAATACAGCATTCGAACACCGCCATCTTACGTCAACATAACAAACCAGCTTCTGGCCAAAACATTTGTGGTGTGGTCATCAATTCACTTTCAGTGAATTCTCAGTTCTAGTTTTACATTGGTGCCTGTTTGTGCTTTCGATATCAAACACTGTTCAAACACTCCCCAATTTATGGAAAAAACACTTTGGAAAGTGAGCTTCTACAACATGGAATGACCCGGGAGATGGTGCATTGAACCCCTTGTAGCTACTATATGGCACGGCTTAACCCGTCGGTTATGGAGGATTTAGCCCGTGTCACACTCTCCCGAAATTAGACACCAGATGGCCATACGAATATGGAATTTTGAATTTAGCGTGAAGATGGCCCCGAAAACAACTTCCAGAATCCCATCGCCAGAAATTCGCGACATAGCTATCTGCGCATGCCCGACATCTGGGCTGATAGGACATGAGATCTGTATTGGAAAATGCATTAGACTATCGTAAAACTCCCCTATCGTTGATACTTCCCCCATCGGAAACCTCAGGCATATTGTACACAAATAAACATATAAAACGTCCAAGAGATAAATCCCCATATTTTTTTTGCAAATCATGTTAGAAATAAAGGAAAATAATGAAGCCACCGCGAATGCGTTTCCCTTTTGGATAGGCCATACATCGTCCAAAGAAACGCTGCCAGAGAATACCCAGAGAATTCCGACGGGTTTCCCTTATCAGCTTCCGGCGGGGAAACTCCTGAAGAAAAAGTTTCAATAACTAACTTAAAAAAGTAAACTAAGGGGAGTTTGCTGGACGAAAATGCAGTTTGATGAAGTTTAGAATGGAGGCAAGTAGAAATACCTTTAGGGAGCGAGGTACAGGTCCAGTTTTTCCCTTTTTTCCAAGCAAAAATCGTCCAAAAGTATCATTTTCTGCCCGCCACACCATTTTGAACAAATGCCGGTCACATGATTGCCATGTGACATGATTTTAAGGGGTCTTCTCCAAAGTATAAGAGCCAAAAACCTCGTCCCCATGGACCGTTCGACATAGTGTAGGCTACACCATGCATTACTGTTCAAGAGTAAACATGGCGGCATTTTTAAGATTGGGGGTCGTCTCAATCATGTCATTAGTAATCGGCATACCAAATAACACAGTCGACAGGATTTTTTTAGGGGGTTTGGGGTGGATGGACGACTTTTGTAAAAAACTTAATGCAATCGCATTTTTGTAGGTTCTTCTCAGCAGTAGGCCTATAAACTACCACCAAGAATAAAGAATGTACAACTTAGTAATCAATCAAAAGGGTGGGCATGAGGTTACTTTTTCTGATAATAGAGGGCGTACGGTAATTATAGGCCTTCTAATTAAATAACCAATGTTCAGATTTAACGATTGTTGACTGAATTGTATTATTTAGAATATCATCAATATTCTTATGTAAAGTTACAGACATATTACTGGCATACAATTTTTTTTTTTATTTTGGTGAAACCATGGATTTGTTGTTTAGGTCAGAGTGCCCGACCCTGAGATCAATTACAATATCAATTTGTCGAAAATATGGTCCATTCAAAACTGCTCTGTAGCTCGGTTGTTTCTGAGTGCATTTAACTATGGGAGGTGTCATTTTGTTCGTAATGATCTTCTCTACACATAATCCTTCACAAATTAAGATCCCTTCAGTTACAGGGCCACCAGAGGCAAATTAGTAAACTCACTTTTTGGGCACAATTCGGAGTTGTACATTCTTGGTACCGGTACTTCTTGCTACCACTGATAGGCATTGCCAAAGGTCAGGATCTTATCATGCTTTCCTCCCAAACCTTTTTTTCACATTTCCTTTAGGCTTGGAGGAATTATTCCTCCAAGCTGTACGCAACAAATCTATTGGCATCATTCCAATTTTCCCAGTGCAGTTTCTACAGCCCTGCATATTTTGAATGTTCACTGCTCCTTTCCGTTCTAGGCCTATATTTTGATCATTGCTTTTCAACATCTGGAAGTGAGACAAGGTAATATTGGAAAGAGCCAAGAACGAAGGACATGTGCAAGAATGGTGAATGGATCTCACTTTGATCATCTTTCTCAACATGCTCAAGGGACACGGCCACTCTGAAGATGTTGAAGACTGGAATTACCACCAGCAAACAAGGAATGCATCTTGCCCATCTTTTTCCTCGTCCAGCGATGCATGCCGTGTAGGCCTAAAACATGTAAAAAGCACAAATGAAGACAAAACATGATTTATGAAAGATAATCTTTTATTAAATCATTTGAAACAAAAGGTATAAAATCTTAAAACAAAAGAAAAATAGTATTTGTTATCATGATTGCATGGGCAGATTGCACAAAAAGGTATGCAATCCAATACACACCCTTAAAAATCACAAAAATGGTATTCCCTGATATCGGTAGCAAAAATAGAAGACCGTGGTACTGTTTATGCAAAATTTATAGTGATCATGGATTGTATGGACTGATAGCACAAAAAGGTACATCATGCTATCAAATTGAATTACTACTGAAAATCACACATTTGTACCCCTGATGTCAAGGAATGAATAAATGCAACCCAAGGCTGGCCATGTCCTATGGCAAGGGCTTGTTTCACCTCTTATCTCACTGGGTACCAATAGAAAATGCAGTAGAGTATTAACCTCCCTGACACTATGCCAAGGCGTCATCCATTTTTATTTTTAAACGTGTTTTGTAAGCACACAAACAGTGCCAGGAGGTGGGGTGGGGGATAGTTGCATATTTCCTGAAAACCTGAGGATTAACTTATTCCAAAGTTCAGTGCCCATATTCATAAAACTACTGAAGTCTGAGTGCACCACCTAACTATTGTATCAAACAAAGGATAAGTACCCCACTTAGACTTCAGTAGTTTTATGAATATGGGCCCTGGCTCTTCATATTCTTTACTCATACAATGTAGAAAATACTGACAGTAATGGATGACCCCTTTCAAATATTACATGAATCATAAAGTTACAGATTGCAAAGTACATTTGGATGTTGGGCATACCATCACCGCTATACCATGTGTACCGGTACTTTTCTCAAGTGAAAAGCAAGGAATGAAGATAATTTTTTTTTCATTGCAACTGAAAACCATCACGTGCCTCTTAAAATCACTCACAGTAGGCAAGGCAAGAAGAGAAATACAGAGAAACCCCGCATGAAGACTACCTCAGTAACAAGACCGACCCCGCTAAGAAGACAACACATCACTGTTCAAAAAGGATCATTTCAATAGAAATTTTAACCTCAGCTTAGTAACAATCACCTCGCTAAGAAGAAGACCATTTCACTTTGGTCCCTGAGGTGGTCTTCTTACCGGGGTTTCACTGTATGCTCAATCAACGCAGTGGATTCCAAATCAAGATCAAAATTACACTTCTATTCTTTCCTTCTTTTCAAACCAAAAACAAGGCTATAAAAGAAATGACCTGGGCCCATATTCTTCAAGCCCTTTCAAGTTTGCAAGCATCCAAATCTTTTTAAAAGGTAGTCAATAGTCACTGAACAAATGACATGAACTGAAGAACACATGCTTGACAATGGGTGGTATGAATAAAAACTAGTACATGCTTTTACTTAATTTCTGCTGTACAAATGCATTGGTGGCCACTGTACAAAACTGAAGTAAAAGCATTTACTAGCTTTTATTCATACCACCCATTGGCTGCTTGCAAACTTGCAAAAGCTTTGTAAAATCATGGCTCTGGGTCTGTCGTAAATGTTGTACTGCACATGCTGTTTCAAACTTTCTCACTGTCTATTCCTCTGTTAGCATGGGCCCAGACCCAAAAATATGTCTGTTTGCTATAACCCGACCCTGCATTTTAAAGTGGGTCGGTGGATCGGGAAAAGTTTTTATTTTGATAATTTTCAGTGAATTTCCTGGTCGGAATCAAAGAACAGTAAGACATAGCTGATAAAAACTTTTGGTCGGCATCATTTTAGTGAGTCGGTCGGGTTACGGCAAACAGACATATTCATGGGTCTGGCCTGGTTAGCATTATTTCTTTTGTATATTACATGATAAATCACCAAATCACAATCAAAACAGTATGAGTTACATGAATTACCACAGCACACAAAAGATCACAGACTAAAACAAGCCGGAAGACTGTGTGGCTGCCAGATCACCGATACAATTGCAGAAAAAATGTGAAGTATGGGCAATATCAAACAATACCTGACAGCTCCTATATTCCTATCACTGTATCACTTTATCAGGGACAAAGTTCATGTCATGGATGGCAATGTGGCCTGTGTGGTAGGTAATTTCATTGTGCATCAGCCTATAGTGGTGTAAATGACCATACACAACTGGTGGAGGAAATGGCTCCTTTAAAATCATCAAAATAATTCGACTAAAGTACAACATTTTGACCACAAGAAGGCTTGTGCACAAAGAAATCCCCACCATGCAACAAACCATAAACACAACCAGTTGGTAGGCAAGAGAATACATGCCCTGAATGTTGAATATTGACTAGACTACTAGACCGTACAGTGCAAAAGAGATGGAACTGTTTTTCAAAGGGGATGCAATACAATTTTATGCCTCATAAAAAACTTACATTTTGTCATATCGCATGTGGAGATTGTTTGGGGGCGGGGGGTACAGTTCCTTCTCTTTTGTGAGTTAAAATGACATCACCTCATCAAACAAACATGTGATAGCCCTCAAAGTTAGGGATACCCTAATCTGAGAGCCAAGAGCCAAAGAGCCAAGAGCCAAGTGCCAAAAGCCAAGAGCCAAGAGCCAAAATTTAAAAAAATTAAAATTTAGGAAAAATAAGATTGGGTAAAGACTTTTTTAGCTTCTGGGCGTAATTACCCGTATATAGCTTCTTGGGCAAAAGCCTTTCTGGCAGGGGGAGGCAGAATAGCCTACCCTTTTTGCCATTCCCCAAAATGCGTTAAAATAATAGGCGTACGTTTTTTAGGCCCACTTGGCTCTGGAGGAGGGGCAGCTGCTTCCTACCCCCCCCCCCCGCTAAATAGGGCAGTTGCGAATTTGATTTGAGTGGTCGACACTGCACGACAGGCTTAGGCCTACCGGGTGTCTACAAAACTAAGACCTAAGACCTAACACCTACAAAAGTAAGACCCCACGGTACAAAACTAAGACCCTGTTATAAAAGTAAGATCCCCACAGTACAAAACTAAGACCCTGTTATAAAAGAAATGAAGGCAATAGAGGGCGTCTGAACTCAATAGGGGGCGTATCTCGCTTCTCTTAGTTCCAAATTCCTCCGCTAGGGGTGCAAAGTCGCGGATGACCACTCGGGAGTACTCGCAATGTTCGGAATCACTCGGGAATCTTCGGCAATCTTCGGTTTTTCTCGAATATCTCCGTTATTAATAACATATTCCAATTAAACCAAGACGACGTTGATCCTTGACCTCTCACCTTCCTCGCTGACCACTCGGACACACAAAAAAAACCTGCAGGAAGGAGCTAACAAGGTTCAGGCAGGATCATCCGCGACTTTGCACCACTAGCGCAGGAATTTGGAACTAAGAGAAGCGAGATTGAGTTCAGACGCCCTCTATTGCCTTCATTTCCTTTATAACAGGGCCTTAGTTTTGTACTGTGGGGTCTTACTTTTGTAGGTGTTAGGTCTTAGTTTTGTAGACACCCGGTAGGCCTAAGCCTGTCGTGCAGTGTCGATCACTCAAATCAAATTCGCAACTATTTAGCGGGGGGGGGGGGGGGGGGNAATCCAGGCATGGAAGTTGACAATGCCAGAAAGTCACTTATCCATCTTTTGGCTCTCTCAAAACATTCATCGGAACTCCATAATACATGCCAAGCACTGATACCTTCATAAAGATGGCTAAAATCAGCCCAAAGAGCAGCAAGTTTCTCAGCAGAAGAAGAAGGCATTAGTTCTGGGAATGTTTCAGGGAGTAACTTCAACAACTTTTTCTTGTCATCACCCATCAAGCTGGTGAATTGATAGCGCCCAGAACCTGATCCATCTGCATTTCTTTTTTCCCATACTGAAAAGCTGATACCACAATGTTCGGTAACCTGACATACCAGAGTTTGGAGTAAGTCAGTACGAGACTGGTCAGACTTCTTCTTGAGGAAATTGCTCTCTTTATCAAGAGTAACAAGATACTCAACCAAATTTTTCAACAGAACATCTGTGACACGCAGAAGTAAGTGAAGTTCATCAACAACGATATGGTCTGGCTCAATGTACAGCAAGGGCGAATTCTGACAACTGCGTGTTTCCTGAATGGCACATTGCCTAAGTGAATCTAAGGTACGATTGTTTGGACGTTCATTCCAGAATAGGGAACACCGATCACGCAGACCACGCGAGAATATACGCGTGGTTTTGAACTGATAGTACACCAATGCCACCTATTATTCGTGACGATTCAAGGTGTGATTGGCCGTGCTTGGTGAACCGCATCTTTCGAACAATGGGCCTAGGTCAACGCTAGGTGTCTCGTCTGCTCTATCAGTAGTCATCACGTGACCAATTGGCGCTCCCCATTACACTCTTCTTAGTGACAAAAGCAGCATATTGTAGCTTTCAGATGCCTTAACAACTGCCACAGGTTGCAAAGAAGAGGGCTTCAGAGCATCCTTAGGATTGTTTAGCAGACTGAACGATAGAATGGTGAAACTGGATTTACGTGACATGTTCGCTCCATCACCCCCAATCTTAACCAGCAACTCTGAAGTTTCTGGGCAACTTAAAATCAGCTTTTGAGCACTTTTCAACAACTGAGTTTCAAAATTACTTTGTACACCCGGTTCTTTACCAGGGGTTCTTTCAATGCAGTACATGGAATTCAAAGAATTTCTACATTCTTTTATCAAGTAGGACCTAGGGATTTCATCACCACATACCATCGACAATTCATGGTAAAAGGCATCCCCCACACAGAATTTATCCATCAAATACAAAATAGTTTCAACGTTCTCTTTGTCGTCTTCTGAAAGTTGACTGAAGCTTTTCCCTTCATTTTCTTCAGCATGCATATGGACATGTTTGCCTTTTTTATTTTTAAGCACTAATTGTTCAAGATCAAAGCCGAAAGATTTTGCAAACCATAATGCTTGTTTGACTTTAGTCTTGAGAAGCTGGATTCTCCTGGCCTGCTGCCTTGGCCCAACTTCCTCTTTCCTTGAGGAGCATGTAAGACCTCCCTCGGGAGGCAACAGATCAGGGGTGCCCAGCCTCTCAATTTCTTCGACATACTCCCATAATCGATGATTTTCCTTCTTTAAAGACTCAAGTTGCTTCGAAAGACTAACATTTTCATCTTTCAAATTTTTCTCTTCTTCATGTGCAATTCGAAGAGCTTCAGTCAATGCTTCACACTTTTTCTGCAAATTCTCCTTTTCACTTTCAAGCAGCGAGATCTTTTCCTGGCAGCTCCTGACATCAACAAGATCTCCCTGCCTGAAATGAATCTTATAGAGGGTGTCACCATACTCAGACCGCTTCGGACCACTTTTCAACTTATAGTATGCACTGCTGACATTAGAGCATACCCTATGTAGTCGTTTTTCCAGTTCATCTGATGACACTAATGAACAGCAACCACCAGGAATTAAGTGGTTGAAGATTGTTACATATGATTCACTACACTGTTTCTGCAAAGAAAAAAGTTCACAAAGTACCCGCTTTGGAATGGTAAATGCGATAACAATTCCCTCTGAATTTTTCAAATTTTTCAAGTAGCTAATTCAGGGTTTGTTGATTTTATGAACACTGAAAGTTGCTCAAGTTTTGACTTGTAGTCTGACATGGTAAACACTGAGTATGAGAACACCCATCACAAAAATATTACACTTTACAAAAGACACAGTGGGGAAAAATCCATCACTGAATGAGCCTGAGATTCAATCCACGTTTTACACTTGAACTGAAAATGTTAATATTCCACTGAGAGAGCCAATGGTGTCTTTAGGAAATCCATTATGACGACCTGAACCGGAAATCCGCCAATCTTTATAAACTTTCCTGCTCCCCATTTTGATGAGTATCTCCTGGGTGAAAATTTCACTGAGAGTTTCAGCTGGATGGGGAACATCACCCCGTAGCCTTCCCCCAACTTATCTACGAGATAAAATGTAGTCCTGTCAAAATCACCAAATGCATCTCTATCAAGTAAAAGAGTGCTTGTTGTCGCATCCACCTTAGAATGGAAGAGTTTGAGAACCGCCGCGTGGCTCAACTGCAGTTCTGTTGGCCGAAAGCTCTTCGATTTCAGATGCTGCTGAATTCCATACGCCAGATGGTTTGCTGCACGGAACAACTCTTCACCACTTACATTGTTTGGTACAAAGTAAGACCTGAAAAAAAACTGACTGACAGTAATTTTTTCCCCATAGACCTACTGGCAGTGTGGAAAGGGGGACTGAGAGGATTAGAGTATCTCCTTGACAGCCTGGTTGGTTAGCAGGTTGTTGTACGCCTATGCTCAGGCTATATTTCCAGTTTACTACCATAAGGAGGCATCCAAATGTGATCACAATGATTTAAAAGCAAAACAGGAGGGTGCACACTCAAAATTACGTACCGGTACTGGTACTGAAGGGGAAGACTAGGAGAGATGAGAAAAGTCAAGGCAATGGCCTGGCCAAATGTCAGAACACTGTCAAAACAAACTTCTATTTACCTGATGGCAGCTTCTGTGATGTTTCTTCTTGGTTCCCACGAAACCTCACTCACTGAGAATCCTCTCCAATGTATAAGGAATTTGTCATTCTGAAATGAAAACTATTGATACAAGATGTGCCGAAAAAATGGAATTGCATGAATAGTTTGAAATGAAAGTGTTCCTCTAATCTTGAAGAAATTTTCATTTTCCTATGCATAAACTTCATCATCCATCAACCATGTTAACTGATGTTTTTGAAATGTCATCCCATACACTACTGTATAGCACAGCAACTACTTTGGCAACATTCAGGGAATCCCGTAGTTCCACTGGTAGATTCATTGAAGTGGCATCCTAAAAATAGACCAGGGCTCTCCAGGCTTTTATTGGACATGAAAAGATTTTTTAAAAGGACTTTTCCGGCAGAAAAGGTGTTAAGATCAGGATTGCTCACTCTCCTCCCACGCCTGGTATACATAGTAATTAAAATTACTCAACACTTGATTGCAAGGGATTACAGTAGTTACGTTGTAATGAGTAGTCCATCAAACAAAAACGCCATACATGATAGGAGGACTACACATTCATACTGATAGAATTTTTAGGCCTACAGTATAAGGAAAGTGAAAGGATCTGGACGGAAGAGGAAGATTAGCCGCAAAGAGAAGGCTAAAATACACTAAAATATCCCTATTTCCGGGCTATTTTCATTTTCCTATGCATAAACTTCATCATCCATCAACCATGTTAACTGATGTTTTGAAATGTCATCCCATACACTACTGTATAGCACAGAAACTACTATGGCAACATTCATGGAATCCCGTAGTTCCACTGGTAGATTCATTGAAGTGGCATCCTAAAAATAGACCAGGGCTCTCCAGGCATTGGACATGAAAAGATTTTTTAAAAGGACTTTTCCGGCAGAAAAGGTGTTAAGATCAGGATTGCTCACTCTCCTCCCTCGCCTGGTATACATAGTAATTAAAATTACTCAACACTTGATTGCAAGGGATTATACAGTAGTTACGTTGTAATGAGTAGTCCATCAAACAAAAACGCCATACATGATAGGAGGACTACACATTCATACTTATAGAATTTTTAGGCCTACACACCGGATATTCACCACTGTTCCCAATTATATCCTCCACATCATAATATTCTTTACTTGTACTTGAAAGCCTTGAGCGCACGCGAGGAATTGCTGGGGTTTTCAGCAAATCTGCATAGTTAATGCGTCTACCACGAGTCACCTGAAAGAAAAAAGAAATTGTGAATCAACAACATTAGGAAAACATACGGCAAGGGAAAATTCAGCTTGACGGACCACTTTCAAACACGTTTGAAAGGGGTGCAATTAAGAGGTGTGAAGTCAGATAATCAGCTGATAAGGAAGCTCGATTGTTAACATAGCTCTGTGGCTATGGGCAAAAAAAGCACAACACTATGCGTGCTCAGTTTCAAAGTCATACAGGTGAACTGCAATTCTTTCGCTATATTAAAACAAATGTTTTAATTTTTTATAACAATTTTATGGTCCTATTTAGATAGGAGATTCAGGCCTCACAGGAGAAATATCAATAATGAACAGCCTAAATCCTAAGTAATGCGGCTCACGCATGAGTGACTCTATTCCACAGTCAGTTTGTGTGGGGTTGATAAGGGCCTCCATTTCATAAACCTGGTGCTTGCCGCAGTGGTGTTTTCCTATGAAAACCAGGGAAAACCATGCATTGTCAATGTCAGGCCTGGGCACACAGTAGGCCTAGTAGGCCTAGCCTTGCCATGGCCATCACCATCAGCAGCAGCAGGTCACAACAGTGCATCAGTGAAGTATCAACCTAGGGGCTATGAAGATAGATAGTAGGCCTAGATAGGCCTAGCCTGTAGAGCCACGCCCACACTACACACAGTTTTCACTGCCTCTCACTCACTCATCAATCCATCATGTCACTCTCCACCCACCACAGGCATAGGCCTACAGTACAGGCATGGTATGGTGAGGGGGGGTCATGTCTTGAGGAGGTTAGCTACAGAGGGGGCCAGCAGCAGTTAAGACAGTGAGAGTGCATGCATTGTTTTGTTCGCTGCTGGATGCACATTGCACGTCTGCATGCATGTGTGTGTAGGCCTATCGGCCTCGTGTGTACGTCGTGTGTGTGGAGACCTTATGCATGATAAACCGCTCTTATGTCATGTTCCTTCTATCAACCACAGATTGAAGTATACCAAACCTGAATGCGGGAATATGTAATTAATTAGCCCCCTACTCGAGTATTCATAATTGCGCCCATCATCAGTTTCGTCGTGGAAAAGATGCCCAAAGTAATGAAAGTCACGAAGCAGCTGCTGCAGTGAGCCCCTTTCTGCTACGCGCCAATGACGTCATCGTGGCGTGCTGCCATCTATTAATAAGACATGGTATAAGTCGCGAATTTCTGGCGATGCGTATATTCGCGCGGCAAAGGCTTTGTTATTTTCCGCCGCACTGCACGCAAACAAAGGCTTTCAAAGCATAAATCGCGCGCGTTGCCCTGTCGCACGCGAATTTGCGTTCGGTCTATCCGTTCCCTGAGGCTACGGATACACCGAATATACGCATTGCGTTCGGTGTATCCCTAGCCTAAAGGCCTGAACACACTGACGCGATTTGTCGCTTTGCAAAAATCGCCGCGATATTCCACTTCGACAAGACGCCGCGCGCCGAATTTGGTAACGTGTTCCCACTGAGGCGTGTAATCTCTGGCGATCTATCAAAATCACCTAATAACACACAGCGATTAAACGCTTCAATTGCTATTTTTGCAATCTGATTTTTGTCGCGCGCACGGCCAAGCACGAGAAATCGCTCTAATTTTGTAGCATCCCTCTAGTTTGAACACCTGTAAGAAAATCAATAGGAACCATTCTCGGCGATTATCGCCGCTACTTCATGTCGCGTCAGATCGCTAAGCAAATCGCGTCAGTGTGTTCAGGCCTTTAGAATCCATTCACGCGATTTTCTTGCCGCAGGCGCTAGAAAGCAATGTTTGTTTCCACCGCGTTGATCGTGGACAAAGGATGCCGCGTCGCATCGCTCGAAATTCGCGTGAATGGATTCTTAGGCTAAGGCTACGGATACACCGAACGCGAATTAGCATGCGACAGGGCAACGCGCACGATTTATGGTTTGAAAGCCTTTGTTTGCGTGCAGTGCGGCGGAAAATAACAAAGCCTTTGCCGCGCGAATATACGCATCGCGTTCGGTGAGGGATACACTGAACGCGATTTACCCACCGCGCGTTGTTTCTTTGTTATTTCATGCCGCAATGCCTCCGAAACAAAAGAGATTCGTGCGAAAATCGCGCGCGATGGGTAAATCGCGTTCAGTGTATCCCTAGCCTTAAAGCCCCACTGTATTGAATGTGAAAAACGCAAATCATCGCCGCGATTCTCGCACGACGTCACGACGTCAGCGTAGTGTAAAATGTACTACGCTCTGTCAGAATACATTAGAGCTCTCCCTGCAGTTTTTTCCAATGTGTGCTGAAAACTAGGCCTTGATTCTGTGAAGTGGGCATCAGACAAGCATTTTGGGGACCTTCACCAGGCTATGAGACCTCTATGTGCACTCTCCTAACATCCTACTAAAATTTGACAAGAGTTTGTTTGTTTGTTTGTTTGTGTGTTTGTGTGTTCGCGATTTTCTCCGAGACTAATGAACGGATCGCCGCCAAACTTGGTATGCGAGTGCAGACGGGCCTGGGAAGTGTCCTTACGAAGCCCTAATTTTGATATCACTTATAGTTTTCGAAATATTAAGAGATTAACGAAAATAACAATGCTGTTCAGGCCTATTGACGTCATGACGTCACCAAGATTGCCGTCGCGTCATCCGTGACGTCGGCAACGTCATGTGCGGCCGAATGACGTCATTACGCCACTCGAACGGGGATGACGTCATTACGTCCCCAAGCGCTCACACATTTTAGTTCCCGAAGCCGCCGCTAGGGCTAGAAGGCTTCGGTACTGGATCTTTGCGGCATAAAAGTTGCCACGGACCTATGTAGGTCCGTATAGATCATTATGTTGACATCACGGGTAATTTTTAGAATGGGGTAGTCCGTAACCATGTGGATGCTAATTTCATCGAACATGCCTTATCGCGCGGAATGGCAACACCGAGGGGATTATGGGGATGTTTGTATGTGTTGCAGACCTATAACAAAAGCTCAAGATCATCGTCAATATTAGATCGGGGAGAATGAAATTTTATGGGAATTTAGCATTTCCCCCATGCCCCCCCCCCCCACACACACACACTGAACGGGTATTGCCTATAGATCCATGCAATAAATAGGGAACAACGTTTANTTTTTTAACGCTCAGTAAAAACGGATATCGCTCCGTAGGTCGATCGAGTGTTGATCGAGTTTTACCATGGCTTTTTTCTCTCGCTGGCGATGTCACCCGCTGTTGGCGTTTTTGGCGTTTTGACAGGCGTTTTGGATGCGATATCGCCAACAGCGTTAAAATCGCCGCGATAAAAACGCCCGTCAAATCGGCCCTTTAGGGCTGCTTTCCATTGGAGCGATTCCGCGCGCGATTTACAAGCGCGGAGGCAAGCGAGACGCCTGCGACTTTTTTAACCGTTTCCATTCACGCGTTACGATATAGAATGTTTGCGCCGGATTGGTACTGCTATCGCGTACATACCGGTCTTTTCAACATGGCTCAAAAATCAAAACGCGCAGCCTGTTTTCCATTGGAGCGTTTCAGCGCGCGAATTACACGCGCGGAGGCAAGCGAGACGCGTACGAGTTTTGTGACCTTTTCCATTCACGCGTTACGACTGTAAGAGTTAATTGTCGAAGTTATTGATGTCTTTATGCGCGACTTATTGGCAATGAAACCTTGGTTTCAGCCCATTGGGTTTAGGTTTATTTAGTGCTAGTAGCGAACCGCACCAACCACTACGGACTTGTCAGTTTCGCTTTGTTTGACTATGCTTTGTCACATTTCACCTTCCACAATCTGGTTATTTAGTTCATTCTATTTGCTTTCTATTGTTGTCCGATTCTTGCTGTGTAAAGTGGAAACTTTGTGGTAGTTATTGTGAACCATGAACAATATTCTTGGCCTTCAACTGTTGTTAAGTTAAAAATTCTGTCATGTAACTTGGGTGAGTTTCACCAGGTTAAAAGGTGGTCTATAACTCGAGTCATGTGAGGGTTATTTTTGGAACCGGCAGAAATTGTATAAAACTGGCTAGTTTGTGCCTAGGCTCTTCAGTTCTTCAGTGTTTTCTACGACGTATGGCTGTAGGTCATTTCTCTGGCGCTTATGTATCTCTGGTCACTCATGTACTTTTCAACGTTGAGACAGCCAGGCAAAACGACGGTGAGTTGTGTACT